>OZ023241.1:11842083-12140699 GCA_964006365.1 Trididemnum miniatum | reverse complement strand
CGCACATCTTTTGACTTTGTGCTGTGTGTTGTTCATGCATGTGCCTGGAGGATGAAAAAATATCTTGTTTACATACAACAAGCTATTTGTCAATCTGGGTGTGAATTAATACGCAATGCTCTCATTAGTAGGCCTACTTGCAATCAAATTTTGTTTCTTCTGTACTTGGATGTCAACAGCCAACGGGTACCTGAGGCTGGCTTTGTTTGCCTTTGGCTCTCCATCCATGTCGCTCGATGTTGATAAAATAAATCTTCTTTGACGAATTGTCGGCTTCGTGGCAAGCGTGTAATATGTATGCTCCAATGTTCATGAGAGTCCATCTTAAGCCACGTGCAGTTAATGGCCCTGGAAATATGATTTTTCTTAGGGAGCTTCTCCTGTGCTACCAGCAATATGATGAAGAGCTGTTGAGTGCGGCGGCCAAAAAATGTTTTTTGAGTCATGCCGCTTTTTGGTTAAATCTACCTAATGTTGCCTTAAGAGTGCACGCAGATGATCCACCATTCCCATTGCAGCCCTGCAATCCTCTTAGCAATCTCTGCCATTGCAAGTACCAACAAAAGATATGTTGTGGGATCGAAAACCTGTGAAAAGCTCTTTTTCCGTAGAAAGTAAGAAAGCTCCTTCGTTGTATGCTGCGAGCAACAATTCTGGAAAGCGATTGACAATCACAACGGAAGTTGCGAGCGATGCATTGGAAAAATGTCAACGGTGATGGAAGACAAAAAAGTTAAAAGAAGAAAGATCACTCAGTATCGCAGACTTTGATTAAAAAAAATACGAGGATATGTGATTAATGGTTACTGATCATTTTTTATGTATTTTGAATTGTGAAAATATAAGTTTTTGTTGATACTGATCTCAATCATCAATAATAAAAAGAAAAAAATACGTTTTTTTGAAATAACTCGATTTCTGTTGCAGATAGCCCATATGTTTCTACAGAAGTTAGATAGAAATGTTGATCTTCTGCAACTTTTGGCACCAAAATTATGTTCATAGCTTGTGTAGTTTTTAAGTTATCGCGTTTTTAGGCATTTTTGAGCTCGCGCTCCCCCCAAAATACTTTAATCGAGGGGTAACATTTCTAAAAGTTGATAAAAATCAGAAAAATTTTACACAAGTTTAAGTTGACCCATTTCACACACCGATTTCACCCAGGCAAGTGTCAACTCAAAATTCGCCAAAATGTGCAACACCCTATTGTAGGTAGGAATGATAATGTACGATGTTGTACCGAAGAATGCAGCTACACCTAAGGGAAAACGAACTGCGGATTGAGTGCAGACGTAAAAAATGCGGTTGCCTACTAGCTTGTAAGCACAAAATCCAAAAATGGTTGAACAATTTGGTATGCAGTAAGCAGAACAGTGTCGACCAAAGTAGTGAAGATTTCAATCATCATTAATATTTGTTTTCATGCAGATATTATCATGCAGATATTATTGTCAGGGTTGACTTCCTTTTCCTTATGATAAGATATTATTTGATTTAAAAAAAACCTGAAGTTTTTTTGCTTAACTCTGACAAGTTTGCCTGTAAGTGGATTATTGCATGGATTTTTTCTATATACATTAAACATCTTACCGTCAAATAACAACAAGGAACTTTATGCTTGATTCATCGGGGTTAGTTTTAGTTTTGTGGCGAGTTTCATCTGGGGCATCTTATATCCATTTATAGCTTTATACCCTGCGCCTAGTAGACCTGACCCTGGATTGTTATCAGTTATAATATTTTTGTTAACCCGGTAATTTTCGAAAACGATTGTCGTTGTAGGTATGCAATATTAAGCTGTAAATTGTTTGCGAACTATTATTTCATGATCAAATGACCCATATTTTGAGATTTCATACTGAAATCGGAAAAATACCCGTTGTCCTAATCCATGTCCTTGGCCTCGACTTGCATGTTCTTGGCCTTGGCCTCGGCTTGTGTGTCCTTGGCCTCGAAAAAATTTTAAAGTCCTTGGCCTCGACCTTAAGGTCCTTCGCCGTACTACAACACTGAGTATTACATATCTATGGTAACAAGGCCTACTTGCGCTCCTTGTGTTCCTGCAGCTTTTAGTAATAGCTCAATTGCGCCGCTAGCGGTCTTTGTGCTCCTGCAGCTTTAAGTAGGAGTTGATTTAAACGTAAACAAAAAATAATGGTTGGTTCACCCTAGGCGCGGTAACGGCAAAATCCGCTAGCGGAATTTCTCATGAAACAGTCGACGGCAGGGCGCGTTGAAAAGTTGCAGCATGGTTCTGTATAATATGGAAAGTGTATGGGAGGTGTGAAAAAGTGTGTTGGGGTGTGGAGAAAGTGAGGGGAGGTGTGGGGGTGTGAGAACAGAGGGAGGTGTGGGGAGAATTGTGGGAGAGTACATGGGGTGAATGTGGAGACTGTAGGAAAGTGTGTTGAGGTATGGGGGGAGGTGAGGGGAAATTTGAAGAGAAGTGTGAGGTATTGTTGGGGTAAGAGTGGGAAAGTGTGTTGGCGTGTGGGAAGAGAGGTGTCGGGAAATATTGGGAGAAGTGCGTTTGGGAGTGGGGGGAGGTGAGGAAGATGTGTGGAAAAGTGTGTGGAGAGGTGTAGGGGAGAGACTAGAATGGGATGAGTGTGGAGGGTGTGGAAGATATGATGGAGTCAGGGTTTGAAATCGATAATGAAAAGGTAAAGAATAAATCGATATTCGACAGCTTAATAAAAAGTAGCGAATTCCCACATTCGATAACAAAAATAAATAGTAGAGAATATCGATCAATCGATAACGTCAAATCGATACTTTTCTCTGACACAGTTAAAAACGACAGCGTCAATATATTTTGATGCTAATGGGGGGGCTTCAGTTTAGGCAAAGCGTAGAATGTCGGTATCGAAGGCATAGCATATTATTATGATGGGCAGTTTAAAACAGGAATATCAGAAGGCCTTCTCACTTTTCTCTTTTCATTATAAAAAATATCAAAGATCTCTTTTTATTTTAGATACTTTCTGCCTTTGATCTTGGCTTACTTCAGATCTGGGCTGCGAACTTGATCATTTTGCTGAACTCGAAAAAATATTTCTTCTAAACTCAAACTTGAACTCGAATCATACTGTTCGAGTTCATTTGAAAGATATTGAAATTCTTGAAAAGAAATAAAAGATTAGGGCGAAATATAGTTGATTTTTTCGAGATTGTATCCGGTATCCGCTTATGGATCCTGTTTTTGTTGAGAAGAATCCCGAACCGGGATCTGTCATAGCACGAGCACCAGCGGTGAAAAAAACATCTCGATTTTGGATATTTATCTGCCTGAACTCAAACTTGAACTCAAAAAAGCTTATTTTAGTCGAACTCGAACCCGTAAATAATTAAATCAGAGAACTCGAACTTGAACTCGGCCTTGCTAAACAGGGCCGGTTTTAGGCCGATTTGACCGATTAGACCAAATTGGGCCCCGCACCTTAAGGGGCCCCGCGCTAGTGGGAGTCCCTTTTTGTACTGTGAGATACAAACTAGGTGAAAGTGCCAAAAGTTGAACCGGTGGATAAAATCTATGAATCATTACTATTTTCTTTTAAATCAGGGTTAGGCTAAATAGAAAAAATCGGCAACTCGGTAGCTGGTCAAACCAAGCCGGGTCGGATTTATCATTAGGCAAATCAGGCTGAGTTAAACCTAAGGCCTCGGAGAAACGAGGGACCTCGTCACAAGCAAAAGGGCTCGACGCGATTACGGAGCGACCTTTTTGTTTTCGAGATCAACCATGGCCACCTTAGAGATGAGTCTGATCAGCGACCTATGATCACTAGCGGCCTACCTGATATCAACACAACCTAAGCCTAAGGCCTCTCATTCTCTAAATCCGGCTCTGAAACCAAGCTTTGGTAAGGAAAAAAGTTACGCAGTTGTTTGGTCACGTGGGTTTGCTGTTCACAAGTAAACGCCTGGAGGTAGTTTTAGGGGGGTTTCATGTCAAATTCAGTTGCAGCTTTTTAGTGTCTGTTTGAGGATGCACGCTCTCCACCAAAGCAATTGACACTTAAGTTAAATTGTAAAATATATTTTGTTTAATAAAAGCAAAAGCCGTGAGAAACCTTCAAGATTTATAGTAACAAAGTCAATAGCACAGTGGCAACGTCAGGTCGAGTTCATTTGAAGCAATTTATGGACAAAACTATCTTTAGGAAATCCAGGGCCATGCGTTCTCGGAAATTTATTAAAATTTTCGTACAACATGTACAATTTTAATGCATTTTGAAAAATCTTTCCGGTAGTTTTTGTTTATTGGCATATTTAGGCTTATTCTAACAGCTCAGGTGGCCGAGTGGTATGGAGCGTCCGCCTCTGGAGCTGTAGACTCGGGTTTGATACCGAGTCGGGTCAAACCAATGACTTTAAAATTGGTATTCACAGCTTCCCTGCTTGACGCTCAGCATTGAAGGGACAGTGTGGAGAACAAGCCGGCAAGATTACTTGTTGTGCCGTTGGGAAAAGCACTTAGCGGGATTTCCCCATCTTGGTGTGGTAGACAGATGGCCGGCAACTCCTAAGCGAGCTCGTATAGCGCATTGATCGCTTGCTCGTGATAGGAGGATAAATACGCAACTAAATAAAAAAAAAATATATATATATTTGAAGGAGTTCCAAATTCAGAAAAATGTATTCGCAACATATTGCGTTGTGGCATAATTTTCAAGATATTACCATAAAATAATGCTTGTCTGAAATTTAAAATTATTGAACTAATTGGTTGGCTTTCTTGATGTTTAAAGTACAATAATCAATAAAAGCAGAGTCGGCGCAAAAGAATGGCCTGGTCCCCACATACAGCAAGCTTGCACCCCACCCTAACCTTTAATCGACAATCTTACTTTTTTGAAGACATCGGCTTTTAAGCATAATTTTAAACATTTTATGTATTGTTAAAACAGCTTCGCCGGAACTGTTTTGCGCTTTGTTCGAATTAAGAATATCAAATATGGAAATTGCGTTTGTTAACAACACAACAAGCAACTATAAGCGTGTTGCACAGCTTTTCTTTTGTCTTTGAACTCGTAAAACAACTGAGATAACTGTGATATATAACACTTGCACAGAAACGGCATCGTAAAGTTCAAATCAATGTCAGCTCGCTACAAAGTTCTCGTTGATAAAAAATATTGTGGCGTGAAAGCTTTTTTTGTAGTTTACAGAATTGATTAAAAGTTTGACCCCTCTTGATAAAGGCTTGGCCCCCCTAAGACGACTGCTCTGGCGCCGGCTCTTAGATTTGTTTTTTAGCAGGTATTAAATGTCTATTTTTTTGGTTCGTTTACATGTTTTTTTCATGAGACACAAACGTCTATACATTTTATTACGAAAAGAGGGGCCCCGCGATTAGATTTCTAATTGGGCCCCGCAGTTCCTAGCACCGGCCCTGTTGCTAAAACAGGTTGAACTCGAACTTGAATAAAATTCGATTGGGTTCGTAGCCCTGCTTCACATGCTATTAATTATAAACATGTTTGTCGGCACCAAGTTTGTCGGCAGCGTGGCGCAGTGGTTTATAGCGTTGTTTTTACGACGACCACGATCGAAAGGTTAATGGTTCAACTCCCAACCTAGTCTCGTTGTTGCGTCCTTGGATAAGATGCTTTACGATGATTATCTTTGCTTGGTGAAATCTCGCAAGCAGCAAATTAATGAAGTTAGAAGCATATATCGACCGGAAAACTCGGAAACAAAGGTAACTCCTAAGCGAGTCTGGATTGGTCCTAAAGCATAGCGCCTCCGTCGCTTTCTCGTGATAGGAGGATAAAGATGAAAAAATCAATCGATCAACCAATAAATCTTTTCTACAAAGCGATACCAAGTAACCAAGCCAGAGATGTCCGGAGTTTAAAAATTTCAATCCTAATCCGAAGCGTTAAAATCCGACTCCGAATCCTAAAAAATTCAGGCAACAAAATCCGACTCCGAATCCTGTATCGGTATTATATACAAATTACATATATACCCAATAGGCCACTAGTGAAGAAGCATCGCATTTTTCAGCTTAGCATGTATTAAGTGAAAAATGATTATTGAATCGCAGCTGCAACAACAACGAGATGCAAACAATTCAGGCTACAGCATAGCTGCACTCGACTAAGCAAACAAACTCAACACAGCGTATCAACTGCTTTACCAACTAGAAACTAACGACTGCGCAGCAAACAACGAGACACAAATGAATAGTCCAAGCATACACTGTGACGTAATAATAAGCACATTTCTACATCCCTCCCCAGTTTGGAAGCCAAAACCTAGTCTTACAAGTTCATACCTCTAGCAACCCACTGGCCGGAAGCCGGGTCCAGTTCACGTGCCGGCCGACGATTCCTGCTGGAACGTCGTAGAACAGGAGGAAACCCGGTCTCATTAACTCGTTCGGTAAGCTCGATGGGAGTGGTCGAAGGTAATGGGGGGGATGAAAGTGGATCGGAACTAAGCGGAAGAGGAGGTAGCTGGGGAACAAAACGAGGGGTGTGATCAGGATCACTAGGCGGCGATGACAGGGAAGGAGTTTCAAGAGGTGTAGCAGGAGCAAGACGAATAGATGAAGGTGATGCATTGTTTCCCATCCCGCCCGAGGCCACCCCAAGAAATCTCCGATTTCGCTTGGTAATCCGTCCAGAGCCATCAACTTTGATCACATACTGATCCCAGGGCAACACTTCGACAATGGTACCAATCTTATCCCATTTGCGGGGGTAATGCCATCTTTGATTCTGGATAAAGACGCGGTCCCTACATTGTAAAACACTTAGTGAACGAGTATGCTGCGCCAATAAAGCATCATTGCGGCCAGCGCTCAAGCGTAGGGCATCTTCCTTTGCTTGCCAAGCCTCTCGCCATGTGCGACGAATGTGACGATTAGTAAAGGTAACGAGTCGATTAACAAATGAAAAGGCATCACGAAGAGGGTGACCAAACACAATTTCAGCAGGCGATAAATTACACTGAGGGTCTGGTGTGTTACGCAATTGCAACAACGCACGCAAAAATGAGTCATTATCCAGGTCGCTATTCGGACTTACATTCGTCATAAACTCATAAGCAACCTTTTAGTCGCCTTGACAGCAACCTCGGCCCGGCCATTGGATTGCGGGAAATGAGCCGAGGAGACGCGGTGTTGGACACCCCAGGTTTGGAAAAAGCTCTTGGTAACAAAGACAGTAAATTCGGGCCATCCGTCGGTAGAGATTTTCTCAGGAACTCCGAATTGGCAAAGTAAGTGCGAAGTGCGCGAATAAGTGCAGCTGCTCC
Source organism: Trididemnum miniatum (assembly GCA_964006365.1). Taxonomy (NCBI): domain Eukaryota; kingdom Metazoa; phylum Chordata; class Ascidiacea; order Aplousobranchia; family Didemnidae; genus Trididemnum; species Trididemnum miniatum. Next base: position 12,133,433 of record OZ023241.1, on the reverse strand, counting down.
GCTGATGTTTGAATTAGGCTGTGTGCCAAATACATCCGCCCACCCAGACAGGCGATCCCCAATTACCAGAAACGGCGCCCACTAAATTCAAAAAAGTCAGCAAAAATTTTTTCGAAGGGTGTGGTAGGCGGGGTAGAACCTGTGGCGATTACGTGCTCGTTGGACGTTGCTGGACGTCGTGCAATCTATTTCCCACACGAAATTTGGCCGTTTCTCAACATGTTTCATCGATAGTGCGATTTTTTATCTTTTTCCAATCTTTTCACACGTTTTTCGTTATTTGTTTATCATCTCCTCCTCCGTCCTGGAACAGGCAGGTTTTTCCGAAATAGAAGGTGTGATTTCCAGCAATCCAACGTGGCAATGCTCGTATTCTGTTTTTTTGCTAGCAATTTAAATTCGCGTGCTTGCTTAAAATATACCATTTTCTCTCTTCTGGCTCTTACATCGGTGTGATCGAGACTTAGTATCATGCTACTGCCTAAAACAAACGCGAACTCCAACATTGGTGCCCCGAGTGAGGGTTCACAAAACAGCAATAACTACACCAATCGGATTATACGAGTACAACATGATGCCTTTTGGCCTACGCAATGCCGGTAACACTTATCAGCGTTACATGGACCAAGTTACTCGTGGTCTTAACTTTTGCTTCGCTTATACGGATGATGTTCTAATCGCTTCGCATTCAATGGAAGAACACGAGCTTCACCTTCGAACGCTATTTGATCGTTTCAGAAAATTCGGGGTAGTTCTAAACTCAAAAAAGTGTGTTATTGGGGCGTCTGAAATTACGTTCTTAGGTCACCTTATTAATTCAAAAGGCATAGAGCATATTCCCAAAAAGATGGAAGCCATACAAGATTTTCCACAACCGAAGACCATGAAACAGCTACGGAGATTCTTGGGTATGATAAATTTTTACAGACGATTTATTCCAGCTTGTGCTGAAACCTTACACCCGCTAAATCGACTTTTGTCTCCAGCTAAGCACAGCAAAAAATCAATGCTTTGGTCTCCCGAAGCCGAAGAAGCGTTTTGTGCAATTAAGGCAAAATTAAGCAATTCTACACTATTATCGTTTCCTTCCCCAAACGCAGAAACCGCATTGTTTGTAGAGGCAAGTCAAACCGGTTGTGGGGCCGTTCTTTAACAGCGCATTCAAGGCACTTGGCATCCCTTATCATTTTTCTCCCACAGTTTTAATCGAGCTCAATCTCGCTATGCTACCTTTGATCGCGAACTTTTGGGTATCTATTTGGCAATTCGTCATTTTCAATATTTCATAGAAGGGCGAGCTTTCACAATTTTTACCGATCACGCCCCTATTCGTCACTCCTTATTCGCCCGGGCACAGCACGCATCACCGCGTCAACAACGTCACCTGGACTTTATCGCTCAGTTCACGACAGACATTCGTCACGTAGAAGGCGAGAAAAACGTTGTTGCTGACGCTCTTTCAAGAATCACAGCGTCGATTCTTGAAGAATTTCCCGCTATCAACTTCTTAGAAATGGCTATCGCCCAGCAACATGACGTATCTACTATGAATCTACAACGTAGTGCCAATTCTTTACGCATTGAGACTAGATTCCTTTCCACTCATGGTGTTACCATTCTCGGTGACACATCCACTGATCAGTTTCGCTCCTTAGTTCCTCAAAAGTTTCGCAAAGCTGTATTTGACATTGTTCATTCTCTAGCGCACCCAGGCATCAAAAGCACTCAAAAGGCAATATCACAGAGGTACGTTTGGGCAGGAATGCATCATGACGTCAAACTCTGGTGCCGATCTTGCATTGCCTGCCAGCAATCGAAAATACAACGACACACAATTTCACCATTACAATCATTTCCTCCATCGTCGGAAAAATTTCAGCATATTCACGTCGACATTGTTGGACCACTTCCTGAATCATGCGGGTGCAGCTATCTACTAACCATCACAGACAGATTTAGCCGATGGGTAGAGGCTTTACCCTTAACAGACATCACAGCCAAATCATGCGCAGATGCGTTTGTATTACACTTTGTCGCTAGATATGGCGCACCCTACACAATTACTACAGACAGGGGGACAATTCACTTCACAACTGTGAAAAGACTTGACCAATTACAAAATTCGACCCCTTCTCAAAATTTTAACCTTCGGCCCAGACAAGAACAAAACTCATTTGCAAGCCATAGCAGGCCGCCACCTCGAAGACGCTACACTAACCCTCGAAATACTTATAGACCACGATTCCAAGTAGCAAATACCTTTCACAGCAATTACTACAACCATGGCACGCCTGAAAACCAGCTTTGTTTTTACCATCACTTTTTTGGTCCCAGAGCTAGAAAATGTCAACCCCCTTGTAACCGGCGAGATGAGAAAGCAAAAAACGTCTCAGCTGGACATCGTGGGTCGGTGGTGTCGAATCAGCAATAAGCAGCAACCTGTTTGTTGTCACTGACCCGGTAAACCACATACTCTTTTTGATTGACACTGGCTCTTCAGTAAGTTTGCTTCCCTCGACCTTCGACTTCAATCTATGCAACTTTTAGGCATTACCCGTCTCCGCTAGTCATACTTTTTATGGATGGCTCGGACAGCCTTGTCTGCTACTTGATTTTGACCAGTCATGTTCATTTTTTTTATGCAATCCCACCTGTGGAAACCGAGGCTCGACCCTTTACCTCTGGCAAACTGACCCTTCGGCTTAACTTGCCATGAAAAGCCTCACACGTCGTTTTCACTTATGTAGCAGATGATCGCATGCCAATGCCACCGTTTAATTATACCCTCCTTGCGCTTTGTTGCTATCTTGCAACTCTGCCTGGTCGACCTTGTTTCTCCCAGCTAGTTTCTTAAATCATGTTTAAAGCCAAAACGTTTGAATGCTCCTTTCCTTTTTTTAAAGTTTTGATGGTGCAGTCTGCGTCTTCATAAACTTTGTGTAGCGTGTGCTATTTTGATTATTCTTGCTACACCTATTGTTGAATTGTGTATATTTGTTACTGCTCGCCACCTTTTTGTTTCAGTCGCTTTCTTCGTGTGATGGTCGTACCTTCAGATCGCCCACCACTCTTCGAAATCTGGGGGGAAGCTTTGTGGCGATTACGTGCTCGTTGGACGTTGCTGGACGTCGCGCAATCTATTTCCCACACGAAATTTGGCCGTTTCTCAACATGTTTCATCGATAGTGCGATTTTTTATCTTTTTCCAATCTTTTCACACTTTTTTCGTTATTTGTTTATCATCTCCTCCTCCGTCCTGGAACAGGCAGGTTTTTCCGAAATAGAAGGTGTGATTTCCAGCAATCCAACGTGGTAATTGCTCGTATTCTGTTTTTTTTTGCTAGCAATTTAAATTCGCGTGCTTGCTTAAAATATACCATTTTCTCTCTTCTGGCTCTTACATCGAGACTCAGTATCGTGCTACTGCCTAAAACAAACTCGAACTCCAACAAACCCATCGGAGGAGTAGCTGCTTGGGAAGGAGCATTGCGATTACAATAAACACATGATGAGCGAACTGCTCGAATATCTTTGGTCATGCCTGGCCAAAAAACGGTTGCTCGAGCTCGACGTTCTATAGCTGACACTCCTTGGTGAGCAGAATGTAAAATAGACAAAACTTTGCGCCTAAGCGATAAAGGTATCACAATGCGATCATAATATAAAACAACACCATTATGCACAAAATAACCATCCCTAAATGGGAGATATGGGCGTACTTGAGCAGATCCGGCGTGGTCCAAAGGAAATCCTGACTGAATTGCTGGCAATAACTACTTTAATGCAGCATTGGAATCGGTCTCATGAGCAAGTTCGGACCATTGAAGGCAGAAGTTATGAGAAATGTCCTGCTCCACTGCAGCCAGAAGAGCTGTCTCTTCATGGTCAGGTGATGCACAATCAGCAGATGCAATGGTAGCTAAATAGTCACATGGAACAGGGTGACGTGACGTAGCATCAGCGGCTTGCTTTGTCACGTCAAAAAGATGAGCAACCTCAAACCGCCACATCAATGTCTGTTGCTTTAAACGAAATAAACAAGTGTTGGTAATTTCATCCAGAGTGCGGTCACCGAATATTTTCACAAGTGGCTTATGGTCTGTGATAACCACCAAATTGTCGCAACCTTGTGTAAAATATTTTGTCTGTTCTACGCCCCACACAACAGCTAAAGCTTCACCCTCTCCTGGAGCATAACGTTGCTCGGCTGGAGTTAGGAATCGGGATCCGGCTAAGGTGACTCTCCATCCAGACTGACAGCATCCGGGGATGCCAGAAGCACAAGCACAGTGTTTTTGAAGTAAGAAATACCCAATGCCTTTGGTGGACCAGTCCGGGCGCAAGCAAGTACGACGTGTGGGATCAAAGATCTCGACACCATGACAAATTGCGTCGGCTATTGCAGATTTGAAGGCAGTAAATGCCTTATCAAGCTCGTCCGACCATTCACACTTTCTTTTGGGGCAGAGGAATGGTTTGAACGGTGCCATCATATCCCGAAGTTGAGCGTAATTTGACACTTTATTGACCAACCCAAACCACATCTTCGTATATCCGTGATATTGGATGGGGTAGGGAACTCCCGAATCGCACGCAAATATTAGAGGAAAGGTTCAACAACTGATTCGGAGATGCGGAAGCCGGCGAAGTCGACAGTGCGATGAGCAAACTGAAACTTGTCAGGGTTAAGTACAACACCCGCGCGCTCCACCTAAGTGAGAAACTCGATTGTGCGCCACCAACGTTCTGCGAGATCTTGGTCATAAAAGATGGTATCATCAATGCAACGCTCCTTCCGCATAAAATCGGCCAATATGGCATCGAACCCGCGGTTATATCCATCACCGGAAGAGAGAAAACCCTGGGGCGCTCTGGTATACCGTCATCTACCGAAAGGTGTAATAAATGTGGTCAGATGACGGTCAGACTCGCGTAGGGGAACGCTGTGATAGCCGTTCCAGGCGTCGGTGACCGTCTTCCACGTATCTCTAGGAATACGACGGGCAAGTTTAAACGGAGCTTCAGCAGCAAACGTTTCGCGGCGGCAGAATTTGTTAAGTGGGGAAAGGTCAACAATGTGGCGTGGAGAGCCACCATACTTTCGAGTGATAAACATACGATGGCACCAAAGGGTTAGTTCACCATGCGGGACCCTTTCAAGAATCCCCAGAGCCTCATCGCGAAGCAGATCTTCATGCACTTCGTCTTGCCAATGGAGAGGGATTGAGGCGGGAGTATGAACCGCCACCGGCTTCGCGGACGGATCGACGTGAATTTCAATGGGGGGGTGCCATGCAATGCAACGCGCGGTGGGGGCAAATGTTCAAAGTACAGCCGGCATATCTGTCGAGCAGCCAATCGCGCATTCGATCATTATTTTCTGGGATGCAAGGAAAAGGAAGCTCCGTGGGAGGTGGAGACACGGCGGAACGCTGAGGACAAGAACAAGGTTCGTTCGAATTACCTGGTGAAATACATCCGTTAGTCAAGGAGCGAATAATGTTGATTGCGGGTATAACTGACTGCATTTCTCCTTCCGAAATTTGGTGCTCACCCACAGTGGGAAAGTTTGGGGATACAACCCCTAGGTCATGTAGCGTATGTTGAGACAAGTAAAGCGCATGAATGCCGGCACTGACGTAAACCATGGCACGGCATTGGATAGTAGAGCGGTCGTAGGTAGTTCCCTCTATGATGGCGTGGAAAGCTCCAGCAATGGAAATAACAGTGTGGTTAGCAGCAACCAGGTCCGCAGAAGGAGTGAGGATGTTGCGATCAAATCCACATTGCAAGAAGGCGTCGAGCGACCATACGTTAGTTTGAGCACCAGTATCAGCAATGGCTGTAACATTTCTGGCAACCTTAGCAGGTGCACTACTATGAGTGGCCCTATCTATAAATATATTGACTAATATTTCGGGTATTTCGGGGTGCCCTTGCATGGGCGAACTGATCCACTTTCCTTCTTGGAAGACCTGATGAGAAGCAATGTTGCCCTGACAGTTCGCTGCCTCCAGGGATGAGGGTTCACACTCCTGCTCTGACGCGTTGACCGAGTGGACGACACCCAAGTGGGGCGTGACTGTGTTAGATGGCTGTACAGCTTGAAGGGAGGGACCTGCAACATGGCCGTTGCGGCGTTTCTGGCGTCGACGAGCCCGATAGCAGTTAAGGCTAATGGAGTAAGGTTTAGTATTCCACCCAGTGGGCCCTCCTTACATAAGCTGAATAGTTGGTTGCACCGAGGGCAGTGAGAATGTGTGGAATGATTTGTGAAAGTAGGAGGCAAGTTGTATGCTGAAGCTAAAGAGCTGCCCTGAGCAATGGCCCGGGTACTTCGTTTAAAGGTCGACACGGACGCAATATCAGTCGAAGGTACCGCGTTACGAGCTATTTCCTTGCTCTCCACCAAGGCGATTACAGTGCTAATGAAACTGGAAGGAATATCTGCTGTCCCCAAAGAATCACGCCGAATGTCCTCGTCAAAGATTCCGTTGAGTAAGATGTCACGAATTATATGATCTGTATAGTCAACGTTTAAGCCGCAAGAACAATCAGTGAAAAAAGAACACGTCCCGGCTTTCCCGCGTATCCTGGCCGCAAAAACACGAAACTGCTCACCACGCATTTGGTGCATAGCCAATAGTTCAGATCCCAGTACACTAATAGCAACCGGAATAACAGCCAGACGCAGCATGGCAAGCAACAATTCTTGTCTTTCTTGAACAAGTTTACTCACGATTTCAGCATTCGACTGCAGCAGGTTGTCGCCCAAATTTTTGGTGGCACATTGGAAAAGCTGGGAGGATACTGATTCATTGGAAATTCTTGAGCCTCGTCGAAAAGCTTCCCACCGTCGAGTAAATACGTTCCACTCTTCTAGGCTGACGCCAATGTCAATGCTAGGTCGATCGCAGGTGGGGCTACGGCGGTCAGGAGCCATCTAGTTGGCCCGCAGTAGGAGGTGGCAATACAGCGTGGTCAAAGACGTGACTCTGTAGAACAGTGCAAGCGACGGCTTCTTGGAGATCTTCCGTCTTGAATTCGCACCCAGGAAAAGCCTAAGAGATGATCACCATGACTAGCTATCCTAGTTTTAAACAAGCCTAGCGATTCAATAATCATGAAGAAACATCGCATTTTTCAGCGTAGCATGTATTAAGTGAAAAATGATTATTGAATCGCAGCTGCAACAACAACGAGATGCAAACAATTCAGGCTACAGCATAGCTGCACTCGACTAAACAAACGAACTCAACACAGCGTATCAACTGCTTTACCAACTAGAAACTAACGACGGCGCAGCAAACAACGAGACACAGATGAATAGTCAAAGCATACACTGTGACGTAATAATAAGCACATTTCTACAACTAATAGCTTATTAAAATCATTGGTTATCATCAGGGCATGTAATGGAATGGAAGACGATTTTTCCATATTCCATACCGACAATTTTTTTCCATTCCATCTTCCATTCCATACCTAAAAATTTCTTCCATATTCCATTCAATACAAAAAATCTCTTCCATATTCCATTCCATACAAGCAAAACATTAATGTATTCCTAGAATTTTGGAAGTGGGCTATATGGGTTGACTTTGCTTGCGATGTAGTTTTTTTTATCATAATTTATGATATTTAATTACAGATTGCCTGTTTGATAATGAATCATTGCTTGGTTGCGGCGCAAAAGCAATTAGCCTATTGCGTATGAGAAGGTTTTATAGTCAGAATTGCGTATTCAGGGGGTATTCCTTCATGCACTCAATTCGACTTCCACATTTTAAACTAATGATGGTTCAAAATTACACCACATTTTTCAGAGAGATTTCCAGCGTAAAGTTGTGTCAGAATAGTCGTTTAGTCAAAAAAATCTTGCTCAGAGGTTAAAATATTCTCCAAACTTTTTATTGCTTCGTTTCAGTTTGCGGACAATCCTTTTCACAGTGATCTGGCAAAAGTTTTATGTCATTATTAATTAAATGTAATATTATTAATTTCATGTCACTATTAATTAAATGTTAAGTTATTGATTAAAGGGAGATAAAATTGTCTGCAACTTTAGAAATAAGAATTTCGGTTATTAGATTCGAAATCAATACCGGTGTTATAACAGAACAGAAATATCAATTTTAAGTAAAATAGAGGTTTAAGTTAATGTGAATACGAATGTGCTTTTCGAAAGTTGATTTTGTTTGATAGATTGTCCCGAGCAGCAATCAAAGAAGCGTATCAAACAGTAAACACTATCGGTACAATACACAGAAATTGCTGATATGCTGGTATATTCACGTTTCTCGCGGAAAAAACAAGGTAATTTAGTAAATTCCATCTCTTCGGCCTAGGTGAAAACAGTTGCGGTAATGCAAATAACAATAAAATTAGGACAGACCACAGACGTACAAAGTAGAATAGGCTTCATCAGTGACGAGCAATCTAATGCAGGTAGAAAACAAAATCACTTAGGAAAGACAAAAGTAATTGCTCAAGCTCAATGTACATGCAAGTGCCCTAAATGAAAAATTCAGAGCATTGAGAAACAAAAAAGTAAAGAGCTGCAATTAGCACCTCTAATGAAGATATAAACATCAAATAACATCGCCGGCGCGACATTCTTTTCTTCAAACTGCTTTACATCACACCTTTTAAGCAAACAATAAAAGTAAATAAACAACAGTTAATTGAAACTTTGAGGAAAAGTGTTAAGTAGCTCTCTCCCATCATTCTACTCAAGTGTTCTTCGGACGAACCTCAAGGATCTCCCGCTGAGAAGCCAATTTTAAGATATTGAATTTTTACCAAAAGCTTTGTTGCTCACAATCTCACTTTATGATTTTCTCGTAATGCGTTGTCCGCTTTAATTTCCCCGCCGCACGAGCTTACCGATGTCTATCATTGATTATTGGACCATTTTTTTAAACGGCTCGCGTTTTTGTAAAAATAATCGCAAACTTGAATTTTTTAAAGATATCGAGTCCTCGAGCGGAGGACAGCGCAAAGTCCAAGGCGTAATAGAGCCGAGACCAAGGCCAACGGCCAAGGATGACACGGTCAAGGCCAAGGACTTCACAAACCTGTCCTCGAGGCCAAGGGCATCCTCGAGACTACATCACCGTTGAGAATACTGTAAATTTTTCAGAACTAATAAAAACTCAATCCTCTTAAGACTAAAGTCCTATTTTTGTGGACACATTTCTATAAATGAGCAGATTGTAGAAACTCAAAGAACTAAAATAAGTCACTGGCTCAATGCTCATGTCTATTATAGTGCATTGCCGTCATTGCACTATCCTATCTGTCGATCCCAACGAAGCTTCGAGCATTGCATCCTGTTTTGAATTGGATTTATTTAATTTTGCTTTTAGGTAAGACCTAAGCACTGAAAATCTGAATCATTGAAAAAATCAAAAACTGTGATTATTGTCTCTGCCCACTAACTGTTTACCACTAAGTGTTCTCTTCGCGCTGGGTGAGTTTGCATATTGCATCTCAAACTTCAAAATAAACAATTAAAATCAATGCAATATGTAAGGTGTAAACTGAAAATTATCGCCGAAATGAAACAAAGTTTGCGTTTGCGAAAATTGTTTAGCAAGAAGCTGCAGCTGCAGGACCCCGCCAGATTTTACAAGTTGTTTGATTGACAGCTTGTTTTTGTGAGTACTTGCGTTGCTCTAATAACATCAAAAGAGAAAAGTTTTTTTGGGAAAAGTCGCAGACTTGCGCCAGCACAACGCCAGGTGAAAGCATTTGTCTAATTGAGTGACATCTTGTTTTTAATGATTTTGAATAAATTTGAAGTTGTGACTGTGAACACTTTGAAGTTTTCCGCGACGCAATAGAACGTAGTCCGAAGTGCGAACTCTGCCACCGTTTGTGCACACGGCACTTACCGCGTAGTTTCCAGCCCGCGTCACCTTCCACCATTTAGCAATACTGTGACGCACTGACGCAGTGCCACTTCAAGTAACGCTATTGTCATTGCTTCATTGTTTTTTTTTTACTTACAGATCAAACTTTACTATTGTGTTAAACTAATCCAGGTATGGAAAGTATGGAAGATGGCATTCCATTCCATTCTTAAAATCTTCCATTCCTTTCCATACCTGAAATCTTCCATATTTCATACCGGTACCAAAATTCCTCTTCCATTCCATTACATGCCCTGGTTATCATCCAAAATTGAATCCGGATCCTGATCCTGATCTGGAAAAAGCAAAAAATCACAATTCCGATGCGAATCCGAAGCAACAGCCGGATTATCCATTTTTTAAAATCCGGATCCGGCTCCGTTTTACACTTCTGGACCAAACGCTAAGCAAACGTTTTCTCGTGTTATATTTTGGAATGGAATCAAAAATGACAGTGCACACGGAATTTTCCGCGCGCTATGCGTTCCTATGCGGATGTACATTAAAATATTTACCTGCAAACACCACAAAAAACAGATAACGTACTGAAAATAACAAGAAATAAAAACTTTTGAAAGAACTTATTCAGAAAAAAGTATAGATTAATTAATATCGATTTATCACTCAAACAAGTAGGGAAAAGCTCCAATCGATAATGAAAAAAAAAAGTGGAGAATTTTTGCATTCGATGACGAAAACGTTGAGAATTTTTGCATTCGATAACGAAAAAGTAGAGAATATCGATCATCAATTTCAAATCGATATTTCCAACCCAGGTTGGAGTGTGGGGGAAGATATGGGGGATGTGGGGAAGTGTGCTGGGGTGGGGGAGGAGATGAGGGTTGAGGTGTAGGGGGTGTGGGGAAGTGCTGGGGGAAGTGTGTGACACGAAACGTGTGTAATGGGGTCGGCGAGTTAGAAAAAGGTGGAGGTCGAGAGGTTGAAGTTGGGGGGGGGGTTGGGATCGAGGGTGTGGGGCTTGGGGTCGGGGGAGTTGGGGGTGGGTGGGGTGGGTAGAGTTAGGGTTGGGTGGGATCAGGGTCGAGGGGGTGGGGTCCCGAATCGTGACACCAACTTCCACCGTTTTCCAAGCTGCCAACCCCTATTCCACTTCACACGTTTCGCGTGAAATCGTCCTCGCATCAAATCGTCACGTCCTTGCAGCAAGTTGTCATTAATTGTCATGTACCCAACACACTTCTCCACATCCCCTACAAGACTCCACTCATCTCTCCCACACCCCCAACACACATCCCCACACCTCTCTTCACACCCCCATACCTCTCTCCTTATCTCTCCTGCACTTCCCCTCACATCTCCCCTTACTTCCCCCACACCCCAACACACTTTTCCTCACCTCCTCCCACACTTTCCCTCATCTCCTCTTACACTTTCCCACTCCTACCCCAGACTCCCAATCTTTTTAAAAATTGTCTATTACTTATAATAGGCCTACAGTTACACCTCCCCCCACACTTTTCCCCATCGCCTCTTACACTTTCCCACTCCTCCCCCAGACCCCACTCTTTTTAAAAATTGTCTATCACTTATAGTAGGCCTACAGTTACACCTATGGTTGCTTCGTTGCTGTACTGAATTATAGAGAACTATGGCTGCAGGGCGCGTTCAGTGTGAACAACAGCTCGTGAACATTGAACGGAATTACGCTGCCGTTTGCCGTTGCCGCTGACCGCGACGGATTTTACCGTTACCGCGCTCAGTGTCAACCCACCATAATTTTTGTAATGTCATTTGGTAGATTGTTCCTCAATGAAATTTTGAGCTACAAAAATCATAGTTTAGCAAATAAGATTGATCACTAGATCTTAAGCTAAAAGGATAAAGGCAGGGATGCATAGGCGCGGGAAGTAGGGTGCCAGGGGGGGCTCAAGCCCCCCCAGAACTTTTTTTAGCCCCCCCTGAACCATTTGAGCCCCCCTGACAATTGAAAAAATTAAGCACTGAGTGCGACGGGATTAATGCTCGCAACGTACACACGTAATGAAGCAAATATTTTTTAAAGTGCTTTTAACCAACGAAGAATCACTATTTTTTTAAAAATCAATCAGTTATTATTCACTTGGTCAACGTAAAATTTGGTAAAATTTTCAATGTTTGAAGTTCATTTTCAACAGTGTTTTATATCAGCGTTTGCAAACCTTTACAGCAGTCATGGACGATGGACCAGTAAAAGTATAATGGCTGCCAATTTTTGTAGCTGCCAAACACTTTAGGCCAAACTACTCTGAATGCTCATGAAAGTCGCTACTGATCATGGGAATTACGCAAACCATAAACAAAAATGCGGTGAAGTGCAAAAAATGGTACCCAATCCTTCAGATGTTCCGAATTCCACAAAAATTTTTGTGAAGAACTAAAAAAAATGTCTTCACGGCCCGGACGCGTTACATGAACTGGAAACGTTGGTGGCCAACCTGATTTGTGTACATGCCAAATTGACCCGCGATCGACAGCCAAGCATCCAAAGATCGACCGGTACATCGCGATCGACTGGTTGGGTACCCCTAATCAAGCATATATGAGCTGGTGCAAGTTCTCTTCTGTTTAAGTTTTTTAATGGTTTTGAATTTTTTCTACCAACCCAATGAATCGGCTAAATCACTACTACACTGGCACCGATGATCAGTAGGCTACTCGATTTGAGGGGGATGCCATCCCCCCTGAAAACAACACCATCCCCCCATAAAACATTTTCGCGTAAACCATTCCCTTACAACTATAATGACTATCTCTTTTTACGTCTGCGTAAAAACTTGTAGCCTACCATCCCCCATAAGTGTTTTCACAACTCGAGCACTGCCGATGATTGTTACTAAAATTGAGCTAGTACGCCTACCTACAGTAAATACCTACCGTATATCTACACATTTCATTATGTTAAAAAATGGTTCAATGCTATATTTTGATTGTGCGTTTTTTGTTATTCTTAAACCTTAGTGGGGCATTGTTTGTTGCATGTAACTCTGATCAGCAAAGCAAAAGGTAGATCGGACAAATTTAGCTTGCCTACTTTTCGGTTTTGTCATTGAGGTATTTGCATTTTACAAATACATGAGTAGTAATTTGTGCATAGTTAGAAAAGCCTAATGGTAGTAAGCAATCTTGTTTTCCATGATAAAAAATTATCCTGAAAAAATTCCCATCACTTGAGCGGGCATGCAATTGATGTCTATCAAAATAGGTCTGCTGAGTGTCCTGCTCTTAAAAACGTGCGTTCGAGAAAAGGGGGGTCTGGGGGGGCGAAGCTTCCCAGACGTTGACACGATCTTACTATTTTGAGCCCCCCCATGTCCAAAAAACGTTCCCGCGCCACTGCAGGGATGTATAAGATTAGTTAGGTACACTGAAGCAAACATTGAAATACTGTTAGACATGCTTTGTACTTTAGGCGATATTCAAATGGTAAAATATGTGCTTTTAAGTAATACGGAGAAATACTACTATCACAGCCAAGACTATTAATACCTAACGTAAACAGGAGTTAACTATATTATTAATTTTTCATAAGTTGACTGGTTGATACTTTGGCAAATTGATGAAAACAGCATTACCAAAATCAATTTTAGATAATATCACGCCTTGGCCTGTTGACTAGCTTTAATTTGAATGAATTGGCAATAACAATATTTCTTCGAATAAGTACTGTGGTTCCGCATTAACAAATTTTCATCAAAATATGCACCAAGACACCTTATAGATGAAGTATTCAAATCACAAATTTCAAGAAAACAATTTCTGGTATCATGCGCAATGACAAATGGTACCGGTATGCGTTGATTTTTAAAGGATTTCAAGCACTTACCGGTACCACTTCCAGTTAAAAATAACACAGATTTATTCACATTTAATTTAAGGTAACGGTAATGGTTAGTTATCCATGCGTATATAAACTGTAAATATCACTGTGTGTTAGATCTGAGCACGCGCGGGCTTGGCAATCACGCTCCACCGCCCTTCTAACAGAAATTGAATTTATTAGAAAATTTTGAATACGCGCCTTGCACTGAAAGTCGATGACAGCTGCGGGCGGCGGCGGTTTCTGCGTGAAAACAAAAGGGCAAAAACAAGCCACCACACCGATCATAGGTCAAATGTCAAACGCAAAAAAACGTAAATTACATTCGCAAGCACTAAAACTATACCAGCACTCGGCACACAAGTCAGTACGTCACACACGAAAAAAGAAAGAAAAGAACCAAAACCGTAGCCTACCGGTTTTGGATCCAGAAACGAGCAAGAGTCCCGATATCAAAGCAGTATCAACAAAACAAACAAACTTACCAAAAAATTCTTGACCAAACCGGGGATTTTGCATCCAGCACAAAACTAGCTCAACACTACAGCTCAAAATTCTGTTCTACAGGCCACTACAGCGCTAGCCTGTGTAATGCACTGTGCAACTACCACAGCACTACGGTCACTGATTCTGAACAGTATAATGAAAAAGTGAGAAGAGTACCAAACTATGCCTCATGACACGGCCCTATCCTAGCCCCTAAATTTCCCGTTTTGCCTAAGCTACCAAACTAGTAAAAAAAAACCTCAATCCTAACTGGTCTAACCTATTCCTGAGACTCTCGCAGTCGCATACAACTAACCAACAGGGTTGCCAGGTTTTGCAGAGTAAAATATACCAAAATGTTCCAAATTATATACCAAATATATACCAAAATATGTTATCAAAAATATACCAAATATATACCAAAATTGCGAAAAAAAATCATCAGTTTATCTGTAAAAATGAAAAGTAAGTGTTGCATTTTTGAATGACATAATTAATTTCTTGCTCAATCTCCCAATAGAAGTATTTTTACACTGAACTTGGTGTTGGTGGGCTATTAAATTTTACTACCCTACTAAGTGCTAAGTTGGTAGGCTAATGGGGTCTTGTGAAGATCATACCGTATCACACCATAGGGAAACGTACCGGTACGTCCTTGATGCGCACTAGCGATTCCGGGTACCATATTTTCCATACGGTATGATCTTAACAACGCCCGGCTAATGGAGGTTCATTTCATAGAATCAATTCACTGGTCTCCTTCCTATGCCAAACATAAATCATTCTTTAGTCACACACACACTCAAACCAACAAAAATCTTCGGGGAAATCGAAACTGTGTCATGCAAACAGTTTCGTACCGGTAGTTTGGAAATAGACTAGGCCTAGCAAATTTATCTCTTGAACAGTTGAATTGAGTTGGACTAGAATCAAAATCAACATATAGTTGGCAATCATCTGCATACATGTTTAGCATCTCACCATGAGAATTAGCAGTATTTGCAACGTGTTTTGTGTATAAAATAAATAAAACAGGTCCAAGAATAAGCCTTAAGGCACACGCAGTACCATAATGCATGTCTTGTGACATTAAATGTGCGGAATTAATTCTTCATTAAACAGTTAGTGGTCTTTTACTGCTGAGTAAGAGCATGGTGAGGTAGCAAAATATGCTAAGTGGCTATTTTTATGGGCTTGCTTGTAAAAATAGCCACTGTCTTTTTCTGAGCAGTTGCCCACGGGTCCTACTACACACCGCAAAGAACGACAAAGGACAACAAAGAACTGAAAACACCGCAAAGAACGACAACGGACTTTAAATTAGTTACTAAACACCGCAACGAACGACAAAGGACTTGGAATCATAATCTCGAACATAACTAGGAACGACAAAGAACTTTAAATTATTTGTTCATTCATTACTTTAAACGACAAAAAACTTAAAATTATTTGTTCATTCATTACTTGTAAAATCAGGCCTGCCATTTCCGACACATGCCAACTAGGCTAACTGCTCAATGCTAAGCCTGCAGTTGCAGGGGCTTGAGTATGTATAGCTGAAAATTGCATTGAAAACGCTGTTAGCTCGGTGGCTGAGTGGTTGGAGAGATAAAACTCTCAATCACAAGGTTCCGGATTCAAAACCTGAGTCTACCTGATGAGCGGTCAAACCGCGAAACTAGTCGTAGAATTGGTTTTTACAGCGTTTATTTAGTAAGTCTTCAAGGCCTATCATTTATCCAGTTGTATTTCAACTTTAAATCAGTTACTAAACATCGCAAAGAACGACAAAGGACTTGGAATCATAGTCTCGAACATAACAAGGAACGACAAAGGATTTTAAATTTGTTACTAAACACCGCAAAGAACGACAAAGCACTTGGAATTATAGTCTCGAACGTAACTAGGAACGACAACGGACTTTAAATTAATTACTAAACACCGCAAAGAACGACAAAGGACTTAAAATCATAATCTCGAACACAGCAAGGAACGACAAAGAACTTTAAATTAGTTATTAAACACCGCAAAGAACGACAAAGGACTCGGAATCATAGTCTCGAACATAACAAGGAACGACAAAGAACTTTAAATTAATTACTAAACACCGCAAAGAACGACAAAGGACTTGGAATCGTAGTCTCGAACATAGCTAGGAACGACAACGGACTTTAAATTAGTTACTAAACACCGCAAAGAACGACAAAGCACTTGGAATCATAATCTCGAACATAACTAGGAACGACAACGAACTTTAAATTACAAAATTACGCAAAGCACAGGATTCAAATAAAATACAAAATTTCAAGAACTTTTCCACATACACAACCCTAATAAGCTATCACAGCATCATAGGAATATCTTAGTTGTGAATGTGACTTATGCATGTCCCACCTTATCTTCTTTACCTAACCCGTATTAACCAAAAGGGGGCAGAACTTTAAATTAGTTACTAAACACCGCAAAGAACGACAAAGAACTTGGAACCATAGTCTCGAACGTAACTAGGAACGACAAAGGACTTTAAATTAATTACTAAACACCGCAAAGAACGACAAGGGACTTGGAATCATAGCCTCGAACATAACAAGGAACGACAAATTAAGGACTTTAAATCAATTACTAAACACCGCAAAGAACGATAAAGGACTTTAACTTATTAACTAAACACCTCAAAGAACGACAAAGGACTTGGAATCATAGTCTTGAGCATAACAAGGAACGACAAAGGACTTTAAATTAATTGCTAAACACCGCAAAAAACGACAAAGGACTTGGAATCGTAGTCTCGAACATAACAAGGCACGACAAAGAACTTTAAATTAGTTACTAAACATCGCAAAGAACGACAAAAGATTTGTGAACATAACAAGGAACGACAAAAAACTTGTGAACATACTGTAACAAGGAACGACAAAGAACTTTAAATTTATTACTAAACACCGCAACGAACGACAAAGGACTTGGAATCATAGTCTCGAACATAACAAGGAACGACAAAGAACTATAAATTTCAGTAATGAGGTGTTTAGTAATTACTGTAAAATTACAGTAAGATTACAGTAATTACTAAACACCTCAAATAACTTTTAAATCAATTAGGCTAGTGATTGGGGTCAGGGGTGGGCGGTTCGGGTGGGCGGTTCGGGTGGGGAGGTTGGAGTCATGGGGAGATTGGGGTCGGGGGGCTGGAGTCGGGTCGGAGGGGTTCTAGTTGGGGTCGGAGGGGATGGAATTGGGTTCGAAGGGTATCAAGTTAAGGGGTTGGGGTCGGGGAGGTCAGAGGAGTTGGGGGTTGGGGTCGAAGGAGTTTTGGGTCGAGACCGGTTGAGTTGAAATCAAGGAGGTCGGTGGGGTTGGGGAGTTGGAGTCAGGAGTTGGGTTCGGGAGTTGGGGTTGGGAGGTTGGGGTCGGGGGAGTTGAGGTTGGAGGGGGTGGGGTCAGGGTTTGGGTTGGGGAGGTTGGGGGAGTTAGGGTCGGGGGGATTAGGGTTAGGGGAGTTAATTGGGATCAGAAGAGTTGGGGCCGGGAAGGAGTTGGGGTCAAAAGAGTTGGAGTAAGAGGGTTGGAGTGAGGTCGAAGGGTTTCAAGTAGGGTTGGGGGTTGCGGTCGGAAAGGATGGAGTTGGGTTCAGAGGGGTTCAAATCAGGGGTTGGGGTCGAGGTGGTCAGAGGAGTTGGGGTCAAAGCGGTTGGAGTTGGAATTGGAGGAGTTTGGGTCGAGGGGTCGGGTTGAGATCAGAGAGGTCGGAGGGGTTGAGGTCAAAGGTTGGGTTCGAAAAGTTGGGTAGCAGGGGTCAGTAGGGGTTGGGGTCAAGGGAATTGAGGTGAGGGAAGTTGGGATCAGGGAAGTAGGGTTCGGGAACTTGGGAGGTGGGGTTGGGGGAGTTGGTGGCGAGGAAATTGGGATTAAAGAAGTTGGGATCAGGGGAGTTGGGGTCGGGGAGACTTGGGGTCGAAAGAGTCGGGATCAGGGGGGTTGATGACGTTCCCAACTTTTTCGACCCCAACTTCCCCGATTCTATCTTCCCTAGCCTCAACTCCCCCGATTCTAACTTCCCTAACCCCATTCCCCCCGACTCTAACTCCCCCAACCCCAACTCCCTCCCAACCCCAACTCTCCCCCGACTCCCTCCCAACCCCAACTCCCCCCCGACCCCAACTCCCCTGATCCCAATTTTCCTAGCTAACCCCAACTCCCCTCACCCCAACGTCTCGAACCCAACCCCTGACCCCAACCCTCCGAGTTCCCCAGTCCCAACCCGACCCTCGACCCAAACTCCCCCAACCACTTCGACCCCAACCCTCCTAACCCCTCTGACCTCCCCGACCCCAACTCCCTGACTTGAATTCTTCCAAACCCTACTCCATCCCCTCTGACCCCCCAACCCGAACTCCTCCGACCCCAACCTCCCCATGACTCCAACCTCCCCACCCCAACCTCCCACCCCTGGTAAAATCATAAATGGCCTTATGTTTTGTTGGCGCTTTAATCACACGTATTCTAGAGTCTCTTAATTTCTAAAGCAAACTGCTGGAGATACTTCGATAGACACCTTTTATATATTTGAAATTGTTCTAAATTACACTGTCTTTGTTTGGCAATTGTTTTGTTTGTGAAGTATGGTGCATGACAGTAGTACAAAATCATTTTTAAAATGCTCCTAATTACTGGTGTCTGAAATCGCATTGTGTTAGGACTATTCCTTTTGAAGTGCAGTTAATTGGCCTTTTGTGTGACGTTTGAAGCCCCAGACTCTTTTTCCTGTTAATAATTGCTTTGACGACGAAATGGGACAGTATAAAGACCTCGACCACATTATTTCGGCATTCCAGAAAGATAGTTTTGCTGCTCCGTGTACAGGCGAAGTTGTCTTGTGTTGATATTGATTGAGCTTGGGTAAAACGTTATTTTACGATCTGATCCAAAAACAAGTTGGTGTATCTTAGTTCAGGGCCCAGCGTCTTCACCGTTGTTTGATGAACGTGTGCCAGTGGCCATTTTGAACCCCCCCTAAATTACCGAGTTACGTAATGTTACAACTGCAATAAAATTGGTAAAACCTAAGACAAGTGTGATACAAGTTTTTGGAGAGGTATGGGGAGCCGTTTGGAAAAAAAACTATTCGTTTTGTGAACCATGTTTTTTGAGCTTATTTAGACCATAGTTTGTCCGATATGTATATTGGAAATGTCCTACTTATATATCGGACAAAATGTACTCTAAGTCGGACCAAAATACACGCGCAAAATAAGTCGGACAAAATCGTTTTTTTCCAAACGGCGCGTCACACGCTTTTTGGAAAAAAAACGATTTTGTGACCCCTGTTTTTCGAGCTTATTTGGACTATAATTAGTCCGATATATACATCGGAAATATCCGACTTATATATCGGACAAATTGTGCTCTAAGTCGGACCAAAAAACACAC
This sequence comes from Trididemnum miniatum, assembly GCA_964006365.1. Classification (NCBI taxonomy): domain Eukaryota; kingdom Metazoa; phylum Chordata; class Ascidiacea; order Aplousobranchia; family Didemnidae; genus Trididemnum; species Trididemnum miniatum. The sequence continues at coordinate 12,113,786 of OZ023241.1, read as the reverse complement.
GCAAAACAAGTCGGATATTTCCGACTTATATATCGGACAAATTCGCCGTTTGGAAAAAAACTACACGTTTTGTGAACCATGTTTTTTGAGCTTGTTTAGACTCAAAAAGCATGGTTCACAAAACGTATAGTTTTTTCCAAATGGCACCCCATACATATCGGACAAATTATGGTTTAAATAAGCTCAAAAAACATGGTTCACAAAACGTGTAGTTTTTTTCCAAACGGCGAATTTGTCCGATATATAAGTCGGAAATATCCGACTTGTTTTGCGTGTGTTTTTTGGTCCGACTTAGAGCACAATTTGTCCGATATATAAGTCGGATATTTCCGATGTATATATCGGACTAATTATAGTCCAAATAAGCTCGAAAAACAGGGGTCACAAAATCGTTTTTTTTCCAAAAAGCGTGTGGCGCGCCGTTTGGAAAAAACGATTTTGTCCGACTTATTTTGCGCGTGCATTTGGTTCGACTTAGAGTACATGTTGTCCGATATTAGGACATTTCCAATATCGGACAAACTATGGACAAACTATGGTCTAAATAAGCTCAAAAAACATGGTTCACAAAACGAATAGTTTTTTTCCAAACGGCGCCCCATAGAGAGGATTGAAGAATTTTGGCGTAGATTCTTCACTTGAGTTCGCACGATAAGTTGAGTGGTTCTTGCCTGGACGACGTTCTCGCCAGGAAGAACCAACCCCTGACCCCAATCACTAGCCTAATTGATTTAAAAGTTATTTGAGGTGTTTACCAATTACTGTAATTTAAAGTCCTTTGTCGTTCTTTGTTATGTTCAAGTTCATGATTCCAAGTCCTTTGTCGTTCTTTGTGGTGTTTAGTAATAAATTTAAAGTTCTTTGTCGTGCCTTGTTATGTTCGAAACAATAACCTCGAGTCCTTTATCGTTCTTTGCGGTGTTTAGTAACTAATTTAAAGTCCTTTGTCGCTCCTTGCTATGTTCGAGACTATGATTCCAAGTCCTTTGTCGTTCTTTGCGGTGTTTAGTAATTAATTTAAAGTCCTTTGTCGTTCCTTGTTATGTTCGAGACTATGATTCCAAGTCCTTTGTCGTTCTTTGCGGTGTTTAGTAATTAATTTAAAGTCCTTTGTCGTTCCTTGTTATGTTCGCGATTATGATTCCAAGTCCTTAGTCGTTCTTTGCGGTGTTTAGTAACTAAGGCTACGTTTACATGAGACTTCATTTCGCCCGAAACGAAAAAAACACATTTCGGTAAGGTCTGCAAACAATGGAAGTGTTCACACGAGCGCACCGAAATGAAATCTCTTTTTTTCCGATTTTCATTTCTGTCTTCAGTACAGAAATGAAAATTCGTTTCGGGGGTGTGTAAAGCGTGTGAACGCAAGCGACATGGAAGTAATCCGAAAGGAAAGTATGTCAGCAATATAAAGACTATTACTAGTTATCATGATGCAGTAATGTGTGTAGGCTAGTAAGAAGGAGGTGACGTAGGCTATCTACATTATGCTGTGGCGTAACTACTAGGCAAGTTCATAGTCTAGTGTAAGCTATTAAAAGCTTATTGGGATTGCGCTTAACACCTAGCTGTTCATCACTTTTGCTGGCTGCTTGAGGGTAGACTACAAGTGCACTGTAGTAGTTTATTGGTAAGGGTTTAGGGAAACCTTGGTTAGAGCGTGTGCAAATGAAGCGCTATAGATTTTCAACGTCAGGTGTTTAGTGACTAGTACTGTCACCTTGAGTTGATAGTCAGACAACAGGTTAATTCACTCTCGTTAAGCAACTGGTTACCGGTATGTATGAAATGGCTTCTGAAACTGAATTTTTAACTTCAACTAACCTAGTCACAGTGGTGTAAAGCAACGAAATACTTTTACTTGAGTAGATTACTTGAGTACTTTTTTTAGGTAACGAGTACTTTTTTGAGTAGTTGTTTTTCGGCTACTTTTACGTTTACTTAAGTATTTTTAGTATGAAGCAACACTACTTGGGTAGTTTATATTTTAGAAAAGTACAAAGTAGTCATTGAGTTACTAGTCTCACTTGAAATCCCTCGCTGCACCTAAAATCTTGCGTTGCAAAGTTGCATCGCATGGAATGTCACTGTAGTCTGTAATTGCAGCAAGATCGCAAGTAACAGCAAATGCTTAATGTGTTTGCAATAATATATTCATTCCATAAACCTCTAGGCCTAGCAGTAAAACTACTGACTATCGTATTTCTCTTTTAATCTTAATTATGGAAAAAAGCAAATTGCAAAGCTAAAATTGAAGTGTTAACAGAAATAAGCAGGTTTCTGCTTCTGAGTTAATGCTTATTATTGATATGTTTATCCGTCTTTGTGATAGAGGCGCTATAACGAGCTCGCTAAGGAGCCACCTGTCTGTAACTCCGAGATGGGGAAATCGTTAAGTGTGGTTCCGAACGGCACAACAAATAAACTTGCCTACTTGTTCTTCACGCTGTCGCCTTTGATGCTAAGCATTATGCAGGAAAGCTATAAATACCAACTTTTAAGTCATTAGTTCAACCGTACTCTGAATAGAACCCCGAGTCTACCGTTCCAGAAGCAGACGCTCTATCCAATCTGCCATCTGAGCGGTAATAATTTCTTTACCATTTTTCCACCTTCAGAGCAAGTTGTTATCGGCAAGTGTGCAGTTGACACTTAAACGATTGAGAACGCTATACTTTTACTTGAGTAGTTTTTAAATGACTACTTTTTTATTTTTACTTAAGTGCTTTTTTTAGTCAATACTTTCTACTTTACTTCAAGTAGTTTTGCCGTCAGTAACAACACTTTTACTTAAATACAGTTTCAAAATACTTTTTACACCACTGCCTAGTCATTGTTTTGAACCAGCACGTGAATTAAGCGTTGTTGTTCATAACGTACAACTCAACGAAATTAGGTCAACTACTCCACAAAATGAGATGCATCATGCACTTGCTGTAATTTAAATGGTTTAATGGTAAAAGATGCTCCTATTAATTGCGCGTGCAATTGATGCAAAGCCAAATAAGCTGACATCATGCACGGTACAAGCGCTAGTAATTCTACGCTCTTCATCTCGTCTAATCAGAACTGAAATGATGACATCATAGAAGCAGACCGCAGTATTTATAGTTCCGTTGCTTTCGGGGTGAAATGAAACACAAGGAAAAATCCCGCGCAAACCGGTTCAAACCAGTATTTTCATTTCGCCTTGTTTTCATTCCGGGCCTTGTGTAAACGTAGCCTAATTTAAAGTTCTTTGTCGTTTTTTGTTATGTACGAGATTATGATCCCAAGTCCTTTGTCGTTCTTTGCAGTGTTTAGTAACTAATTTGAAGTTCTTTGTCGCTCCTTGCTATGTTCGAGACTGTGATTCCAAGTCCTTTGTCGTTCTTTGCGGTGTTTAGTAATTAATTTAAAGTTCTTTGTCGATCCTTGTTATGTTCGAGACTATGATTCCAAGTCCTTTATCGTTCTTTGCGGTGTTTAGTAAAAAGTCCATTGTCGTTCTTTGCAGTGTTTTCAGTTCTTTGTTGTTCTTTGTCGTTCCTAGTTATATTCGAGACTATGATTCCAAGTCCTTTGTCGTTCTTTGCGATGTTTAGTAATTAATTTAAAATCCTTTGTCGTTTCTTGTTATGTTCGAGATTATGATTCCAAGTCCTTAGTCGTTCTTTGCGGTGTTTAGTAACTAATTTAAAGTCCTTTGTCGCTCCTTGCTATGTTCGAGACTATGATTCCAAGTCCTTTGTCGTTCTTTGCGGTGTTTAGTAATTAATTTAAAGTTCTTTGTCGTTCCTTGTTATGTTCGAGACTATGATTCCAAGTCCTTTGTCGTTCTTTGCGGTGCATTGTAATTTAAAGTTCTTTGTCGTTCCTTGTTATGTTTGACTATGATTCAGTGCCGGCGCTAGGCCAACTGAGGCTCCCCCCGAAAACTTCACGTGGGGCCCCCTTTATCCGCTAGCAGAATGAAAGGAATAAGGTGGTGTTACACAGAATGCGGTTTTCACCCGATTTTGCATTTTATGAATATTCGACTTTATTCGTGCGATGTTTGATGAACGATTCTGACGGATATGAGTCTCGTCAACCTTGCAAGGCTAACGAGACTGTTATTTTTGTCGCAACATTAATTTCCTTGCAAATTTCTCAACTGACGGATATGTTTTTACGCAAAATGCGATTGCGTTCGATTTTGCTTCTACGTAGGCCTACCCCAGTTAGAAATCTAAGCTAGATCGCTTGAAGTGCTAACAATGCTTCATGCCTATCTATACCTTGTTTCTTTGTGTTCCAAATAAGATTGTGTTGCTTTTATGATGTCGCAATATATCTTTGACGGTAAGACAAAAAATAAGGCAAGACGAATAACACAAAGCTTGGTCGATGAAGTCCAAATAAGACAAAATATAGACGCGAGCCAAAAATATGGACATTTCTTAAAAATAAGGGCAATAAGATTTTCCAAGATTTAGAGTGTAGACTCTCAAAATAAGAACAAATCTTTGAAATACGAACGGTATGGAATCAGTGGCGTAGCAAGAAATTTTAAAAGGGGGGTGGGGCATAATTTCTGCATTTTTTGTAGCGAAGTTTTTTTCAGCAGAAATGATTTGAAGCTGATTGATAAACAAGAAAGGCTTTAGGGGGATCCAGGGGCATGCTTCCCCGGAAAATTTTTGAAAATTTACATGCTGTGAAGGCTATTTTAGTGCTTTTTAAGTATTTTCAGGCAAATTTTGTTTAAATGTTTCGACCCTAATTCTGAGTACTTCGCCAAATATGATGCAATGTTGCTCGCAGATTTTTAATTATGCGAATGTGCGTGCTGAAGACGTAAGGCTAATTGCTAACGAATCAAATCAAAAATCAAATCTTCATTATACTCGCGGTATTACGCCGAAGCGTGTAACGAGTTGCGGGGCCCATCTCCGCGGCTTAGCGCCTGGGCTACACAGCTCCGAAGAAACGTCGCTGCGGTGGCGAGCTGTTGGCGACACTGTGCCGATTTGACCGGTCCGGGAATCGAACCCCAGACCTCCCGCACCGAAAGCGTGCGCTTAGCAACTGAGCTTACGGCCGGTCATTGCTAACGAAGAGATTCGAAATTGTGGAAAAATTGTATACATCAAAACATTTCTGAAAATGGCAGGTGGGAGGATGCACACTCCTCATCCTAATCCGCTGGGATCCTAATCCTCCTAATCCGTTCTCTGCAAAAAATATATCATCCTAATTCGTTCTCTATCATCCTAATCCGTTCTCTGCAAAAAAATTTTGACAATTTATGCAACTTCTTATCTAAATTACCTTCTAAACCACATGTTATTAGCATAAGCGAAACAAAAATAAAAGACAAACCTCTTTTAAATGTTTCAATTCCTGGATATACCTTTCTGCACAATAACTCTCTTTCCAATGCTGGTGGCGTTGGTGTTTACGTTGCTGATATATTTCAGCTGGAAGAATTAACTTTTAAGGCGACGATACACGGCTGTGAAAATATATGGATCAAGATAACGTGCCCTAATTCTGAAATTAATTATGTGGTGGGCACTGTTTATCGACATCCTAATTCCAATTATAATGCTTTTTGTGAATACCTAAATGAGATTCTAACTGATTTAAACATAAGTAAAAAATACTTTTTTGTTCTAGGTGACATGAATATCGATTTGTCAACTGATTCCTATTGCACATCTAGCAAGGCAAATAACTATTTAAACATGTTAACTTCTAATTGTTCTGCTTCCTTGATAAATATTCCCACTAGAGTAACGTCGAGTTCTGCGACTGTTCTGGATCATATTATTACTAATGAAAATAGACACGTAATTATTCCATTCGTTATTGACTATGATATTGCTGATCATTATCCGGTTATGGCTATCATTAATAGAAATTTTATGCCTACACATCCTCAGCCTACTCTAGTTAGATCGTGCTGTAACTTTATTAGTGAAAATTTCAATGAAGAACTATTAAATAAAATTGAATATTTTATGCCTCAACGTGATACCATTACTGAAAATAATATTAATGATCGATTTAGCCAATTTTACTCCGTAATAACTGAAACAATTAACACTCATGCCCCGCTTAAACAGCTGTCTAGAAAACAGAGGCGTTTGAAAAGTAAACCATGGATCACGAAAGGGTTATTCATATCCATCAAAAAAAAGCAAAAAATGCACAAAACTCACTATATTAATGGATCACCTGTTGCAAAATCATGCTACAAGATGTATTCTAACACATTGACCAAAGTCAAAGAGCTTGCTAAAAAACTATTTTACCACCAAAAGTTAAATGAATGTAAAGATAATCCTAAGAAAACATGGGACATTTTGCGTACTCTATTACCATCAAAGAAAAACTCTAGGGTTCCTAATCTTATTAAAATTAACAGCACAACAACTATCTCAGACGTACATGAAATCGCAGAAGAATTTAATCATCACTTTGTTAACGTTGGTAAATTTATTGCAAACAGTGTCCAAGCTAATTCTACAGATGATGAAATACTTTATTTAAAAAACGCTTGCCCAGATTCAATCTATTTACAACCTACAACCCCATATGAAATCATGACGCTAATCAACTCCCTGAAGCTAAATAAAACTGGTGGGCATGATGACATAGATCCTTATTTTTTAAAGATTGCTGCCCCTATTCTTTCCTATCCCTTGTCTGTAATGCTAAATTACTGCCTTACATACGGCATATTTCCAAATAAGCTGAAAACAGCAAAAGTTATCCCTATATTTAAAAAAGGATCTACTGACCTATTAAATAATTATCGTCCTATTTCGCTACTGACTTCTATTTCTAAACTAATTGAACGCATAATTTACAACAGACTTCTATCATTTTTAGAGCGTAATAAGACAATAGTTTCAAGCCAGTATGGTTTTAGACACAACCGTTCTACAACTCATCCGATATTGGACTTGATTACATCTTGCTTTGATAATATTAACTCCAAGCAATATACAACTTTATTATTCTTAGATATCAGAAAAGCATTTGATTCTGTGCCACACAATAAATTGATCAAGAAATTGGAACACTATGGTATTCGTGGTGTGGCTAATTCTCTACTGAAATCGTATTTAAATGATAGAAAACAATTTGTCTCCATAGCCAATACTAATTCCTCTGATAAAGTAATCGACTATGGCGTCCCGCAAGGATCCATCTTAGGTCCATTATTGTTTTTAATCTATATTAATGACCTTCCCTCTTGTTTGCAAACTCTTCCAAGATTCTTTGCTGATGATACCGCTCTTTCAATCACTGCAGAAACACTTACTGACTTAGAAGTTTTTGCAAATACTGAGCTTTCTAATGTCTTACAGTGGATGAGAACTAATGGCCTACTGGTTAACACAACGAAAACTGAAGCTTTACTAATTTTTCCATATTTACGTACTCCTAAACCACCCTTTACTCTTACCTCTGATAACCAAACTGTTAAATTCTCTGAATCGGCTAGATACTTGGGAGTCATAATTGATGATCAGCTTTCTTTTAGGAAACATATTGATTTCCTTGAGCGCAAAATCGCTCGCTCTATTGGCATAATTGCAAAATTAAGTTATTATCTTCCAAGGAATAACCTAATTAATCTATATTATTCACTTGTACATACTCATTTACTTTACGCTCTACCTGTATGGGCTTCAACTTATAGTTCATATTTAGGTAAACTAATTCGTTTACAAAATAAAGCTCTGAGAATAATTTCAAAGACATCAGTTAGAAAAAAAATTACACCTCAATATCACCAGTATCAAATTTTAAAGCTCGAAGATCTTTACACTTTTGAAATTGCGAAGTTAATGTATCAAATTACTCACAATAAACTTGCTAATGTATTCAACGATTATTTTAATTATTCCTCAAATGTTTCAAATTATTGTACTCGCCGAAACGTTCATGAAGACACCATATTCTTACCTCGCTTTATGACAACTCGCGCCCAGCACTCCATTAAATTTACTGGTACTAAAATATGGAACAGCATTCCACATGACATCAAAAAACTATCTTTTTCCAAGTTTAAACTGTGTTTTAAAGAACTTCTTTTACACAAGTATAATCTGAATTAATTTACATTTTTCTTTTTTTCTCTATTTTTTATTATTATTATTATTATTATTATTATTATTATTTTTTTTTTATTTTTTATTTATAAGTTCTGCCAACATGTGTGTCCTGATTGATGGTCGCTGCTTGACTCGAAGACCAGTGGTCCCTTCGCAGCTGCCTGTTGCTTAATATAAATAATTCTGATTCTATGTTATTATGTACATAATCTGTACGTGTTTTTAGCAACAAATAAATTGTTCTTCTTCTTCTTCTTCTGGGTCCGCTCCTGGCCATAATCTACAGAAACCATCAAAAGAGTCTGGCATATTTTAGTCACTTGGCACCATTAATTTTGTTCTCTTACTAAACGGCAGAGGCAGGGGGGGGGGGTTAGGCACAATGCCCCCACCTCCCTAAACACGCTCCTGTGTGGAATCCCTGCGTATAACTGGTTTGTGAAAAATGCTCATTTTTATTAAATTTTAATTCTTAAGAACACGATCTCTGGTGCTACAGAGCAAGCGTTTACCGAACTACCGACAAATGTTTTACCTAAATCGTTTTCGCACTTGAACTACTGGCTGTTTTTTGTGCGCTATTAAGCGTCATAATAATGAATTAAAATTAATGCCAACTTGCCCAGCACAGTGTGACATCACATGGGAAAAAGCAGGAGGAAAGTATCCAAGAAAATCAGCTATCCATTTGGCAATAACCGGTGCATAGAAAAACAGTTGAAGTTAAAGTAGGTCTTACTTAAAGTTATAATATGTCATAAATTTGAACTATTAACGATGCGTTTGACGAACCAATTTTGATCCTCTTTGTTTGCGGAGTCACACACCCATAAAGCTTTAGCGTAAAAACCAGGGTAAACCTGCAAAACCTTCAAGCCTCTAAAGACCTACCATGTGCAACTTCATTCGAAGCAAGGCGCATGAAATTGGAAGTTAATATTGTTGCTATAACTTACATTTCATAAAAGGTGTATTTTGACAGAAGAAAATTATGCTTTTGTTCATTCAGCAGATCAAAAAATTGTTCACACACAAGCGATCATGCCTACATTTCAAACAAGAGCGGCACAATTAGAGTCCAACGTTGTTGTTCAACCCTTTCTCTCCCCTCCTCCCCCCCTCCCCGTCAGCACCTTTCTATGCACACAACCAAATTAATGTTGCATCGTAACACGTATTTAAATCATTTCCTAGTAAAAAAAAACGCCGAGGTGTTCAGGCCGGGGCCCCTGACCAGGCCTGGCCCCCCCCGGCCGGGGGGTTCGGGGGCGGTTCCACCGGCCCTGCTGTGATTCCTAGTCCTTTGTCGTTCTTTGCGGTGTTTAGTAACTAATTTGAAGTCCGTTGTCGTTCTGGTCAGGTTGGGAACCCCAATCTCCCTACCCAACCCCTCGACCTCAACCCCCCCGACCCCATCCTCCTGACCCCAAACCCCCGATCTCAACTTCCCCGACCCCAACCCTCCCAACCCACTTCCTGACCACAACCTATCACTGTTGTGTGGCGAATCTTCCACCATTGCAAACGTTACGCTCAAATTCTCGGTCACATTCGTTGTGTGGCAAATCTTCTTTGTGGCGAATCTTCCCTGTGGCGAACACTCTGGCAACCGTCTAGACCAGTCCTGTAGATACAGTGTAGACTGGAAATTTTTAACCTTGTCTTCGTTGAGTACATACAGTGTCGGTACCCTATGAGTGGTAAAACAATCAATTTAAACCCCAATAAGCTCAGAGCTGACACTAACTGCCAAATTAATGGGTACTTTGTTTGAAAAAGACTTCATTATTCAGCTGCACAGTGATAAGAATAGGCAGTGGCTATTTTGCTGCTAACAGCAAAAAATTGCCTAGTTTTTAGGTCTATTGTGCAGGACGTATCAGTAGATCTTTCCATACAGTGTGGGTACTCATGACTGTTTTTGAGCGCAATGTGGGTGATGGCAAAATAGCTTCAAGGTCTATTTTGCCGACAGTATCGATAGATCCTGATTGTATGCACCAGCACACTGTTGGCAAAATAAATCTAGAAATTATTTTGTCGTTAACGGCATTATAGGCCCTTCCATAGGCATATGGCAGTGTCTAGAGCACAGAGCACTGGCCCAGTTTCCATAACCAAAATGCTGCTGCACCAAACTGCTTTGTGTTTATATATGATGTCGTAGTCACGTGGGACAGGTTTCCATTATCAAAACGCTACTGCACCGGATTGCTTGTTTGTTTCTACAAAAACTGATAAAAGGTTTGCCAGAGCTTAGAGCTCGACTGATTAATTTTTTTTTGGCCAATACCAATATTTTAAACATTGCTTGGCCAATATTGATAACCTTTTTAGTTGCATATTTATCCTCCTATCACGAGAAAGCGATCAATGCACTATACGAGCTCGCTTAGGAGTTGCTGGCCATCTGTCTACCACACCAAGATGGGGAAATCCCGCTAAGTGCCTTTCCCAACGGCACAGCAAGTAAACTTGCCGGCTTGTTCTCCACACTGTCCCTTCAATGCTGAACGTCAAGCAGGGAAGCTGTGAATACCAATGTTAAAGTCATTGGTTTGACCCGACTCGGAATCAAACCCGAGTCTACAGCTCAAGAGACAGACGCTCCATACCACTCGGCCATCTGAGCTGTTCTGAGCTGCTCAAGAGACAGACGCTCCATACCACTCGGCCAACCGATACCGGTATGTTATATAACTTTTGCAATTTTAAGACTAAGATCCTAAGAAGACCATATAAGAAAGTTACAAGAAAACTGCATTACAGATTAATACAAGTTTGATAGTATCACGTACAAGCAACATATTAAAAAAAAAAGGAATTGCAACATTTTCAATACTCAAAATTCAGTAGTTTCAAATTCAGTGGTGTAAAACGTAGTGCAGAAATCTACCGTACTTAAGTAAAAGTGTTGTTATTGATGGCGGAAGCTACTTGAAGTAAAAGTATCGTAGGAGATGTGAAAAGTAACCAAGTAGAAGTAAAAAGTACTAACAATTTGAAGCTACTTAAGTAAAAAGTAGCATTTGCAAAACCAAAGCCATAAAGCTGAGTTTGGAAAAAGATAATTTGCTCACTTCCAAACTTGACATATATTTTGCGGATACTTAAGTATATTTAGGATAATTAGCACATTTATTTGACGAAAGTAAAAAAGTATAATGTATCATAATCTGCAAAATGCAACCTCAGAGTCCACGCCAAACACAAACAACAAAAGACCACTAAATATCACGAAATTGTAAAACTTATATGATAAAATAAAACATTACGGTACCTATTAATACTAATGTTGCCAATTTTTTTATCAAGCATGAATATTTATCATTTGCATGATTCATTGCTTAATATTAACTAGCGGTAGTTATTATTTTTAAAGTCACGTAAGTAGCGTTGCCATACTTTCTGATGGAACTACATGAGCAGATAAGTAGAAGTAGTTGAAGTTTAAATCACTAAAATAAGTACTAGTTACCAAGCAATAATACTTAATTAGTCTACTTTAAAAGTAAAACTACTTCATTACTTTACACCACTGTTCAAATTATAATTCAAGAACCACAGTTTTTCAGCATTTACACCAAGCAGCTGAGCAGTGAGCATGTTTTTTTGTCATATATTTGTCCAACTATTGTTTGCCTCGTGGTAGCTAATTTTTTTCTTTATCATGTACATTGTTTGCATTTGCACTTATCACGCATTCTAAAAGATTACTGCATATTTGTTTGAGTGTTCTAAAAGATTGCTGCATATTTGTTCACTGTGCAATCACGCAAAACGTCTTAAAGAGTTTTTGTTTCATTGCGCTAATTAGCAAACAGTTGGCAAACGATGTAAATAATGGGGTAATTGTTGATTGATGTTGATCGGTAATAGTTAGCCGATATCGTTACAACATATCGGCTTATGTCAATATTGGTCGATAAATATCAGCTGACCGATATATCAATCGAGCTCTACCGGTGCTCTAGACATTTCCTAAGAATATTCACTGTTCAGTAGCAGTTAAAAAAAGCCTTGGATTTTGCATTGTTGCATCGCAATAATGGCAGATTCAGGCAAAAAGTGTGCGCACTGTTTTTAGTCAACACACATTTTTCTCCCGGATTGTCTGTTAAACTAGCTACTCATCCAAACTCAACTACCAGCTTAGCAGTGTCATAGCCAGGGGGAATGGAGCGAAGCTTTGGTCCCTCTTGATTTGATGTACGGTATGGGACTTTTTTAGAAATTGATCACTAAGGGCTAATGAAAATGGGGCCTCTCACTGTTTAATGTTTGAACAGACCTCGTAGACTATGTTCACTTGTTAATGCAAACTATTATGCCTCAAGTTGTGACTGTACTGTGTAGAAATGCTGTATTGCAGATTGTATACTGGCATAGACTACCCAATATCTGTTATAGGTTTAAAGGTTTGGTCCTGCTGTTTAGCTGAGCTAAACTATCACTCTTTTCATGATACCCTTGTAGTCTAGGTAGACTACCCAGTACCTGTGCTACATACTGGTATAGGTTGCAGCTTAACCATAAATAATCACAGTACTGCTAGGCTAGGTTATCAATCATGATTTAAATCACAGATAAGTTAATGTTGTACCACATCTATCATTTTAATGCAGATATGTGAAATTGTTTTCTGTGATACTTTCCCTACCAGTCTACAATGCAGCAAGGAGTTGCGGCACCCCCACCCTCTTGCCATTCTAAAGTGGAACTAAGAATTTCATGTTCCAATTTGTTAAATAAAGATGTCTTTTCAAAATCAGATCCTTTGTGTGCACTTTTTATTTGGTCTGATGGAAGATGGAACGAGGTGAGAACAACAATGTTTTGTGGGTCTGTTTACACCATGCAGCAGTAGACAACATAACATAAGTTGTATTTTAGTAATTTTTAGTAGCTACGATATGTCAGATTTATGCTGTTATTAATTGTGGCAAGAGATGATCTAAAGATGCCTTTCCTGATTGATTGCTTTCCATTTCGAAAAGTTGTTGGCAAGTTTTGTATTTAGATTGGAAGAACCGAAATGATTCGCGACAACTTAAATCCGCAATTCGCCAAGACAATTGAAGTTGACTATTACTTTGAAGAAGTTCAAAAATTGAGATTTGCTGTTTTTGATATTGACAACGCAACAGCTACTCTTGAAGATGATGATTTCTTGGGTAGAGCTGAGTGTACTCTGGGTCATGTAAGTGGATTATATTATAGGCTTTTTTGAGAAATTAACTGCACTACAAAGGTGCAGTGCCCCATAAAGCTTGAGAAGTGAAACAACCTTGTGTTTTTCGTAAAACCTCCAAAATTTTTTGAAAAAAGTACCTGTATTGCATTATGATTCGTTTTTAAATTCGAGTAAAATTAATTGTGGTTCTTGATCTATCTCTAAACTTATATGTATGTACATAGTCTGAAACACTTGTGAAAATACTTATGGTTCATCAATATAGCCTGTGTAGGTAGTATGAATGCAATTTCTCTTGCTTTTTAATAGCTATTTTTAATTGGGGTTATGGCCATGATGATTAAATGCCATGGTCACTGTTTCCTCTGAGTGTTTAGCTTGTGTGAGTTTGTCCAAATACAACTTTTAATAATAAATTTACCGGAGATTTAAGGGGTTTGAAAAAAGTTCCATCCAATTTTTTGCCTCAAAGTACGAATTTCCAGACTGCGAAATTGTTACACACTTTGATTCAAATTTGGCCAGAAATCAGCGTTCCAGCTTGAAAAAAAATTGGAAAATTTGGCCTTAAATTTCTAATTTTCCTCAAATTTCGCACCTTAGAGGGAACAGTAGCCGTAGTATATGTTTTTGCGTATTGATTGACATAAGCTTAAAACTGATTGAAATAGTTGCTATTTGTGATAGTGTTTTCGATTGCATTTAGTGTGCTAGCCAAACACAACATTTAATTCTAGTCAAAGTTTCTTAAGTACACAGCCTATCGGTACTTTTGCAAAATGCCATAAAAGCTGTCACAAAATTGAAATGGGACATTTTAGTGTAACTCGCTTTGGAAAGTTTGATGCAGCTAACTTGGCATTAAGGCAGGGTTTTAGGGTTTAAGTTAGTTTTTAGGTTTCGGACATTTTTAGGACTTGGGTTAGTTTTAGAGCTATGGGTTAATGTCCACGTTAGGCGTCTTAACAGTGCCAAGTAGTGGCACTGGACAAAATACAGAGTTAATTTTTTTTTATCCCATTCACTGCTAATCACGTGACCAGTAGCACCAAAGGACGCATTAATGTTAACAGTTGTAAAGCTACTCTTTCAACTCGAATGATGTTGATGTCTAACTTGCCTTCATGTTTTTTTTATTATTATTAGTCATGGGTAAAAAAATGGAATGACCACGACGTAGAATTCAGTTAATACGAAAGCTAGTTCGCTAATCTCTGTCAATATATTTTAGGTTGTTTCGCATGGTGTGACAACTGAACCACTTTATCTTCGAAATAAGCAACTTGCAGGAAAAGGCAAAATAACAGTAAGTGCTTAAGAAATCGCTTGAATTCTTGCGTTCACCATAGGCTGCAGTTCCATTTGCGATCACTTAAAATCATGTTTTTAGATAATTGCCGAAGAATTAAGAGGAAGCAATGAAGTGGCGCACTTAACTTTCAAAGCACACAATTTGGATAAAAAGGTTTGGAAGAAAATGTTTTTTTAAGTTTTCATTGGTAATGATTTCATTATGTCAGCGACATGGCCTTGCGGCACCGCGCGTAGGTGTCTGATCCTACGTGACGGGTTTGATTCGCGGCTGAACCCGATCGCATTTGACATATTTACGGGGAGCTGCTACTCGAAGAGCGCAAGCTCACTGAGCAGTCTCTCTTAATTACTGTTGAATTACCAGTTCAGTATAGTTTGAAAATAACTTCAGATTAGAAATATAAAATTATAATAATCAGAAAATAACTTTGGCTGCGAGTAAGCACTGTTCTGAACGTCAGAAGTCAGTTAGTCCAAGCATGTAATATAACTGAGGTTATTTTCAAATTATATTGAACTGAAAATTTAACAGTAATTGAGGGAGATTGCGAAGTGAGCTTGCGCTCTTTGAGTAGCAGCTCCCCGTAAATATGTCAAATGCGAGCGGCTCCAGCCGTGATTCGAACCCATCACGTAGGATCTGTCACCTGCGCGGTGTACCGCTAGGCCATGTCGCCGTAATCGTGTATTTGCATTAAAACAAGGCTAAAACCTCTCCAGATTGTTTCATTTTATTGGATGTTTAGGAGATGCCTTATTCAAATATTATTCAAACAATGACTTTCTCAGGAATAAAGTACAACAAAGCGGCCTGTATTTTTTAAGTAGGAACAACCCCGCTTCGTTGTGCGTGCTAAACTAGAAATAAAACACTTTTTTACCTTGCAATCGTTATTGCAGTTCAAATATCAAGAATTTTTGATTTTTCTAGGCTCTAATTTGTCATTAAAAAGAGCCAAAATGATTTAAAGCATTTTGAACTATCGAGACCTGTTGGTTTTGACAAAATCCATGTCATTTTTAGTTGAGATTGACTTGTGCAGGATGCATGCTTAAATTAATCAAACAAATCAAATCTTCATTATACTCCGTTATTGCACCGAAGCGTGTAACGAGTGGCAGGGCCCATTTCCCCGGCTTAGCGCCTGGGCAACACAGCTCCGAAGAAACATCGCAGCGGTGGCGAGCCGTAGCGACACTGCGCCGATTTGACTGACGCGGGAATCAAACCCTAGACCTCCCGCACCAATAGCGTGCGCTTTACAACCGAACTAACTGGCTTAAATTAACTTTTTGATATTTGATGAGTTGTACAGAAACACAAGTTATTGTCAATCCTGATAATACTTCCCTTAGCAGTCAAATGTTTCTAACTTATTGTGGATGCTTTAATGTCATAAAAAATCGAGTTTGTTTAGGACTTCTTTGGCAAATCGGATCCTTTTCTTGAGTTCCATCGACGAGGTCCAGACGGCAGAATGATGATGGTGCATAGAACAGAAGTTGTTAAAAATACGTTAAATCCTAATTGGAAACCGTTTACTATATCGATGCAAACTTTATGTGGCGGAGATTACGAGGCGCAAATTGTAGTAAGTTAATAGGCAAGATTTCTAAGCAGATGAAGCACTGATAATTACGATGCTTGTTTTTTCCGAATCATTATTTCTATGATAGGATGTAACTGAATGGCCATGGACGAATGCGTTGTCTTTGAGCAGCAAAAAAAGGCATTTAATTATAGCAGTATAAAACGTCATTGTATTTTTTGCGCAAATTTTTTTTATTATTGGCATATTTATTCTCCTATCACGAGAAAGCGACGAAGCGCTGTACGAGCTCGCTTTGGAGTTGCAGGCCATCTGTCTACCACACTAAGATGGGGGAATCCCGTTAAGTGCCTTTCCCAACGGCACAACAAGTAAATTTGCCGGCTTTCTCCACATTGTCCCTTAAATGCTGAACGTCAAGCAGGGAAGCTGTGAATACCAATTTTAAAGTCATTGGTTTGACCCGACTCGGAATCGAACCCCAAGTCTACCGATCCAGA
Organism: Trididemnum miniatum; assembly: GCA_964006365.1. Lineage (NCBI taxonomy): Eukaryota > Metazoa > Chordata > Ascidiacea > Aplousobranchia > Didemnidae > Trididemnum > Trididemnum miniatum. Next base: position 12,097,138 of record OZ023241.1, on the reverse strand, counting down.
AGCAGACGCTCCATACCACTCGGCCATCTGATCGGTTAATTATAATAAATAAATGGTAATAAAAATGACGTGCAGTAACCTGAAACAGCACTGATTTTTAAACCAGTACGAAATAAGTTAATATATCTGTAAGGAACATAATCAGATGAAGGTTAAAGTAAAATCAAATACCCCGACAGCTTTTTCACGCTATAACTATACTGTATTGCTCTTATAGATATATGTACTTGCATTGGAAAAATTACGGCCGATATGATATGCCCATAGCGGACGCTTAAATTAGGAATTGGCTTCCCGTATTAGGTTAACTACATGTGTTAGGTGCGTCTTGTTCAAATTTCTATCGTGCTGAAGAATTTGTCTTAAATGAGGAAGCATTTGTTAACTCAATGTTGATACAGGTAAAATGTTACGATTGGGATAGTGATGGCTCATCCGATTTCATTGGAGAATTCACGACAACTGCTAGGCGGTTTCAAGAAGCAGGGTCTAGGCAGGTAAGGACGAGAGATGTAAGGGTAACTCATAGCTGCAAATCAGGTGACTTTTGTCCCGAGAGCGTAGGAATTTGACGCGAGCAAATTGCCTCCTCCTGTGAGACTTCGAAATATCAAGATGCCGAAATTGCTCGTTTTTGCCATTTTTAGCATCTACTTTCTATTTTATCACAAACAATACAGCTAAGATGCAGCTAAAAATGGGCAGACATTTTGGCTCGTTTCTGGTGTCATTGTCAACGCCAAAAGCTTACGTTATGCTGGGTCTTAAGCCATAATGCAAAAATAAAACATGAACTACGTCATTGACAAAGCGCTTGAAATCACCCCCCAACTTCACCGACCCAGTTTCTTCTGCCGATACGTGGATGACTGTTAGTGTTTTGCCACCTTCACTAAACCAACCTCTATCGAGCGAGCGGAAACGTCCGCCCAAGTATTTTTAACTGTATCTTGGCTCAATTGTTTGTAATTAAATTGCTAACAAACTCCCAACTGTACCATTTATTTTTAAAATGTTTCTCGTCTTATGCAGAGTGAAGTTTTTATGCAGGTAAACTGGGACTGTCATAATGCAGAAAAGCAAAAGAAAAAAGGCAGCAAGTACAAAAATTCAGGAGTCATAACTTTAGTCTCTTGTTCCGTAAGTTTTTGGTTGATTCGGTGCATATGAATTTGAGAGTATGAAATCTCATGGTTAACTTGTAAGTGTTATTTATTTCTATGTCTAGACATTTTATAATATATAACTGCAGAATATTCTATCCACTTTTGTGTTAAGTCAAAACATACTTGTACAGAAACGGAAGTTTTGATACATAATAATCAGTGTTTCGGTTACCATGCGCCTATTTGTCGGTTGTTGGAAGAGCCATTGTGTGTAGAGAAACTGAGCTCTGTAATTTGTGATCAAAGATTATTGCTCTCTGGTTTGAAACCAATACTGTCAGTGTTTATTCTGTGATGTTATTTTTGAGTAAATCGTACTTTCCTGTAATGTTGAGGTGTTCAACCATGCAACTAACGTTGGCACCCTACTCTAATGCTACGCTTGTTAATCTATTAATGTTTTACCATCCCAATATGTGCATTTTCATGTCCAAGTAAATTATCTTTACCTTGCAACAGCTTCGTAGAAGCAATATTTTGCAACCCCAGATTTTATTGCTTGCCCCCGTAAAAAGCGCTGCTGTAACGCACAAGCACATTGACCACGGCTTTTTAGCCTTGTAGGCACAATGCGTTTTTGAGTCACAATAAAACTCGCTTAGTTTACGGTGCTGTCATGTAAAAAAAAATGCAAAGTTGACTGTTGACTATTGTAAAGTTCTTTAACAGATTGATTCTCAATATACATTTCTTGACTTTATTCTTGGAGGTTGTCAGATCAATTTTACAGTGAGTCTTAGTTTCATTATTCATGCATGATTGATCGTACTTCCTACTTTCGTACGTATTGTATACCAAGCCTTTGATTTCTGAAGCGATGATGTTTCCCTTAAGCCAGTTGAAACAGTTTGGTAAGAAGCTGAATAGCAGAATTTCCCAAGCTCTCATTATTGTGAACGCTTGAAATTGCGATTGAAAAAGGCAAACTGCCTCAGTTTCTGCTGGTGAAAATTGAAAATACGTTTTAGCTTTTCAAAGATGCTTTTGTGCTAGCATAAATAGCTTTGCATCTCGTTACAAAAACCTGTTGCGTTACGGCCCTCATATTTTGATGAACTACATTTTGTGTACTGCTACCTTTCTTGCCTCGGTCGTCACTGACCAAAAGCGTACTCAATGTGGAATGGACTCAGTGCGACCTACTAGGCTTTAAAACTCAGCTTTAGGATTCTGGTTTGATTACGAGTTAATGTTTGGTTTAGGTCCATGCTTAGGTGTCTCAGCACCGCATTAGCCACGTCAGATAGTCGCTCACTCCTGAAGACCCACTAATTTTTGTTGTCAGCCTTTTCACTATGGTGATTTCAGGTCGCAGTTGACTTTACTGGTTCCAATGGTGATCCCAGATCTCCACAGTCGTTGCATTACATAAATCCTAACCAACCCAATGAATACGTTACTGCGTTGCGTTCAGTGGGTCAAGTTTGCCAGGATTATGATAGTGATAAATTATTTCCCGCTCTTGGCTTCGGCGCAAGGATTCCTCCTTCCTTCACTGTTTCGCATGAGTTTCCACTTAATTTTAATTTTGAAAATCCATTTTGCCAAGGTTAGTGATTTTTAGTAGTTATAAACCTAGGCTTGTGCTGAAACCAGGTTTAGCATTCGCATGTTTGTTTAGCAACTTTTTTGCGTTGCTAAGACGTGTTTAAACAACCTTAGTAGGTCACACACGCTGATATATTTCTTACCATTGCACCATAACGTAGCGGTGTTGGTTTTCTCTAACGGTCACCTTTTTTGCCAGAAATATTTCTCTTTCTGATTTTTACATCCATGCCTACTCTTGCGTTCTTTTGACTGCTTTTTTCCGACCTGCATGCCTTAAATATTCATCTTTTTGTTGTGTCTTGTTGTGCGTTTTTATGTCATTTATCGTATTGACTGCAGAAATAAGACAACACTACTTCTACAAACGATAAAGTTTTCCATCGATGCGTAATTTTCCATTTTCCATTTCAGGTATAGCTGGTGTAGAAAGTGCGTATCACAATTGCGTCTATCAAGTCCAGCTGTACGGACCCACTAACTTTGCACCCGTTATCGGTCACGTAACGCGCTTTGCTGAACAAGAAGCTCAGAAAAACACTGCCTCGGTAAGCGTCATGTCGAATTTGCGTGCGTAATCGTGAGTCAGCAACTTTAGAGGAAGCCCGTGACAGATGCACGTAATTTCCGTTAAATAGTGTAAAACGTTATGAGCTCGCAATCGCCATGCTTTGTTGGTAAAAAGGCATTGATTCGTTTTGAGTGGTTTTTGACCGTCTTATGCGCCAATATTAACCAATATTAAAACGTTGAACGGTATTATAACATACAATAGAAAACTCCATTATGAAAAATACGTGAGTAAACTGTACTATTAGCTTTTTAGTTATTTTACTTGAAAGGAAGTTTGACGCTACCAATGGTCATCAACTAGGTCGCCTTTGTTCAGAGAATCGCGCACTTCGCTCAAGTTGAGTCTGGTATGCATGCTAGTAGTTCGTGCAATATTTCAGTTTGTCATTGGCTCAACTTCAAAAATAACTTGGCATCGAATAGGAAAACTAGTTACTTTCCATAAAACACAACAATAAAATGTCCAGTTCTGGAATTGAATTCGTAACGATCTGAAGACACTCGGATTTTTTGGTTACTCACATTGCTGCTCTTATGTCTTTTATGTATTCCTAGTTTTATTATTTTAGAATTACTTCATTCTTCTTATTCTTACTGATGGAGTAATATCGGATTTCCACGAAACACGCGACGCTATAGTTGCATCTTCCCATCTGCCCATGTCAATCATTATTGTCGGAGTAGGTAAGGTGCTTTTTTCATTTTCCTTGCCCTGTAAAAACTGCCCAGTGCCAACTGAATAGTTGTATAAGTATCTAGCTACTGTCCTAACTTAGGTTGATGAATGTGAGGAGTTTTAAGCGCTGAGCCTGCGATTTCAGAAATCAAATCTCCATTATGTACACTATACTCGCGGTATTACGCCGAGGCGTGTTACTAGTGGCGGGGCACGTCTTCCCGACATAGCTCCTGGGGAACAGAAACGTCGCAGCGGTGGCGAGCTGTTGGCGACAGTGTCCGATTTGAACTGCCCTGGAATCGAACCCAAGACCTCCCTTGCCGCTAGCGGTGTGTTTAACCCAGGGGCGTCCAACTTTTTTGAGTGACGGGCCATATCTGCTTTTCAAAAATTTTCGCGGGCCATAATTTAGTACCATGGCGACAATATATGATCGATTACATAATAACAATTTAAAAAATCATATGTTACTTTTGCTGTTTATTATTTCTTGCTTGCCATAGGCTACTGAATGCTATCAAAATTTAAGATGAAAGCAAAATGTCGTAGCACGTGCAAAGCGCGCAGAAATACTAACGCGAAATCGCTTACGTGTGACCATATAGACTGCTGTGTAATGCGCATTGTGTCTGGTTTCCAGTCCATTATAGTAGTCTTATGGTGTAACAGCATGTTTCAGTAAGACGACATAATAAACACGAGTTTAATTAAGCAGCGCTGCAAAACAATTAGACCGGGCGCCCAGAGGGTTTATGCAAGTGAACGTCGGCAAAAAGTTTGACCACATCAAAACTTGCACACTGACGGGTACTTTCAAAATATTTATTGCTGCCGGGATGGATCCGGGGATTTCACCCCTAAATTACCCATTTTAATGGGAACAAAAATGGCATTTATTGAAGTGAACGATGACGAGGCTAAAGGTTGTGCCAAATTACGTGTGTTGATGTACTGAACATCAAAACACCCACGACAGCTGTTTTTTTTTTTTTTTTTTTTTCTGTAAAATTTTGGTCATAGTCCGAATTAAATTCATAAAAACCAAAAAAATTAAAGCGGTTTCGGTCAATTGACCGAAGTAAATATTTTGCCAATATGCAAGCAGCAATTACAAACGAACTACCGGTGTCAGAAAGTCAGGTTTAACAGACATCAAAGTGATCAAAGTAGTTTTTATTTGTGTTGCGATTACAAAGGAGTAAGTGTTTATTTCGTTCAACGTCTTGTTACTTCAAACATGACCGAAAAAAAATTGAAATGACCGAAGTTTTTGTAGACATTTAGGTCAATTGACCAAAGTCAAATTTTGAAAAAAATAACCCAGCACAACAGCAGTTTTATCCGGGGATAACCCCCCGACAGCAAAGAATTAGGGGGGTGAAAAATGACATTTATTCAAATGAACGATGGCAAAGCTAAAAGTTATGCCAAATCACGCGTATTAATGTACTGAACATCAAAGCACTCACGACAGCAATTTTATCCGGGGATAACCCCCGACAGCAGCGGTTTTGTACCCCTTATGACGTCACGATGTCACGTGGTATTCTTCAAGTAAGCGATGGTAAGGCTAAAAGTTGTGCCAAATTACGCGTAGTGATGTACTGAACATCAAAATACCGATGACAGCTATTTTATTCGGGGTTATCTCCTTCAACTAAGAAATTTGGAGAAAGTAGGGTAGCAAAATTAGGCTGATGCGTTTTTATGAGCGAAGATGACAAGCTTGCATAAATTGTAAAAATCATACGGCACTGAATATTTAAATAGCAATTTTGCATTCTTCGTTATTCTATCGGCAGGCAAAAAAAAGAAAATGTCAGTCGTCTTTCCAAAGCAATGTATTTAGTCTTCCTAGATTTAGAGGTTTTCTCATGCCAAAGATTTGGTAAGTCCCAATTAAAGCAGGACGAATTGGTTACTATTTTAAATCAGAGCAGAATGAGAGCATGGAACAGTAATAAACTATGCCATACCAATTTTTACCTTTAAATTGTTTTTTATGTGCTTTGATTGATAATTCTTTTTAAGTAAACAATTATATTATGGTTAGCTGCGGGAGCAGTGATGAAACTAAATTATTATTCTTTTACCGGAACGTTGCCGGAACCAATTAGATGGCCAAGTAAATAAAGCGGCTGTCTCTGGTGTGGTCGACTCGGGCATGTTTCCGAGTCGAGTCAAACTAATAATCTTATAATTGGTATTCACAGCTCACCGGCTTGACGTTCAGGATTCAAAGAGCAGTATGAAGAACAAGTTGCCAATTTCGCTGTTTGTGGTGTCGGAAAAGGCGTCTAACGGCAACGGGATTCCCTATCTTGGAGTGGTAGACAGATGGTCGGCAACTCCTAGGCAAGCTCGAGTGGTAAGAGCGTCCGCCTCTTAAGCTGTAGACTTAAGTTTGATTCCAAGCCGGATCAAACCAATGACTTTACAATTGGTATTCACAGCTTCCCTGCTTGTCGCTCAGCGTTGAAGTGACAGTGTGGAGAACAAGTCGGCAAGTTTACTTGTTGTGCCGTTGGGAAAGGCACTTGACGAGATTACTCCATCTTGGTGTGGTAGACAGATGGCTGGCAGCTCCTAAGCGAGCTCGTATAGCGCTTTGATCGCTTTCTCGTGACAGGAGGATGAATATGCAACAAAATACAAATACAAGAACCCAGTTTGCTACGCATGATGGTCACACGACTCTATTTGAAAATTTCATGATTCTGAAAACGAAATTTTTTAGTTAGCAGTACTGGTATTAAAAAATAAATTTTACGAGAATATTTTTTATAGGCAAAAAAAAATCAAATTTTCATTATACTCAACAGTATTACGCCGAAACGTGTAAAGCCTCGTTTACATTTGACGTAAGTTTTAGCAAACGCTGAGCGTGCCAAGATGGATTTCGTTCAAATTAACGTAAAAATAATTCTACGCTGAACGTAGTTTTGCTTGCAAAGTCGGAAAGAATTTATGGATTTGCTAATCAGGAGCTGGAACAGTGAGCTTTCTTTTTTCCAAATCAAGTGATGGCGTTTATTATCCTTGTTAGCGATCGTTTACGAAAAAAAATTAATCTCAAATTTTTCATTCGCTTAATAAAGAGCAATTAATGAATCACAAAGTGTTGTAACCAATTAGATGCAAAACGGTCTGCTCGTGTAGTCATCGACGGTATTTTGTTTTTCTTGCCCGCATAGCCGTAGACTCGCAGTTCGATTAAGAGTCGGGTCATAAATATCGTACGACTCAATAATGGTATTCAAAGCTTCCTTGCTTGAAGTTCAACTGTAAACCAATTGTGTGGTGAACGAGCCGAGTTAAAAAAAGCAATTTACAGATTCTTCCCCTTTAAAGTGGCAGACATGTGGTGGAGCGATGCGATTTGCTGTCGGATTATGTGTAGTAAAAGCTTTCGAAGAAAAAGCATAAAAATGCACAACAGCTCAGATGGCCAAAAAAACAACTCAGATGGCCGAGTGGCAAGAGCGTGCGCATCGGTAGCTGTAGATTCGGGTTTGATTCCCCGTCGGGTTAAACCAATCACTTTACAATTGGTATTCACAGCTTCCCTGCTTGTCGCTCAGCATTAAAGGTACAGTGTGGAGAACAAGCCGGCAAGTTTACTTGTTGTGCTGTTGGGAAAGGCACTTAGCGAGATTCCCCCATCTTGATATGATAGACAGTGGCCGGCAACTCCTAAGCGAGCTCGTTATAGCGCATTGATCGCTTTCTGGTGATAGGAAGATAAATATGCAAAAAAAGAAGATCCAGCTCAGGTGACAAAAGATGTCGTTGAAAATTTGAAGCATTTAAATGAAAAGGACAGTTGACTGAGCAAAAGCATTACATTTACAACACATCGCAAGTATCTGTAAGTAGCTTACTCAGCAGTCATGAGAAAACGCGCAACCCCGCTACCTATCCCAAGTACACTACGACCTAGAGTGCATGATAAAGGGTAACCGGTTAACATTTATTTCGACCTATACGGTCTCATCAGGTGCACTAATCCCCGTAAGCAGATCAGTCTGCCAGCACACCTTGGAGGGCGGAGCTGCTTAGTATGCTACTTACAGATACTTGCGATGTGTTGTGAATGTAATGCTTGAATCATTTACAAAAATGTCGTTGATTTATAGGACTTGCGGTGTCACAACTAGATTGTGCGAGTAGATTTTGTAATCACAACATTTTGTTGTCTCTCATTGTATTTAAAAAATAAACAGCACAACTCTGTAGTCTCTGTCGATGACGTAATGCTAGCCTATAGTCTTTGTCGGTGACGAAGCAATATCCATTACAGGGGCGTAGCTGGGGCTGCGGCCGCTCCCCCCGCAGACAATAATAAATAATAACTGAGGTTATTTTCAAATTATATTGAACTGAAATTTTAACAGTAACAGAGGGAGACTGCGAAGTGAGCTTGCGCTCTTCGAGTCAGCAGCCACCCGTTATATGCGTCAAATGCGATCGGCTCCAGCCGCGATTCGAACCCGTCTTGTAGGATCTGTCACCTGCGCGCGGTACTGCTAAGCCGTGGCAGTACCGCGTGCAGGTGACAACTGCACCGAACTTTTGTGGTGTGAAGGTGATGTACGTATAAACGACAATCTGATGGCGTAAAGACTTTTGTTGCTCTTCACTTGGCTTGGGGCGGAAAATTGGACATCTACTGACGTGATGACCTTTTTTCTGCTCTTCACTTGATTTCACTCTTCACTTCAAAGAATTATATTTAAGCTTATCAAGTTTTACATTTACTAATACTGATGACGTCGTAGTGAAATAACCCAAGGAGGTTATGCGCGAGACTTTTTTTGGTAAATGTGCATACAAATATCGAAAAACTGGCTTATCTATATTTTTTTTAAGGTCAAAATTTTCCACGCCCTGACTAAACTCTCGATTTGTCAACATAAAAAAATTTCTTAATCCAAGTATGAAAAAATCTTACCACCACACCAACAGTATTGCCACTTTTATTCAATCATTACTCATGTACAATACCTCATCTATAGGTTGTTTTTAATGGTGAAACTGTACGTAGAAATGCTTGTAATTTAAAAGGAAGTGAACAGGTGGGTGTAATGTGTTCTTCTGCCCGACCGGTTATTTCCCGCCAGTGGGTAGTCCCCTACAAGTTAAGAACCACTGGCTTAGAAGGCACTGCGCTAGTGGCCAATTGATACGGCGACTTTCTCTTGAGCTGTAGACGATAGTTAGATTCCTAATCGCCGTGGTGGCCCAGTCGGAGAACTTGCAAATGTAGTGTTTAACTCACATACAATACAGGCAGTTTGGAAGGAAATTTAATTATACTCGGTTTACTTTATTGTTTAGGCAAGCTTCATTGTTAGTCTGCTGTAGTGCACCATTGGATTTTCTTAATGGCTAGACAAATAACATGTCTTCTTATCAGGTAATGCCGACTTCACTGAGATGAACATACTGGATGGCGACGATCGTCGGTTAACAGATCGAAGAGGAAGGCCGTGCATGCGAGATATTGTGCAATTCGTTCCTTTCCGTGACTTCAAAAGCGTAAGTATTTGCTCTCCTCTTCCGTTGTTTTCTCATTTTTATTTACGAAGTCATATTCTGCGTCTGTGGGACAACTTGTAGATTGAAAATATAGCACATAATCGATCAAATGCTCGTCGCATACTGAAAAATTAGATACACCAGATACTGTGTTTATACAAAAAAGTAAAGATGATTTATTTTTTCATTTGTATCCTCCTATCACGAGAAAGCGACAGAGGCGCTGTGCTTAGCACGAATCCAGGCTAGTTAGGAGTTGCTTTTGTTTCCAAGTTTTTCGATTGAGTTTTGCTTCTGACTTTTTTGATTTGATGCTTGTTAGTTTCCTGCAAGCAGTGTACATGACAGCTGCCATTGTGGTATTTTAGAAGTGCACCGTTGGTAAAGGCAGTGAGATTTATTCCTCTGTTTTGGCGTTTGGAAACCCTTATGTAGTTTCCAAAATTTCGATCTTGATTAAGAGATAAAGCAATGGATTAATAATAATATGTTTTTTGTATACCGATTAAAGTTGTAAATACAATCTTTGTAACCGGTGTAAATTACGTTAAAGAAAAAAAAAAAAGATAGTCATAAAGAAAAAGATAGTCATTACGTTAAAGAAAAAAAATAATAATAATAACAATCGCATGTATATACACAAGTTAGCATTGTTTGAATGTTGAAATCAAAGCTTGGGAGCGTAGGTGTTAATGTGCTATAATACTTGAAAGCCAAACATCTCATTAGTCTCTATACTTTATAGGGTCCTGAACATATGCTTGCAAAAACAGTATTGGCGGAAGTCCCTGATCAGCTCATATCCTATTTTCGCGCTCAAAAATTGAAGCCTATGAGAGACCCCAGACTCACTCAGCAAGCTAGCTCGTTTGCCAACTCTAGCTCGGCCCCACCACCTTATCCAACTTCTTAAGCAGGGTAAGAATTAGAAGCTTATGTTGATCGTTGTTTTCTAGTGAATCAATGAATAGTATAGCATTACGTTGAATCGGGAAATATGATTGCGTAAAGCTAATTTTTCTTGAAGTTGAGTCAAATCGTTTTTGGATGATGAGCTTGTTAGTTATAGTTTTGCTTAACGTTTGAAAGTCTAGTAGCAGTAACCAGTAAAGAGTTTTTTGGAAGTTGGTTGGGGCTGAGGCTGGGCCCGTATGTTTATGCAGCTATTTGTAGCTTCTCGTCAGTCGAATAGTCCTGTTTGGTACATCATATGTAATTGAGTAAAGCGAGCAAGTTGTTTTTGAAATCTCATACGGTTCAGTTGAAGATCTTAAACTAGCTTTATAGTTATGCATTGGTCGAAATAGTCGAATTTGACTCATTGTAAACAGGCCTTGTGTTTTTTAGGAATATTCTAAATACTCTTAGATTAAGCATTGAGCCATCACGATATGTTTTAATGCAGTTTAAACCTTATTGTACGTAGTTTTTTTGGAGAATTTAAATTAAAATGAAATTGTCTGTTATTCTAATACGAAACCTATACGTTGTAACGGTCAACGGTAAATAATCGTACATGTGGATATACCGTATTTGTGTTTCGGTTAACGGACCCCTTGAAACGTCTTCTCGAACTACAGTTTAAAATCCCCTGATTGAAATAGAGAAAGTAGTTTTGACTATGGGACTACGTGCAGTTAGTAAAAGTTTTGTTTGTCGAGCGTTAGAAGAGGATGGCCCTAGTTAAAAAAGTTCAACGGTGTGCTTGCACAAGGTTTTCATACAACAAACTACCGCTAAATTTACTGGTTTAAGTATTCTGTTTTTCACAGTCGTAGTAAAAACGACTCTTGAAAGCCTAAAAATTCTTGTAATTCTAATCTAATATAGTTTTTATGCTGAAAGTATGCAGATTTGCATAGCAATAAGCATGTTAAATCTCATCAGAAGATTTAACACTTCGGTATAATATGTTTGTAAGTTTATTACTCATAATGACTTTGTGAATTCTCTTTTCTCGCAGATGCTTAGTGAAAATGATATTTTCAATTGAGAAAAAATTACAAGCTTGGTGAGCACCAAGCTAGCACTGCAAAACAACAGCAAGAAGTACTGCAACAAGAAGCAAGCTTAATACTTTAAACCAGGGGTGGGTAAACTTTTCATACGAAGGGCCACATTTGAAAAAATTTTGATGCCGAGGGCCGCACTGATTGGAAGAGCAAAAAAAAAAATACTATACGTCCTCAGATGTCCTGTTTTTTACTGAAAATCAGTGAAGATCAAAAAAAGGTCTACACGTCGTCAGATGTCTTGTTTTCTACCGAAAATCAGTGAAGAACGAAAAAGAAAAAAACAGATCTTGAAACACGGCAGGAGTTTATATTTCTGTGAGTGCCCGTGGGCCGCATAAAATGGTTTCGCGGGCCGTGGTTTGCCCAGCCCTGCTTTAAACTGTCGTAATGTAGGAATCGGACACTCCGTGTAGTCTGTAGTGAGTCTGATAGTCTATGCCAGCGTTTCTCAAACCATGGGTCGCGACCCAAATGTGGGTCGCCAAGACGTTATGAATGGGTCGCTAACTGGCCCAAGTAGAGGGCTCAAGTACATTGCTTATAGTTGATTCATAGATACGCATTATTTTCTAACTTTTGTGTTCTTAAAAAGTTCGACAATAATAAATAAAGTGTCTTCAGGTCATCTGATGTTGGTATGGTTGTTTGTGACCAGTCTATTATGTTATAACAATTGTGCTTTATTCGCTACTGTATTATTGTCTTGGTTCGTTGAGAAAATTCGTCGAATAATCAAGGGAGGAAAGAAGTGAAAAATTATTATTTGAGTAAAATTGTCAAAACATCAAACAAACTCCACATTCTTCTCAAAATTTTTGAAATTTGCTTTTTTGAACTGCATTGTGACTAGATGCCAGTACCTTTCAAGGAGCTCAGTGAGCACCTTTATGGGAAACAACGGCGTTGGGCCTCGACTAAGGATGATGTTTTATTGGGATAGATTTGGGAAGTACTGTCTGTACCATAGATAATTGCATGTAATCAGGGCCGTATTTAGGGGGGGGGGATGAGGGGAGTTCAACCCCCCCTCCCCCCATCTCGAAATATTTTTATAAGTTTTAACTAAGGCAGTCTAAGCCTTGCATTTGTCAAAACATAGCATAGTACGCAGTAGTAGGATGTAACATTTTGACCCGCTGGTCATTGCTGCGGTATGCGTTTCTTGATGAATCACTAAGGTCAGCGCTCCAGGCGCGGGGTGCCTTAGCATTTAGTACATCTGCCATATGGTTAATCACGGCCGTATTTAGGGGGAGATATGGGGGGATCAAACCCCCCCAAAATACTTTTGTAAATTTTAGCTAAGTCAAGTGCTGCGAGTCCAGCAGTCATCAAAAAGGAAGTATGCAAGTACTGTAGTAGAATTTAACATTTTGTCCCTCAAGTCATTGTTGTAAGAGTGCGTTTCCTTATAATAATGTTTAGCGCTCCAAGTTCATGGTGCCGCAACAATTACAGTAAAGCATGCAGACTGATGTAAAGATGAACTGTTTTTTGTTAAATTGATTGCTATTATTAGTGGTCGCCCGTCAACGGCGTAAAGAGCAGGCCACTGGCTTGTGCTAAAACTGTCGCCGTATGTGCACTACCAGTTTACCGCAAATTTTACAATAGCGTCATGCTCAACTAATAGATAGTTTAATTATGTGTCTGATGATACTGCTTGCTTGAAAAAGAAGTCACATTCTGCATAATTATGCTTAACAAAGCTTGATATTTACAATTATTTTAGTGGGCTAGTGCAAATAGAAACGTAGGCCTATTACAGGTGCAAACGTTAGAAATAATTTGATTTTCTATTTTCGAAGGAAATTATTTTATTGCATAAAATCAATGCTTGCTCACGAAACAGAATATGAGTTTGCACAAATGCAAATAAGAAAGGGATACAAGCCCCCTCCTTACTCTTTTTCGAAACTAGTTAATTTTTTTTTCATTTTATACTCACAGCTGTAGCGAATCCTTAGCAGTGAGAATTAGTTTAGATATACAAATACGGTAATCTTCGACTTTAATCAAGGGTTCCTGCCCTGCACGAATGCAACAAGCTGAGGGTCTGTTCCAATTTGATTTTGGTCTGCCGGTATATGAAAATTTAATCGTAAACTTAGTAAATGTTGCCACTTCCTGTGCAGTACCTCTAATCATGCTCTGTACAGAAGCTATATATTCGCTCTCTGCAAGCATCAAGGCACTGTATGCAGTTGTATTTGCATTGTACTCGGGAAGTTTTGGTCGCATGAAAATAGTTTTACAAGAAATACACATAATTTTGGCAAAATTTGCACCTCAAGGTTTGGAAAATCGCAAAATTTTGGATTCGGACCCGGGCTAAGATTTTGCTGGAGTTCACAGCCCTAATACAATACAAGTAACAACCGTGCATACAAATACAGCAGTGACTGTAGCGCATAGTGAATTAAGGTACCCTCACTGCAAACCAGATCTTTGCTGTGAGCAACGTAGCTCAAGCATTTCTCACGCCTTTGATGAAAAATAGCGTGGGTGCTTTTGATTGGTTCTTATTTCGGGTCTTGCACACTGAACCACGTAACTTTAAGTCCCTGACCAGCGGCATATAGGTGCATTCAGGGATAGCCACGGTGCCATGCCCCCCGCTGGCCCTGTCGTTGTAAAATATGGATTAAGAACACACCTAGACGTCATTTAATCAAATGCGCCAAAGCTAATAAAGTTGCATCTTCCTTTTATTTATTTTACCCAAGCTTCTCCTTTTAGACATACCAAGGCTTTTAGGTAGTCCTAAGTTATTTTTGTATTGTCTATTAGAGACTGAACTAAATGCATCCTTTTTCGAGTGCGCTTAAATTGGTGTTTTTTATGTGAAAACCGTAAAAATATGTTGGCGGCTAAGGGCTCCGTCCCTAGACCCCCAGTTTTGCGCCACTTTGCCAAATCCTTGATGTGCCACTAAACAGCGGTAGCAATGACAAAGAAAAAAATTTAACAAGCATTGTAGCGTAATGTGTATGCCAGAAAGCGATGTATTAATCTAATGTAAATTTAAAGCAACGGTTTTGTATGCCTGCGGTGCGACGTTTATTGATTGAAACCTACGAATTGCAAACAGCTCCTAACTTTTTTATTTTCTTATCATTTTTAGGCTTCTGCTGATAAATTGGCGAAGACAGTTTTAGCGGAGGTTCCGACTCAGGTAACTTCGTATTTTAAAGCTCGCAAATTGCAACCAATGCAAAAACCCAAGCCTCATCAACCAGCGGACTCTCAACACCTAACAAGTGCAACGAGCTTTCAACAACCAGGAAACTATCAGCAACCAGCAGACTTTCATCAATCGGCAAGATTTCAACAACCACCAAACCTTCAGCAACCAGCAAGATTACAGCAACGTGGTCCCCCTTATCCGTAGCCTTATTTTTTATCTGTTTTTGCCCATTTTGTGTTTGCACTACTCAGCGTTAAAGTTCCATCTACTTCGATTGTGTTTTGCAATAGCCTTGCTGTAGCTTTTATTACATCGGCGAAAGTGAAATAGTAAAACGTTATTTCCAGCTACTTCATCAAGTGCTGAGCGTTTTGTTAACCTATTGCTCAAGAGAGAATATTCGAGTTTGTACGAGGGTGCGTAATGTTTAATGTTACAACAACAATGCTAGAGTTGTTTACAATGTTGTCATACCACTGAAGAAATTGAGCATCTTGAACGCTTTGTTTAGATTAGCAGTGTACTGCTTCGGTTGCACTACTTGGGGTTGGAAAGTAGTTTTGCGTGCATAGCATGCATTAAACATTTGCCTTGTAAGTGAACAAGTTTGATAGCAACTTTGTTAGATTGCGTTATGCTTCTTTATGTGTAATATCTGTGGTGTCCCGCTTGAGTAACGGATTCTGCGTAAAGGAATTCGATTTGGAGGCTGGGCCGATCACGAATTTTGGTGGCAGCTGACTCGAATTCACATTTCGAGCGTTGTAGCGTTTTGTCTTTACGTATGACATTATTACGCTGTGTTGAAAGTGAATTTCTGTTGTATACAACTGCTTGTTTGTTGACAAGTGTAGTTTGCCTGAATGTTTTTTTATTGTACTAATTAACAACTCGTTTTTTAATTCAAGCTGTTAAATGCAATGTAATGAATTGACTCGTTATGTTTGACTCATAACCTAAGACTCGTATTTGTCTAAGTTTTTGAAGCTTCGACTCCTTTTAAAAATTTTAATTTTCGGTCGATCTCACTAAAAACGATTGATGGTGATGTTTTATGCTTAATTATCAAGAAGAATAGTAACACATGACAGTAAACCTATACTTAAAAATAATACATGACATTAAATACCTTGACTAAATCTTTGAAGAGCATTAGACTTGGCGAGCTATTATTTGTGATAGTAGGACAAGAACGTGGATGTCGGTTGTAAGTTTGATTGAGCATTTTTTTGGTAGTGATTTCAAATTTTTGAATGTTTGTTTATGCAGTTGTCTTTTGAATTAACCAGAAATGTAGCAAGTCTATTTGTTCGAGCTTTTGTGGCATGATTCATTTTGCATGCTTTTTGTCGATTTTTTTTATCGTTATACAGTATTGACGCGAAATTGTTTTGGCTAGTTTAGACTATAGGATAATAATTTTGGACCTAAGGGTCGATGTTGGTGTTGATGCGTTTTATTTAGTCTTTGTGTGGTGTAAATTTGTTGAGTTATAGGCCCAAGAATAGACGGACCTACATCCAGTGGTGAGACTCAAACTTTTTGTCAGGCGGTTCTATTACAAAGGGTGTATTTTCAGCCGGTTCTGTTTCAGGTAATAAAATAGGTATAAACAGCAATGCTGACCGGTTCGCTGATCTAATAGAATTCCGTGAGACCAGCGGTGGTCTTAGACAAAGGGGAGGCCTGTGCAACAGTTATAGGGGGCTTTTGGGATCCAAATTCAAAGACTGTTGTAGTGTATAGGCTACTAAAGCACGTTATAATAGGCATTTCAGAGGAAGTCACTTGGGAAGCACCAATCAATCAAGCAAGATCATTTAATGTATGTATTGTAAAAATATCATTTACTACCGGTAATTGGTAGGCTATAGCAAGGCTAGAGTTCATTAACAATCTCCCAAAACTTAAATTAGAGACCTGGAATCATTTGCTTATTCTACTGCACATATGCAATATTGGTGACTTAAGTAAACCACGAACTAGTTGGCTATGGCCTACTAACGGTAAATCAGGTTTGGTACAGCCTACTCGCAATGGTCAATTATAACTAGGGCCTTTTTTTTTACCTAAAAAAATATATTTTTGACTTGATTTTAGTAAAATTTTGACTTAACCGCTTCCGCGTATTATTTATGTCTTGTTGCACTTTATTAATCAAATATGTTTTATAATCTGCAATTTATATATGTTTTTAAAGAAAAAGGTAGCCTACTTCGAACATTTTCTCAATTACTCAGTGTTGAAGCTAATGCGACAAAGCGACGCATGACGTTAAAACCTAGGATAACGAGCCATTGTGTGTACCGGTATCAATTAGTGTGTAATACAAAAATTGCGTTGCTATCGCAACTGTACTGTACACTAACAGTTTGTCTATGATTTTTTTAACGAAAGCCACGCAGTATAATTACAAGGACGTTTTATTGTAATACAGCATCATATATTTTTTTACGTTCTTATCATCAAAATTTCTGTCTTTTCTCAGTAATTTATTGAGCATAGAAAACGACCTCTCAACAGCAGCAGAGGTTGGCTGGGCTTTTTGCAATAGTGCGTAGCTTGTTGGGTCAATTGATTGTCAAGTTGGTACAATTTATTATTGTTTCTAAATCAGAGTTGGATAGTCGTTTGTTAATGTAGTCTTTGATTGCGCAAGGATCATCATCGAATTGCATATTCTTCAGCAGTCCGTATGCTTTGGTTATTGTGCAGGCACTTCCTTCTAAGAACTCTACGTTGGCTGCTAGAGTCCGGTATTGATTTATTTTAACCAAGTCCGACACCAAACCTTCCACATTGATAGCGTCTTTTGCTCTGCTGACTAAGAGGCCTGCACTTGTCCAATTGTTGACAATGGTACGAGCAGCTGGAAGGTTCTCACTATAATATAAGGCAGCTCTAAGCCAAGTTGCCCATCTTGTAATTACAGGGTCAGGAGGAGATGGCGGACCAGCACCATGAAAATCTTTCTTGCGATCTTCGTTTTAGATTGTTGTTGTCTTGATCGTTGCTATTACTTCATCAATATTTTTACAATGAGCACGCACAGCGCAGTTATGTAGTAAGTGCGCAACGCAGGTGACATGCATCAAAGAAGGGTATAATTCTTTTAATGTCTTTCCAGCCGAAGACATGTACCGAGCAGCATCTGTCAAGAACAATGAAAAATTCTAGCGTTTTATTTCACGTTGTCGCAATATGTCATCCACAGTGTGCAGAATAATTATGCTATTAACATTGCGACTAGCGCAGCCCAATGAAAAATCTCAATTTTTTTACAGTTCGCAGCGCAATAAAGCGCAAGCTCTTATATTTTATTTAGTTCGCAACGCAAGAAAAGCGCAAGCTGTTAAATTTGTTTCATTTCGCAACGCAATAAAGCGCAAGAAGCATTTATTTTAATTGAAGCGCAGCGCAAGCTGCGCAATAGCCAAAAATAATTTGTTGCGGAAGTTGCTTATCTTGCGTTTTGCGCTTCAAATTGCGGAATGCCCACCTCTGACTTCAGCAATGTAGGTGCACCATCCACGGAGTAGGCTATGCGTTTGTTATGCTTTGAAAGGTAATTTTGAGCGAAAGTAACAAAGTTTTGCTGCGTGAAATAAAATAGTTTTGGAAATGATTCATCTGATCAAACGGGAGAAAAGTTAAATGTTTTAGGTTCACTATTTATTTAAAAGCATCGGTTTTGCATAAAGTAAAGGTGATTGTCTTACCAAAAGTTCACCCAGATTCTCACTGTAATCAGTGTAACCAAAAATACAATCGTTCTGATATTTTTGATACGAATTTAACCGCGATTAAAAATTTTACCGAACTGAACAGCGGTTCTTTCAAGCGGATTTTCATTGTGCAAAACATCTGTTATTGTTGGTATTGCATCACTCTGAGATATCGATCAAGTTTGAATTCAAACAAAAGTTGTAACTCTAAGGCCAAAATCAAAAAAATGTCCAATCTTCATTATACTCGCGGTAGGCCTATTGCGACAAAGCGTGTAACGAGTGGCGGGGCCCATCTCTGCCGCTTAGCACCTGGGCAACACAGCACCGAATAAACGTGTATAGAGCGTATTTATTCTGACTCCAACGACCACGCTATAAATCCTTTGTTGCTGATGCTTCACTCATTAGTCACGTCGAATAAAATATTCCTCGAATAGTAACAGCGTTGAATAAAAATGAATAATGCTCGAACAATTATAACTCGAGATGAAATTGAATGAATTCTCGAATAACAATCACTTCGACTAAAACCATACGAATATCAATCTTTCATCACACTCTCACTTATATATCAAAATCCGATCTGTATGGCCTTGTGCTGGTAATTTGAATGAATCAGTAGCTATGCCCAGAGATGGGCATTTATCGCGATAATTTATTGGCTATAGCTATCGGCGATAACTTTTTATCGATTATCGTTCTCGCTCAAAATAGTTTGGATATATCGATTACCGTCATCGCTTTTGTTATATATTTTGTTATCGCCAATAAATTATCGCGATAAACGATTTTTTATGCACGCACTGTTTAAACTTCAAAGTAGGTGAGTTGGCACTATGGAAAAAACACGGTGTCCATTAAGACTTGTTGTAATTTTTAAAAATTATTTCTTTCTTTGGTTTAATTTCACGGCAGAGTCCGTGAACCAGGGCGTCGAACCGAACCGGAACGTAAACCGAAAACCCGTATAAACCGCTTCCTTTCATCGAACCCAAACCGAACCGTAACCTTTATGCTTTAATAAAAGTGAACCGAACCTGAACCCAAGGTCATCAAAACTCTGGAACCTTAACCGGATGTGAACCGTCAAAATAATTTTTGTCCAACCTAAACCCAGAGCGGAGCGCCTTTTTTGAATTGCGCTATCAAATTTGGACTAAAA
Source organism: Trididemnum miniatum (assembly GCA_964006365.1). NCBI lineage: Eukaryota > Metazoa > Chordata > Ascidiacea > Aplousobranchia > Didemnidae > Trididemnum > Trididemnum miniatum. Next base: position 12,077,542 of record OZ023241.1, on the reverse strand, counting down.
AAGCATTTGCTATGTTAAATTATGTGTGTTTTTCAGAAGATTTTTCTCGAAGAATGATTGTTATGATAGCTATAACAGCAGTTAAAGACATCTGAAGTTAATCTGAGGTAATTTCGGTCGCTGAGGACATTGCTTATATGAGCTACAGTAGCTTCTTAATCAATTAGTTCCGGAATTAATTTTTGCTTTAGAAAAAAAAATTCGCTAATAGCATGTGCTGAGGCAATAACCTGAAGGTCTTTGGGGGGTATAAAAATTTGGCACCTTGAGTACTTTCGCCACTAGAAGGTGGTTGAGATTTCGACCACTAGGAAGAAATGACATTATAACTGACTTAACTTTGACTGAGCAGTCAACTGTTCTAGGACAATTTTATTACCAAAAGCGTAATCATACAACCCTAAAACATGAAAACGAATCAAATCGAAGCCGCTATAAAGGACAAAACAACAATAATACGTTCAGTAAGCAAAGCAAGTGTCTTTGGTGTGCAAGTAAAGCAATTGTCACTGTCTTATGATGGTTGGAACATGTTCAGTAAAACAGTCAACATAAATTGGTTTCAGCTCAAAGAGGTTGGTTATCGGGTGTGGTATGGCACGAAGCACTCTGGGCAAAGCCCTTTGTCACACTTCTGACATCCATACACACTCCGACTTCCGCATTGTGCGCAACGCCTTCGAGAATTGTTGCAATTTAGGATGACCAAATGATCCGTTCGGTCAAAACGAAGATCAGTCGCTGATGGTGTCAAGTTGCTTGTTCTCCCCTGCCTGCGAGGAGCACTCCCATAACGTTTAAGGTAAAACGTGTCAATACAGTGTCGAAAGTACAAGAAGTCGCTGTCACTGCACCTTGCTGCTCTACCCAAAAGCCATGCATTTTGTATGGAAGCATCTAACATTCAACTAAATATGGGAAACCACCATTTTTTCCCTCTGATCCCTGTGCGGTAGTTGTTTACATGCCGATCTTGTCGATCAGTTCCTCCCATAGTTTCGTTATACCTTTTGACAATGAACGGTCTCTTAAATGGAATTTTTTTTTATTCTGCACGGCTCCAACGCTCAACTGTCGTTACTGGCTCGGTACCATAAGCTGTTGAGCATACCGTAACAACGTTATTATCTTTCCAACGAACTAAGTTGAATTCTGAATTTTGTTCAACTGATTTTCCCCTAACTGCCGAAATATCTTCCCTTTTCCCATGTTTTTTCATTTCGATTGGATTTGCAAGTGGACATTCTTTTTTAATTTTATTTACTCGAATGGTACCGGTAGCGCTGTATCCCATGCGACTTAGTTCAGCAAACTGGGGAAAGGTTGTAAATCGATTATCCACTGATATGTGATATGGAAGAGCTCTTTTATCGGATGGCAGCAATTGCATGTTTGAAAGAACTGTAGCCGCATTTTTCCCAAATTTCTCAGAAACCTGCGTCATAATTTCCTTTACGGCCCTGGTATGGCTCGAATGCTGCATGATAGCCGGATGGGGTGTTTAGACAAAATACTTCATACCCAAAACGTATGGGTTTTTGTATAATGTGCTGCTTCAAGAAACTATGTCCAAAATACTCAATAAGAGCCTCATCGTGCGATAAGCACTGTTCAGGAATAAAATGTTCCCTAAATTTTACTTGAAAATGCCGAATAAGTGGCCGTAATTTAGCATAACAATCGTTTACATCAAGATTTGCATTATCTGCAAAATGCAAAAACTGCATAAATTGCTCAAAGCGGTTTTTTCGCGTAGATGCATGCACAATTGGTGATCCAATGTCTTCTTCATTATACCAGTACATCCAACGTTGAGGTAATTTATGGTAACCAGAAAGAACAAGAATTCCAAAAGTTTTTAGCTCTCCAGTAGATGGCTTAAATATTTCCTTATTCTTCCACGTTGACTACAATGCCATTTGATCAATGATGCTTTCTAATAAGGAATCATCCCAAAACAGTTCAAAGATTTCAACAGCCGAAAAATTTCTGTATCTCATGTAATCAGGTTCAGGAAATATAGGCAGGCTTTTCGATTTCAATGTAGAAACCCCATCAAATGTCTAGTTTTGAGCACTTTTTCGGGCCCTAGTTCTAACTTCTGCAGTTGCTGGCTGGGCATCAACCTGCAAGTCAATATTTTCTTCTTGCCTCACATGTGCTGGAACTCGAAGCTGAAAACCAGTTAGCCGATTGGCTGCTCTTTCAGTAGGCTCTTCGTTTTCAGAGTCTTTGTCTGTTTCAGGTCGGACATCTGGTGGTTCAACTACAACCGCAGAAACGGCATCAAAATCACAGTTATTGTTTTCCTCTAATGTCTCCAATACTTCAAAAACACTCCATGCTTGCGATCTGAAAGTTAAAAAAAAAATAGGTTACATCCACCAGCATTAGTTCCTATTGGTTGAGAAATCGACAACAAATGTTAATTTGCAAAAAAAAACATTTTTGATCAAATAAAAGAAAAACCTTGAGCATGAAAGTAAATTCATTCAAGATAATAACATAAAAAATTCAAACTTTTACTTCAAAACGGTACGTTTCTAAACAAAAAGCAAAAATTAGTAATACTCACTCGGAGGTAGAATCCATGACCGGTATGCACTTTTTCTCAAATCAAAATATTTTTCAAGTTCAACACAATTATTCCTCTTTATCAAATCAAGACACCACTAAACATTTTGCGTAAAAACACCTTTGATTAAATAAAAAACTTTAAGCATTAAATCTAAAAAGTGATTATTGAGTATTTTTGAAAAAAATGCGCATGTAGCTGTGTTCCAGAACATACGTCAAATTGATGGTTTCAAATTCTTGGTCCCAAACCGAATTTGAACCCTTAAATTTTTGTTTCAGCGAACTTGAACCGAACCTGAACCCGACGATTCAAAGCATTTTTAATTTTAACCGGAACTGAACCTTCAAACTCAAATGACGAAAAACTTGAACCGGAGCTAAACCGCTAAAAATGAATTTTGCGGCACCTGAACCTAAACCGGAGCGATATTTCAAGCGGTTCGATGCCCTGCCGTGAACTGCTTTCTTTTCTTGAAAAATCTTGAAAAAACATTTTTGCAATTTGACTTCCAAAAAAAACTTCGTCAAACTCATCGAAAATTTACCGCAACATTTATCGAAAAAACTTACCGGCGATAATTTATCGATTATCGATATCGCTTTAAGAAATTGAGATTTATCGATTATCGGTATCGCCCAGGGCTTTTTTGAAGTTATCGATTATCGTTATCGCTTTAGTACAAAAAGTTTTTTCGTAACCATCACTGGCTATGCCCCACTAGCACCAAAATCCCATGTAACTATAAAATGATTCATAATAAAAAAATATGAGAATTAAACCAGAAAACTGCACCGTGGCCATACAGGTCTAGTTATAACAGCTCGCACGTAGGGCCTACTAGATCGAAATATGCGTCTGAGTCATCGCCCGTTGTGTGATAGTCAAGTTCGCGCTCGTCTGTCCATTGTTCAGTCTACGTCACTTTGCAGGCTTGCAGACATTTGTTCTACAATTTTCGCACCTGCAATGCCCACACGCCATACGTGACAGCGGTGGCGAGTGCGCTTAGCAACTGAGCTAACGGACGATCAGCTGACTCAGCTCTAACGTCAAAGGCGTAAAAGTTTGGATTCAGTTTTTAAAATTTTTTCTTTTTTCAAAGTTCAGCTGTGTTATTTTTTGTAGCTACATTTGCTAAATGAAGCGATGAAGGCGTTTATTACGAAACCTTATTTTTTAAATGGCAACCACATATTTTGTTGATTTTTGGCGGCAATTCGAATTTCAGAGAATTTAAAGGAAGTGATAGGAATTAGGAATTGCGTCTTGTGAAAATTTATGAAGTCGTGCCTCGTGGGGTAACGTCTAGTATCAGCTCCCAGGTTCGGTTAAGGTTAGGATTAGGTTTGGTTGGGATTAGGGTTGTAACCAAACCGAACCTGGGGGCTGATACTAGACGTTACCCAAATCGTGTAGGCCTAGTCAAGTCCAGACTAGTGGAAACAATATCAGCAGAACGTGTTAGCAAAACAAGAACAGTGCCAGGAAACAAACATATTACCGGACCGAGTACAGCATCATTGTGCTGTCATAGTGTGTGAAAGTTTGGTATTTCAGTGATTTTATTAGTTTGGACCTGGGGTGCTTCACTAGATCTTGATTAGTAGGGTGTAACATTTTTTTGCTGACCATTTTAAACAAACTTTTGTAATAGCAATTTTCCTATGCTAAATCGAAAAACTAGATCAGTGATAACAAATTTTTTGACCAATTTTTGCATTTTAGCTGCCCACACACCCCATTTCTATGGAGATGTACAGGTACCCCCAAATCAAGATATTGCTTTATCTTCAGGGTCCTACTAGACACCGCAAGGAACTACAAGGTACTTTTAAACCAATTACAAGGTAGTTGAAAACACTACAAGGAACTAACAAGGTACTTTTATAGCTACTACAAGGTAGTTGAAAACAGCACAAGGAACTACAAGGTACTTTTAAACCAAATACAAAGTAGCTAAAAACACTAGACTACAAGGTACTTTTAAACCAACTACAAAATAGTTGAAAACACTACAAGGTACTTTTATAGCTATTACAAGGTAGTTGAAAACAGCACAAGGAACTACAAGGTACTTTTAAGCCAACTACAAGGTAGTTGAAAACAGCACAAGGAACTACAAGGTACTTTTAAACCCAAGTACAAAGTAGCTGAATACACTACAAGGAACTACAAGGTACTTTTAAGCCAACTATAAGGCAGTTGAAAACAGCACAGGAACTACCGATACAAGGTGCTTTTAAACCAACTACAAGGTACCGGTAGTTGAAAACAGCACAAGAAACTACAAGGTACTTGTAAATCAACTACAAGACTTTTAAGGTAATTTCAAACCAACTACAACCCCCCCGATTCCATAAGTTCCTTGCGGTGTTTTTAACTGCCTTGTAGTTGGTTCAAAAGGGCCTTGTAGTGTTTTCAAGTACCGTACTTTGTAGTTGGTTTAAAAGCACCTTGCAGCTCTTAGCGGTGTTTTCAATTACCTTGTGGTTGGTTTAAAAGTACCTTTTTGTAGATTTATAAGTACCTTGTAGTTCCTTGTAGTGTTTTCAGCTACTTTGTACTTCGTTTGAAAGTATCTTGTAGTTCTTTGCACTGTTTTCAGTACCTTGTAGTTCCTTGCAGTGTTTAGTAGGACCGCTTCACGAGAAACTATGGGCCTAGGCTCTTTACTTTTTAAGTTATTAGCAAAATTGTCAATTTTTGGAATTTTTATTCTTGTCAAACTAAATTATGCTGGTTTCTGTGCAAAATTATTGTATTTAATCACAACACATGCGAAAATGCACTTCAGTGGTGCACACAGAAGAGGGTTTGGGGGGTCAATCCCTTCTCTTTTGAAACCAAACCCTTGCTTTTAAAATGAAGTGTCCAAACTGTGCAAGTGCATAATGTGGTGTTATTTCAAAACAGCTTTGACAGAATTAACCCCAATCATACTGAAGCCAAATCAGCTGGTAGGTGTAGTGGTAAAAGACATTGTTATCAGTGCGGGCAGGGAGGGATGTGGGGATGCATCCCCCCCACCATCCATTTTCAAACATGTTTTAGATGAATACAATTTTCCGTAACTTCTAACCTTTTCCATTACAATAAGCCTTATGCCCTAAGCACACATAATCAAAAATGTACGAACAAAAGGCATTATTTGGTGAAACACTCAGATTTAGCAGCAAAAAATTTAAACAAAATTTGCCTAAAAATTGTTCAAAAAGTAGTAAAATAGCCACTACAGTACCTAATTCAAAATTTCATCCCTCTCCACCATAATCTTCTGGATCTGCTCCTGAGTGCAGAATCGAGTTTTTTTCTAAAATCCCCCCCCATCTTTGAAATATGTTGGGTGCGCCCCTAATGCACTTCCTAGCAAACAACAACCCAAAATACTGTATAATAGAGAAAAAGTTTTTCAGTTAGCTGCATAAAAAGCATGATTGATGTAGCCCTTCATCATATGATCTATCAGTACATCATCAGAATCTTGCATATAGCTTTTTCTTCATCAGCAGATCCTTTATTTGGCCAATTAGCCTATCACAGCAAACGTTATTATTGCAAAAAGCCTTCTAGTCTTCCAGCGTGCCATTTGTTAAACGAAGTGGCCAAAGTTACGTGATCGTAACATTTGCCTCTTTAGTTTATTTTATTACTTCGTCATGCTCTCGTACAGTCGGGGAAGCGTGAAGGGATAATAAAATATACCAAAGAGACAAATGTTACGGTCACGTAACCTTAGCCTCTGCCTTTGTTAAACAAGGTGATGTTGATGCTTCGTTTGCAAAAGCTGGAAGGGATCGACTTGACCACTACAAAGCTTTTGTTTCAGGTGTGCAAACTGCCAATTGGGATACGTCAATATTTTTCTCCAAAACCCGAAGTTAATCTAAACTCACAGCACACTCATCTCGCAAAAAAATCAAATGACGCACAGCTTCACAAAAGTTTCACACATTGTTATTCAGTTGAACTTAATACGACGTATGTGCTCTTTTGTTTCAGCAAAGCACCTCAAATTGTAGTGCGATGTTTGAAACTGCAACGCGCATTTCTCATTTGCCATCCAATTTCAAGCAATATTTTGTTTTTAAAACTGCCACAGCAGAACAATCAGCCTCGCACATCAAGAAGTAGCAACAGGAATCAAAACATGGAGAGCTGGTTTTGAAATAATGGGATCTGTGTGAGCTTCAATCCATTCTGGATTTCAATGTATTGTTGCAAGAGAGTGCATAAATTCCTCTTTTTGGGGTTCGCTAAACATTAAAGGAACAATGCTCATCAAAAATGGGTTTTTTATCCAGACCTAGGAGGAAAAATCACTGGTAAAATACTGCTTGGAATTTGTCTCAAGTCTGTTTAAATGTTCAGAAGCTGTGTTTAAGACCACTAATGGTAGAGAAACCATGAGAAGATTAGCAAGCATTCATCTTGCAAAAAAGAAAAGTATTCATGGCCACAATTATCAGATACGTCTAAACGCCACAAGCAATTTTATCTTACAAAGACTTGTATTTTGTCAGGCAATTTGAAAACGTTTGCATTCCTCCATGTCTAGGATGTCATGGTACAAGGTTCAACTCGTAACAATGCCAGTGCTTTCAGAACTAAATTGCATAAACTAAATTTTATTGTTTTCGATTTTACCCAATAAGAGTGAACGCTAATAAAAACACATTTGTGACGCCTTTGAAATTTCAAAACAACGCACTAGTTGGAAGCCACTGCATTTATATTCAAAATCATATTGTGATGTAATTATGACACTAATTTGCTTATACTGCAATATAATCTTTCAGAATTCACAAAATAATGTAGCTATATGCTTGTAACTATTGTTTAGTAGAATAAATTTAGTGTTATGAAAACATTCTAATAGCTAGTGATTGCTGTAACATTGTTAACGACCAAAAACACACCATTTTTTTTAAATGGACATAATTGTTAATATCTCTTAAATTGAAGGGTTTAGACGTATACTTCCCCTTGAAGTGGAATATAAACTCGGGTATTACGATTTTTTTGACACTAATTGCAGCTCAATGCGACAATCCTACTCAGAGATAGAGCAGTATCTTGATTTGAGGGTACTGGCACATCTCCATAGAAATGGGGAGTGTGGGCAGCTAAAATACAAAAATTGGTCAAAAAATTTATTATCACTGATCTTGTTATTCGATTTGGTATAGGAAAATTGCTATTACAAGCAAACTTGTATTTGAGTGTTACACCCTATTGATTAGAGCCTGTTTCTCAAAGTTTCTTTGTTTTTCAGCCTTTGTTTTTATTCCATAACTTCTACGTTTCCTAGCCTATGAACCGATAATTAACTTGTCTATCGCACAATAACTTAGAACTTGCTGGTGTGTACAAAAGAAAATGAAATGATATTTTTTACTGTGAGAAAATTTATCCACTAATAAACTATTCTCATTGTAGAGCCTAGCTAGTTGTTTAAAATGGCCACTAACTTTCAAACTCCCTTTCAAAGTACTTATAAGCATGGAAAAAGGCGAAGATATTCCAGAATAGAATCCTCGAGCAAACACAATCGAGTGATAGACTTGGAAAGCAAAGTATTTTCTGGTAAGGACTATGATATTCTTTCTACATTGATCAGTATTTTGCTGATCATGGTGAAAGGTCAGCGGGGTGGCGCTGTGGTTCGAAGCGTCGTTTTTACGACGACCATGATCGTAAGGTTAATGGTTCAACTCCCAACCTAGTTTTGTTTTTGCATCCTTGCATAAGATACTTCACGATGATTATGTCTCCTTGGTGGAATCTGGCAAGCAGCAAATTAAAGAAGTCAGAAGTAATATTTAACCGGAAAACATGGAAACAAAGGCAACTCCTAAGCCAGTCTGGGTTCGTCCTACGCATAGCGCCTCCACCGCTTTCTCGTGATAGGAGGATAAAGATGAAGAAATCAATCAATCAGGTAAATAATTTTTGCAGATGTGGTGAAAAAGACATGGCTGACATTTACATGCTCACCTTTGCATCAATTTAAAAGTGATGAGAAATCACTCAAGAGTTACTCTCGCCTACTTTCAGCAGTTTTTGTTGCAAATAAACACAAAAAAGCTGGCATTGGTTTGGATGAAGATTCTGCCAGCTCTGCTGTGTTTTCGGTGGTGGAAGGCTTGGCAGTTCGAATGGGTGAGCAGTCTACATCATACTCATGCAACATATACCAGTAGATTGTGTTTTTATTTTTGTTAATTCAATTGAACTTAAATTAACATTTTATGTGATGATGGCATCTTTTTGTGGTTGCTTGTTCGGTTAAACCTGCAACTGTGTTTTTATGCAAGATTTAGCAGTTTTTGCTGGTAGGTCAACTTAAAATGGTGGTTACAGATCCTTTGTGGACCATAGCACTCTGACATTACTCAGTACTTGTACTACCACATCTTGGTCAGAAGACCAATAACCGTGAGGTAGCATTTTAAGTCTACTCCTTTCAACTTTATCTACGCTTGTGAGATAATCCCCTGTTCTTTTATTCTTATAGATGAACCTCATGCCATTGAGTTGTCCATTTATACCAGAGAGAAAAAATTGGTCTCCCGGATCTATCTTTGTTCAGTTGAAGCTGACTCTTTGATCGATCACGTTTGCGAACATGCAAGGGTAGTTTTTCCCGGCATGAAGGGAACAATATATGATCATTTCACTGTTTATCCTCTGGTCCTTTGTAGAGGAAACGTGGGGCCAAGAAACCTATTTTTTGATTGGTTGCAGGTAATTCAGTTTTGTTTTAATGGGTCATGTACAATTGTACTGCAAATGTTACAGCAAAAATTGTGACTACACCATTTTTACATGTGTACTATTGTACAAACAAAGATGAGATCAAAAACAAAGGTTAAAAGTGCAAATCTTTTCTCATGCAAGTGCTGCCCCATACAGATCAAATCATATTTGCAAACTGCACACAGTTGCACAAAATTGAAAAATCCTGTGGCAAACGTAGCATAACAACAATAAAAAATTCTTTGATACTTTTTATGTGTAAATATATTTGTTTATTACCAACCTATCGCCTGATATCTTTTTTATTTTTTGCAATGAAGGCTGTAATAGAAATCTCACTCAGTACTGCTAAAGTACCGGTAATCAAATTAGCTCAGATGTTTGCTGCTGGTGCAGCAGGTGTCTACAAGAGTCAGTTGGCTGCATTACGATACACTTGGAAGACTTTGTACTCACTATGCTTTTTATGGTAGTGGTCTATGAATGGTTTAAGACAGGGGTGGGCAAACTACTGCATGTGGCCTGCGAGACCATTTTATGCGGCCTGCCGGCGCTTACAGAAATATAAACTTCTGCCGTGATTCAAGCCATTATTTTTTGTTCTTTCAATCAGTGCGGCCCTTGGCTTCAACATTTTTTCAAATGTGGCCCTTCGTATGAAAAGTTTGCCCATCCCTGGTTTAAGAAAAACTGATTGTTTGTTATGTTGTGTTTTGCTCGAAGGCAAATTGCATGTTGCTCATTATTTTTTAGGCTGAATTTGATTGCAATATTGCACGGTTGAATTTTAGTTCGTTATCTCTTGCTTGGATGTTAAGCATGTGGTCTACTCTGTCAATAGAAAATGACCAAACTACAAGTCCAACAAAGATCATTTGGTCATTTCCTCTCCCTGATTCTGGTATTAGTCATATTGAAACAACGTTTGAAGCAGAATCACTGGCTGTACTTTGGAAGAAGTAAGCAATATTGTAAAGGGTGTCAGACCAATGTGTAGTATTCAGCATATTTTGTTAAATTATTGAATGGGTGATATTAGCAAAGCATTGAGTTTTGCCACCGAAAAAAACTTTAATTAATCAGCTCAAGAGAAAAATTATTTAGCATGCATCTGGAATGATCAGTAAGCACATACAGTACTATTAAATGTTTTACACCAAGTTTATATCTTGAAAAGCTCAAACCAAATTAGTAATGAAATAAGGTTGACGCATTATTGTATTGGTAAAGATTGCAGCGCTGATTTTTGTGTAGTGTTCATTGTTATGTAAAGTAGTTTAATTTAGGGGTTTTCAACGTATTTTAGGTGCGGAGTCTTTTGCCAAATTTGAGATTTTGCGCGGAGCCTTAGCAACACACTTTGTTGGGGCGATATCTTACAGCTGGCACAAAATGACTTGAGACCTATGGCAAATTTTGCAATCTTAGGCATGCTATAAAGCCCAAGCTTATGATATTTTTTTATACAATTGTAATTCATTAATAACAATAGGCCAGTGTGGAAATGGTTGAACAAGTATAATATTGTACTATAAAGCGGGACAGCGCTGTTTTGGGCTGTCAGCCCTCATCAGCCCCACTCAAGTAAAAGATACACTCATCCTTCAAAATGCTTGACCTTGCCAAAACACTCTTCCGGATGGAAGCATGTTGTGACTTTCAATTCAATAAAACGACGTCGTCTTTCCTGGCCTACTGAATGGAAAATAAATACTGGCCTGTTGCTACAATACTAAACTTTTCAAAAGGTGAATACAGACCTGACATATTTGGAAATTCAATAAGTTTAAAAATTAAACTTTCAAATGTGTCAGGCCTTTTTGGCGTCCCCTGTACAAGCTAGAAAAAAAATCTACATTTCGCAGGTAAATCATATTAAGGCTGTGAATTTGACACGTGACAAACATACTAATAAGGTAGAGTCAAATTTCATTAATCCCGGTATTGCGTCTTTGGACAGTTGCAAAATTAGCTGAGTCAGTATTTTATTATGTAAACAAATAGCTCGCGGAGCCCCTAGGTTGCTCTCGCGTAGCCCTTGGGCTCCGTACGGAGTTTGAGAACCTATGGTTTAATTTACGATCAAATTGTTAGTAATAACTTCACATTATATTTTATTACTAACTAAAAAGCAATGTCCTTCCTGGCCTACCGGACGGGAAGTCATGATGACCTTCTCTTGTTGGGTCAGAGGCTATAACAGCACTCCATCACCAACAGTGCAAAGCACTCCAGTAAATCGTACCGTAGAGCGGGACAGCGTAGCCAGAAACAGCGCTGTCTCGCTCTACGGTATATTTTATTACTAACGATTTTTTTGGATTTGCAGTTTCTTGCAAGTTGTTAGTACTGTAATTACAACGATTGTTAGTTATTATGTTAACCAAACTAGGCATGAATATGGAAACAGTGTGATCACTGGCAGTTATATTTGTTTTTTAACTCAATGTTTGTTTATTATAATTGAAGTTGCCAAACATCTTCATCATCTTCAGAGGTTGACTTTATCGAAGTTCAGAAGTTTTTGCTCGGTATTGAAGAACATTTATCACAGCACTTTAAAATCAAATTTCAGGTCGGTTTTGGATTTATTTTTTGTGAACTGTTCTTACCATTAAAATATGGAGTTTTTTGTTTAATATGCTTTATACGATAACGCGATGCTTCTCAAAAACCGTTGCGTCTTATAGTACGGTGTGTCTTATTTATGAAAAAACAGCAAAAACAAAGCGATTTATTGACGGTGCGCTTATGGTCTGTGAAATACCCTACTGATCAAGGGCGTAGCTGGGGGGGGGGGTACGGGGGCCATGCCCCTCCCCCCCAATCCATTCTGGACAAAAACAAGGATTTTGGTAATTATGATGAATACTTGCCATTGCGTGATTGTTTTCTTTCTGGGCTTTTAATTAAATAAGTGGGCTTACAAAGGAGTAATACAATAGGCTTGCAGTTTTGCTTTTTGCGTTGGCCAGAGTTATGATGGCGCAGCCGCTATTGGCCGGTAAACGGTCAAGCGTCACTTCAATTGTTTGAAACGAGTCTCCGTTGGCATATTATTTTCACTGTGCTATGCATTGCTTAAATTTGAGCGCTTCTGCCGCTGTAAAAGTTTCAGCAATACAAAATGCTGAAAACATTGCACAAAAAGTTGTTAAAATGTTTAAGACCAGTGCGAAGAAGACAGCGTTAATGAAGTCCTGCATTAAAGAGGATGTCTGTAGTCAAATAGAAACAAAATGTTATCTTGTCGGCTTATGTGAAACCCGGTTTGTAGAACGCCATGTATTGATACTGGTGAAGCTCTCAAAATTAGGGGCAAAAAGTTTCAATAAAGTTTGCCAGAAAACTGTTCAAAATGGACTAAAATAGCCATTGCAGTACGAGAATTTTCAAAAATTTTCCGGGGGAGCATGCCTCCAGACCCTCTAGAGCAGGGGTTCTTAACCTTTTTAATTTCGTTTACCCCTTGCCGAAAAAATAAAGTATAATTTACTCCCAGTGTACCACTACTGCTTTTTCAATACTGAAAATTAAAATTTTCTTTAGTCTTTAATTCAGAAATTCTACCCCTTCGATAGGTAAAATTTACCCCCGGTTAAGAACCCCATCCTTTTTTGTTCCTCAACGTGCTTCAAATTAATTCTGCCGAAAACTACGCTTGAAAAAAAGGCGAAATTTGGCGCCCCTTTCGTAAACAAGTTTTTATTTACGCTCCAGATATGAAACATTTTCAAAGGGCTTATTTACGCCCTTTTCCGCGTCTAGACGTCTACCGTTTTCGTATTTACAGTGATAAACATTCACCTTAATTCAAAATTGCATCCCCCCACCAAAATTTTCTGGATCTACTCTTGGCCTGAAGTACAAGCACGCATAAATCGAAAATGTGCGAACACAATGCATCATATTTGGTGAAGTATTCCGAATGTGGGTTAAAAAATTAGATCAAAATTTGTTCAAAAAGCACTAGAAAGGCCGTTACACCATGTAAAATTTCCTGGAGAGCATGCCCCCGGACTCTCTAAAGCCGGTTTTTTTCTCAATTTGTTTCAAATTTACTCTGCCGGAAAACCATACACTTACAAAAGATGTCACAATTTTGTGCCCTCCTGCTGAATACGCTTCTGACGTGAAACATTGACGCCTTATTCCGGGTCTAAACGTCTGACGTCTTTGTATCTAGTTAACGCTCAACCTAATTCAAATTTGCATCCCCCCCACCAAATTTTTGTGGATCCGTTCCTGCTGTTGGGTAAGATTTTTTAAATTTTAGTCCCCCCTTTCCAATGGAAAATTCTGGCTACGCCCTGTGTTTTTTTTTTTTTTTTTCGGACATTTTTCGGTCATTGACCGATTTTTTGACGAAGTGACCAAACAATTTTATGTCATTTCGGACAAGATGTCCGAAAAATATTTGGCTGCTTTAATACGCGTATACTCTTTGAAGAAAACGTTTCGAAAAACTCGGTGAATCATGTGAAAACTTCTAATAACAAAAACAAATCGTTGAAGTTTCATCACTCTCTGCATGCTGATTAAGGAAAAGCGGGTCGTTTGAAGTTACATGTTAAGCCCCAGTCTCGTCTAGCGATACGATTTCACCGATTTGTCCCGACTGGTCGCACAAAAAAGGTGTTGCAGTCACACCGTCCTGCATGGCTTTGCGACTGATCGAAAAAATATGCAGTGTTGTAAGAAAAGCGAAATTTGTTATTGGCCAGGTTTGCCCTGGTGCTAGGTTTGTCCTAGCCAATTTTTTATCGATTTTACCGAACATTGTTCGCATGCAGTTTCACCATTGCCATAGTTCGTAACCGTTGATACCATATTTCTTTGCCTGCCCATCAATCATAGCATTTTTAACTGTTTATCTTTGAAGTCCTTTTGATTTGTGTCTGCTCATAAAAAAGAGAGTGATCGGCAAACCACTCGGCTGGTTCTTGCTCTTAACTCAAGATTTCAGACACACATCTCTTCTTTTTCACTACTTTCAGCAGCGGACCCATTTTTCCTCTTATCCATTTCAATGACTTAACTTCCAACTCTTTTATAATAGACAGCAGACTACATACCAGTCTTCTCTACTCATAAACAGGCAGCAAAAAGTGTACAATTGCATTGGACCTGTCGGCAACCGCTCGTCGGCTACCAAAGACTGCTCGCTGACTGCAGCAGTCTTAAGTGGTTTTGCGAACCGTTTGTAAAACCACTTACGACCGATGCCGATCACTTGCGACTGCTTTCGATCAATTTTGCTGACGGCGATTGTTTTTTCAATCCGAATGCGGCGATTGTTTTTTCAATCGCCGACCTTTTAGCCCGCCCAATCGGGGACTGCGGGCAAAAAACTGGTCGTAAGCTCTCGGCAACCGGTCGTATCGTTAGGTGAGACTGGGGCTTTAGAGAGTCGCTTTGGGCTGCCAATTTTTCGACGAAGAGAAAATACTTTTTTCGATATTTGGAAAGAGAGTTCAAGCGCATGTCTGAAAATTTGGATGCGTTCTTGAGCCCTATTTGGCATCGCTTTGAAATTTGGCCACATTGTCCACGGGTTTCCCAAAGCATCACAAACAAGCGGCACTTTTAACTGATTTAAAGACGACGAATTTTAATATAGGCACGTAATAATTATGCCGGATCAAAGTCAATTTAGTAGAAGTCATTGGGCTATGGAATTATCAAAAAAATGGGAAAAAAAATCGATGGCGTATATCCTATATATACCCTAAAGATTTTCTGGTAAACATTTAATGCAAAACGTAATATTTAATCACGAAATGGAGCACGATAAACAAGTTTGGAAGAGAATGAAAGTCACGTCTGCTTCGGCGCATAATAGCATACTTTTGTCTACAAAAATTGCTGATTTTTTGTTCGCTTTTCATCAAAGTTCAAATGCATTAAAACTAGAAGTTGTGTTGCTGGTTAAATTGCTATCTAAAGGAAAATTTTGCCGCTGCTGGAGTAGACCAAAGTAAGTCTGTAAATTTCCGCAAAATTCGGTTGAAACCACAAATCAAAGGAGCCGAATTAAATTTAAAATGTCCAAAATTTTTTGAGTAGTTTCGGACAAATGTCCAAAATATTTTGGCGAAACAAAAAACAGGCTACGCCTATGCTACTGATAGTTGTGCGATGATACTTACTTTTGGAGTTGCCTTGTTTTTTTAAATACGTTATTAATACAATCTACTGTATATGAACATTAAAAGTGACACAAGAAGTCCTCGGACTTTCGGTGCGCAAAAAATGGACATGAGAACTAACTGTGCTTGTGGCTCAGAAAGCTCTCGGGCTTTTGGTCTCAGAAAATTTATGGGTAAATGTGTTGTGGACTTTGCATGAAGATTCCCTAATCTTTGTACAAATATGGAACCAGGGCCGACTTTTAAGTCATTGTTTTTTTTCTGAAATCTGAGGCGCTTGTAAATCTTGGCTTTTAGTCTCAGAAAATTTAATAGGTAAATGTGTTGTGGACTTTGCATGAAGATTCCCTGATCTTTGTACAAATATGGAACAACGGCCGACTTTTAAGTTATTGTTTTTTTTTTTTTTCTGAAATTTTAGGCGCTTCCAATGCAACAGTTACTGTTAGAAGTTGTTCATGTGCATTCCGATGGAAAAATTAAGGTAGGTAGGTAGGTGTGTTATTATTGTTAACTTAGCTGTTATAAACTGGACTCTTCGCTAATCTTTTGGTAAAATTCTTCGAAACAAAAATATGCCTGTCAATAAATTGCATCAAACACTTTTATGAGAATGTATTATCAAATCAGCAAGGCAACTGTTTCCACCAAAAAGCTTCTTATGCTTCAGTGAGTTAAGTGTTAGTGAGTGCATCATTTTGTATTTTTCGAACTGGAATTCAAGTGTTAGCTATAGTTTTGCGTTGAACTGTTAAGACAGTGGTTCTCATACTGGGGACGACGAAGCAGTTTCAGGGGGGACCGCTAAGAGGTCGCAGATTTCTGGTAAATCATCCCACAGAATTGTGCTCGATGGGACATCTGCTGACCTTTTTTTAAACTTCAAGTGATTTTGCGTGGAAATTTATGCTTAAAAATAAAGGAATGTGAGTAATAGAAAAAAATCTGGGGGGCCGCAAAGTTGAAATATTGAAAAAGTATGAGAACCACTTTGTTAAAGCAATTTTTCCGAAGAAATCTGTATATAACTGTTATATATATAATTTATAAACTTTTGAGGAGCAAACTGTTAAAATCGACTAACTTTTGCTAATTGCATGCGATACTTAACGTATATACCTAGTTTTTTTTAAATACCGTATTTGTTGCGAAAAATAATTCTTTGCATATGTCGTTTGTTTATGATAATTTTTGATTTTTAGTTATTTTCAAAAAATCATGTTCATACTGTTCTGTCTCACTTAACATGCCTTGCGTTCGAACGAATGCATTGGAAGAGAGAAGATTTAAGAGATGTAGACTCGATGAGTGAAGAAAAAGCGTGATTGCGAAAATCGTACGTTGTAACAAACTAGTACTTTATAATTTTTTGGCTTTTCATCCGTCTCTGCCAATTTAATAGGCTGTTGAAACGGCGTGTTTTTTTGTTTACGAATTGCATTATCGCTTTCTATTTGCTTTTTCTTTAGTTTTATGTATTACTTTTTTTCGTATATTTTGTGCACGACTATGTGAAAGCTTTTTCAGCACTGATCAGTATCGAACACCATCGCTTCACCATCCTGTTTAAAAAAACATCGGGGCTTTTCAGATTTTTAGTATGAAAATTTGGGTTTATTGTGCGGGTCTGTAAAACCGGAGCCAAGATAGTTGATTAAAAAAAATTGTTGTCGATCATGGCTCTAAAGGTGTTTTGACCTCAAATTTTAAAATAGCGGATGGGTTTTTTAAATGTTTATCTGGTGCTGATTGTTTTTACGTATCTTAGTCAACAATTTTGAAGATGTTTATATGATCGTCTTTGATATTTAAAATCACAAGTGGACTTTTGAACAACGTGTTATACCAATGAGATTTTTATCTCTATTTTTAAGAGTTTCTGACAACTTTTATTGCTTAATTAGAAGTCTTTTTTTAGCTAGGAATAATACGTTCAGATATAGATATCGTAAAAACAGTTCGCAATTTTCGTTAGGGGGGTCATTCCATGCTTTTCGGTAAATAACGAATGTTAATTTTTTTTTTCGTTATTTACCGAATTCCGTATTTTCGGTATTCCATGTTGGGAAAGAACGAATCGTCAGCAAAAAACGCTAGGTAAATGACGTCAAAATTCGTTATTTATAACGAATGCTTAAAGTCTTGCGTTATAACTGTTGATAAAAGCCTGTTGCTCACAGCAGTCAGAGTTTCAGATTGAAGCGTAGTGTCGCATACTTCTGTACGAGGGATTCCTTCTGTGTATGATTTGCCAATAAAACTTTCTATTTTGAATTGCAGCTCGGTAGGCTCTCTACCCTAGCTTACTCTTCCACCTGTTTTACTCACTTCCAGCTTTGTACTTACCGCTTTTTTACTAGTTGATTTTAAATATGACAATTTTTTTTTTTAATTTGTTCACACGTCAGCTTGGTTGTAGCACCACCAAGGGCATTCACAGCTTTCACAGCTTCGGTGATTTCTGCCCACTTGTTCTCAAAAATTTTTCTAGTTTTTTTTGGATTGCATGCGGACGTTAAAAAATCGTAGTGCTTCTTAACCAAGCCCACCAGTAAGTTAGTTTCGCTTTCGATCCATCGTCTGCTGCTGCTATTCTCATTCGTTTTATTTTTTTTCAAACACTCCGTCTTCGTGATTGCAGATTTTCCTTCTGCGTACAGGGATGGTGATATTGAATAATCTTTTAACTTAAAGTAAACTTTGATCCCACTCACTTTGTTACATCAGAAATGTATTAGGAGCGTGAGGCTAATTTTCGTTATTTAAAGAATTCGTTATTTATAGCGAACCGAGCATAGAATACCTCCAGTTGCCGAATTCGTAAAGTCAAGTTTACGAATTCGGAATGACTTCACAAATAACCAAAATCGGTATGTAACGAAAAGCATAGAATACTCCCCTGGCTGGTTAGTTTTTTTAGATAGATCAGTAGTTCTCTCCCAAATTTTTTTTTTTTCTGTCACTCACGGTCCTTGATTTTTTAGCGTAAATCAAATGAAGAGCAGAAAAAGGGTCATCACGTCCGTAAATGTTCAGTTCTCCACGCAAAATCTAGTGAAGAGCGAAGAAAGAAGGTCATTAAGTCCGCAGATGTCCGATTTTCCACACAAAATCAAGTGAAGAGAAAAAAATAGGTCATCACGTCCGCAGATGTCCAATCAAGCACAATTCTATAGGATGATTTATCAGAAATCGGAAAATCCGTTACCTCTTTGCGGTCCCCCTACAACTGCTTCGCGGACCCCATGGGGAGAACCACTGAAATAGATGGATTGACAAATGTTTTATTCAGCATAAGAGATTGCAGCACAACAAACTGCAAAATCAATTTCACAGAATAAATCAACGTAGTTTTTTTACTTGCGAAAGGGGTACTGTATTGCTCAATTAGGCGGTGTAACGTCAACCGAAAACTTTTCGATTGGAATTGCTGGCCAGATCCCTGGTCCAGTGCTATTCCCATTCCACTCGATTACAGTGGTAAACTGACTTTCAAAGATGACTTTGGTTATGGAAGGAGCTGCCCAATTGCATCAATATGCCCCTGTTTTGCCGCTATTGTTGATCATCAACACATAGAAAATCAACCAACATTCTTGTCACAGTTTAGACATTTATTACACTTACATACATAATAGCGTCGTTGATTGTATAAGGGAAAACACAATTTGATTAAAAAGCACCAACACTTGTTGCAAATCAGCTAGACATTACAAAAGTAATAAAAAAGCACTTGCAGATAGATGACGTAAACGTTGATTGTGATTGAAGGTCGTTTTCTTACAGTATCATTTCAACAAAACCATAATTTTTAAACCCTGACTGCTCGACAATCAGCCATAAGATTACTGCGAGTCCTCTATATAACATGACGGTCTCTTCACAATTTTTTTTAAGACCAGGGATCGCTGAATTAGAGGGTACTGTGTTAAATACTTATATAGTATATGCTAGTAATTAACACAAATGCAATAACCAAACAAAGTGAGCACCAGAAAAAAAAATATTTGAGACATGTAGCTATGCTGTTGACAAAAATGTGCAATTGAAGTTTTTTGTACAATAACATTAATCTAATTTCCGATTCAACGAAACTCCTTTCAGCGTGTATTCTTTTGTAACAGTGACAAAGCCTTCCATTATTTTAAATAAGCCTAGGCTAAATTAACTTTTTGCGAAAATGCAAATTCATCGAAACAGTTGCTTATGTAATGTGAACGTTAAGCGTTGTAACAAATGTTATAATCCTACAGCAGCGTAGCTTTGCGGGTCGATAATTCTAGTTTCACTTCTTAGAATATGCACTGCATGTGCTACAGATGCAAACATTACATGGATGTCGCAATTAGAGCACAACATAACGCAATAGTTATAACACAAGATATGGCAACACAGAAATAGAGGAGCTTCACTAGCAAGCAGGTAAACGCGCGAAAAATTCACACATAAACACTTTGAGCTAATACGAAAAACTTGCCACAAAAATAGTCAAAGAATGAAGAGGGCGGCTGAACTGATGAAGCCTTATAGCCAGAAACAGCGCTGTCTCGCTCTACGGTAGTCAAAGAATATCAAAAATAAGACTGGTTGACGTAGCCTTTCATCAAATCTGGCAATGGAAGCTCTTGAATGTGGTCAATTCTTGTGTATTGTCGGATCACGAAACGACATAAATACTGCAGTGTGCGGACCTGAAAACAATGTCTGCATTTATAAAGGCATTGTGTAGTTTAAAATTGCCATCTGCTAAGATCAGTCAATGTTGGGCACATGCGATAGTACATAGTAGGATGTTCCATTTTTTCATCATTTTCGTATCAATTTTTCTTTAGGATCGCATGTGAAAATATTTTCGACGCCAATTCAAAAAACAGATTTCATTTTTCTTTATAACGTCATTTTGAGGTGGCACCGCCTGATTGTTTACGTCATTTTTCGCGATTTTTCGATATCTTGATAATGCCAAATGCTAGGTGCACAAAACTTGCGTCAATCGACACAGAATAATCGGTTTGCTATATGTGTTCAGCACACTTGGAAGTCGTATCTGCATCAGAAATAAAGTTATTTGAAAAAAACAAGTTTTCGAATATGAAGTGATGACGTCATTCGGTATCGTTTTTAGAGCAAATAATTATGCAAGTCGAGTTATTTTCGTCGAGTGATGTTTTAATGGGATGAAATGCTTGGAGAGCAAGTTGCATGTGGTAACGGTAATACTTCACTGCAACGTCAAACATGTGACGTTATAATGTGATTATAAAGAGCTGGAAAAAAGATTTTCTACACTAAATTTCTGAATTGGAGCTCAGCTATCTGACTTTTAACATTAACTGGCACTACCCAAAACTCAATATTGCGCAAGTACACTCAAAACCGCATGTCCGTTCCACCATCATAATGAGAATCACAAAGTCCGTTTTGTATTACGTTATTGACTTTGCCAATACGTCTCTCTGTACATCGATCGTTATTATCAAGGGTGGAAACCTGGCTACTTTGGCATTAGGGTGTCAGTTTCAGTTTGGGTGTGTTGAAACCCAGATGTCAGGTTTCAGTTTTGGTTTGGTTTCACGGCTGTTGAAAAATCGGTTCCAGTTTCGCTCACGCGCAACTTCGGTTTCTGGGTTTCGGTTTAAGTTTCATCCAAGAAAGTTATTTTACGGTGAATACGGATTATTTAAATCCCCTACATCTTGGCGTTTTTGTTTTATTACGATGATAAGTAGCAGGTCAGTTGGCCGAGTGAGGAGAGCAATTGCTTTAGAAGTTGTCGACTTAGGTATGATTCCGAGTCTGATGAAACCAACAACTCAAAAATTAGTACTCACAGCTTCACTATTCGACGCTCAGCGTTAAAGGAACTGTGTTGGTAAGGATGGTGATGACAATTTTTAAAACCCAAAACCTTAGAAAATTTTGAACAGGTTTTAGTTTCGGTTTTGACGTTTCAAGAAAAAACGGATTTGGTTCCAGTTCATGTTTTCAAAATTTTGGCTAAGTAGGTGTCAGTTTCAGTTTGGGCTTCCAAAGTTTCCTTTAAAACCGGGTTTTCAGGTTTCGGTTTAGGTTTGAGTTTCCACCCTTGGTTATTATCAATTGCCCGCCAAAAAGCTGCGGGTACGTTGGCACATAACACGCAAGGCGCTGTTTTGCTTCGAGCAGTGAAGAAAAATTTTCAACCGTGCTGATCTGCTTTTCAATTGCACGAAAACATATAGAGGCAGGCAAGGAAGTGGACGTTTTCACAGCATCGAGTGGCATTAGTACGGAGTCCGAATAAAAACTCAAAGCGACATTTTCTGGAGACATTGAGAGCCATGCTCAACAAAATATTTGAAAAGTACATCTGCCACACCACTGTCGACTTCTTTACATGCTAAAAGCAAAATCCCTTGAAAAGGGGTTGGGTATGGTCCGTCATATACTCCTGGATTTAAATGGATGATAATGAATCTCACGATCATAACGAATGATGCAATTTCAAATACTTTGTTGAGCATCGCTCTCAATGGATGTCTGCAGAAAATGTCGCTTAAGCCTTTATTCGAACTCCCCACCAATGTCACTCGATGGTGCGAAAACGTCTACTTCCTTGCTTGCCTCTGTAAATGTTTTCGTGCAATTGAGAAGCAGATCAGCACGGTTGGAAATTTTTCTTCACTGCTCACAGCAAAACAGCGCCTTGCGTGTTATGTGCCAACATACCCGTAGCTTTTTGGCGGGCAATTGATAGTAATCATTGATGTACAGAGAGACGTATTGGCAAACTCAATAACATGATACAAAACGGACTTTGTGATTCTCATTATGATGGTGGAGCGGACATGCGACTTCGAGTGTTCTTGTGGAATACTGGGTTTTAAGTAGTGCCAGTTAATGTTCAGCAACTTGCTCTCCAAGCGTTTCATCCCATTAAAACATCACTCGACGAAAATAACTCGACTTCCATAATTATTTGCTCTAAAAACGATACCGAATGACGTCATCACTTCATATTCGAAAACTTGTTTTTTCCACGTAACTATATTTCTGATGCAGATACGACTTCCAAATGTATGGAACACACGTAGCAAACCGATTATTCTGCGTCGATTGACACAAGTTTTGTGCATCTAGCATTTGGCATTTTCAAGATATCGAAAAATCGCGAAAAATGACGTTATAAAGAAAAATGAAATTTGTTTTTTGAATCAGCGTCGAAAATCCTATCACATGCGATCCTAAAGAAAAATCGATTCGAAAATGGTGATAAAATGAAACATCCCACTGTTTCGTCTTTTACTAACAACTGCGTACAGTCATGATTGATATTTGTAATGGGCCGCCATTTGCGAATGACCAACACAATATGTGCTTAAGGCACCCGTTGTAACAAACAAGCTTTTGCCGCATGCTCTCCACCCCCCTTTCCGTAGAAACGGCACTGAGTGCATGTGTGCTGCAAGCAGCATATTTCCAAACAAAAAAAATAGTTTCGGTTACAAGCAAGTATCAAGTACGAAACCAATATTGACGCTTAGTGGAAGCAGAGAACTTAACACTTATGAACTGAACAGTGTTTTGTTTATCTTATGTAATGACGAGACAAATCCATTTTATACGATTTCAACACTATCACTAACTTTCAACACTTCCCACGATCCACACTATCTTCAGTGGTATAAAGTAACAAAACACTTACTTGAATAGTTTTTTTCGGTAACGAGTACTTTTTAGAGTAGTTTTTTTGGCTACTTTTACGTGTGCTTATGTACTTTTAGTATGAATTAACACTACTTGGGCAATTTTTTATTTTAGAGAAGTACAAGTAGTTTACTATTGTGGCACTTGAGTTACTAGTCTCGCCTTGTAATCCCTGGTGGCGCCGAAAACCTGTATTTACACTCCAATTCTCCATTATTAACTCCATAACACTCCGTCTCGTCATTGCCATGGAAACTTCACTCCGTGCGATACAAATTACGCTGTCGCCTTTGATGCTAAACGTCATGCAAGGAAGCTACAAATACTAATTTTTAAGTCATTGGCTTAACCCAACTCTTAATCGAACCTTAAGTCTTCCGTTCCAAAAACAGACGTTCTATCCACTCGGCCATCTGGGCGGTAATAATTTCTTTTGGTTCAACATTTTGCCAGCTTCAAAGCAAGTCCATCATCGTCGCATCAACAAGTGTGTTGTTCACACTTTAAGTTAACATTTAAGTACGCTATCCTTTTACTTGAGTAGTTTTTAAATGACTCCTTTTCTGCTTTTACTTAAGTGCTTTTTTAGTCAATACTCTCTACTTCAAGTAGTTTTGCCGTCAGTAACGATACTCTTACTTAAGTACAGTTTCAAAATAGGCTACTTTTTACACCACTGACTATCTTATAGATTCATATTTTAAAGAACAGTTACGTCGTTATGTTCAATTGCGGTGAAAAGGTTATATTCATGAGAAGCTACAATGAAGTTTCAAATGACTCATGTTTGCTCTAAAATTAACAGTACCGGTATTATGTTGCAACAGATTAATTACATTTCACATTGAGCTATTAACAGAAAACAAATGGTACTTCAAAATAGCACTATTGAAACGTAACCGGTTCTTATAATCCTCCACACCAATTTAGTGTAGCTGTTTTGTAAACAACCATGCAACTGCCGCATAAAAACACAGCAACGACAGTTAATCGGCTCACGTCTTGTTTGTCAAATTCGTCTTTTTTCCAATCATGGATCAGGGCGGACTGGAGAATCCAGTATCGTGCATAAATTATAAATTCTGCGGGACTAATTTCATTCTCGTCTGAACCAGACCGCATTTTGAACATTTTAGTACTAAAGGGTGTGACTACTGATTAGCAAATCCAAACGTGTAACTCTCGGCTCGATGCCTTGTCAGCTGATGTTAGATTAATTTACATTCAAAAGGAGACTGACCTGCGAAAGACGCGATACTGGATTGGTCAGTCTCACTGGAAGAGTCGGGCTTTGCGGCATACGATTTCGGGAATAACAAAACACACCGGAATGTTGCGAATCCCGAACTGAATCTTCAATCAGATCCACAACAGATGTATATGACTGCAATCAAGAAAGCCAAAAGTTTTATGTAAGAGTACCCTGAGTTTTACTTGATTACCCAAGTTATTTTTTGATGAAAAACTTAGTGATATTATGCAACTACACTCAATTATAAAGTTTTTTTACACTCAATTCCTGTCAAAGCACAAAATATGCAATACTCATTAAAATTGGGTTTATCAGTCAGTCTTGCTGATAGCATTTAACCCCAGTCAGTACTATAGTTGATCAGCAGCAATTGTCTTACGGTAGGGTGAAACGTCAAAGACCAAAAATCGCTATTTTTGAACAAAAAAATCAAATTATATTCAATTTTTTGAACAAAATACTATTATAAAAACATCAAATCATCATTATACTCGCGATATTACGCCTAAGCGCGTAACGAATGGCGGAGCTCATCTCCGAAGAAACGTCGCAGCAGTTGTGAGCCGTTGCCGGCATTGTGTCCGATTGGACCGGTCAGAGAATCAAACCTCAGATCTCCCGCACCAATACCCATGTGCATAATAACTGAGCTAACCCGCCGGTTTTGACCTAGAAACGGATAAATACTATTCCAGTTCGTTTACGTTAGCGCAGAAAGTTTTGTTTTTAATTCAATGCATACTTGGCAGCCTCCATCAGCATAAAAACTGAATCTTCCGTTTGAGTGTTCGATTCGCGTGTGGAGTGATCGACCAAATGAACGAAAACTTAATGACCACAAGTAACGTTCGTCAGAGCTATCTCTGAAAAAAATTGTTTCAATTGAACTAGTTGAGTGGCATTTTTTGAGTTGGTTTAAAGTTACTCCCGTTTCTCTAATCACGACCTAACCTTTACAAGTCATGACAGCTGATCTAGGAAACTAGTGTAGCCCATTAACTAAAAAAGGCGTAAACAAAAACTTTTGAAAACTGACCATAAGCTTTTAATCTGGCATTCAATACTGCAGTATAGGATTGAAAGTGTGACAATCAACCAGTACCTGACCAAAAACGATCCGTCAGACAGATTAGCCAGTTTTTCTTCTGCTTCAGTTCGCGTCAAAGGGCCCCAATACCATCCTTGTCTGGTAATAAAAAAAGCAATCAAGTCCCACGCTAACACGTTCTTAAATCGCAATTCGGTCGGCATTTACTTACAGTGCAAGTCTTTTGAACTCACGAATGAGCGTGCTCTGATATATAGCGTGAGCAGTTAATAAAGAACTACTTTCTGGACTCTTCGAAGCTTCGTCTTCTCCATTGCATGCCTCATTTTTGGATGCGTGTGAAGACTCAAGATCATTATCGTCCTCACACGGTTGGAAATTGAACGCAGTAGACTCTGTGTTTCTTGCCCAAATATCTTTTGCGGAAAGGGATTGGAATCGATGAGTTGTACGTAAAGTATTTTCAGCATCCCTACCAGATAAAGTTTCATTGTTGGATGCATTAGTATTAATGTTTTGGCTTTGTATCGTACCCTCCTTCATCAAATGACTATCACGAACTTCTGGACTATGAATCGTGTCTGTGAATACTACCTTGGGTATTGTGGAAATCGACGTTTCACCTAGAAACATAAATATTGTTGAAGCAAATAGGATTAAGTTTTTTAGTCACCTCCACGAAAATCTCTAATGCTTATTTCGTCCAACTTTACAGGCATTAACACTTCATTCAGTTGTATACTATACTGGTGCAAAACATTAGAAATAAAAAAAAAAAACGTCGGTGCCATTTTAAAATTCGCATTATGTAACATCGTAAATATCGTTATGTTAAAGTAACATCGTTACGTTGTTATAGGAAGATCACTAACTTTTGATTTTTTTGCATACCAAACTACCTGCATACATAGTGTTGGTATTGATCATCATGAATTTTGATATAGGCTACCGGTACCATAGTTCTGAAAGCAAATGATGCCAAAAAGTTTTATAAAATGTGTTTAGGGCAACAGAAAAATACGATCGCAGATATAACTCACAATTCTGTTGAGAGTAAGAATTCCTTGAAATCTCTTTAGTTGAATATGAAGCTTCAGGCACAGATTTTGACCTGAAAAGTTATTAAATTGGTACCGAAAAGGTGGTGAGGAATGAGGATAATTGATAGGAAGTGTCCATTTCACCGGAAATTCCCGTTACCGAAGTTTAAAATCGTTGTTGCGTAACCGTTTTTCGGTTCCCGTAGTGCGATTCTCACAGTAGGGGAACCGTAGGGGAAGTTTCCGGCTACGCAACCACGATTTTCAAACTTCAGTAACCGAATATTTCTGGAAATTTCCGGTAAAATAGAAGCTTCTTAATTGATAATTTTGCTCATGAGCTTTCATTTTGGAACAGCTTCATATTGCGAGGCTAATCGTTTTTAAGCTGCCCTCCGTTACAATGGATGGTTCACTTTAAAGCGTTGGGCAGGAATTCCCCAATGCGTCATCGCAGAGACACACGTTGGGTTAGGGTAAAAGCATGTGTGCATTGCGCATGACGTTTTGGGGAATTCCCGTCAGCTTTAAAGTGAACCATCTATTGCAATGTGAAGTGGCTTAATTCATAGGAGCCCCCATTTTACTAGGTATGACTCAACAAATGCAAATTATTACACTTACGCGGCTACATTATTCTTAAAATATACAGTTTAAGTCACCAGACAACACAAACTATTTTTCAGAATTTAATTGATCAAAAAAAGTTTTTAACGAAAAACTGACAATGGGTCCCAAGCAAATGCTATATTTAAATAAGAGCAGTGTAAGCTCCAACCAATTATATACCATTCTCAAAAAGATTGTATATAAATGTTTAGGAATTTTTATTAGCAATTATGAAAGAGTAAGAGAGAGATATTAACAAATTTAAGCTCAATGACAAAACAAGGTTACCGGTACCACTGCATCCTATCACACATTCGTACTAGCACCTGTAAAATTTTTGATTAAAAAATGACTTTTTCTTTGGTGTGGAAATTCTTTTTTCGGAGTTGGAACAGTTTTGGTTTCTGTAGAAGCAAAAGTGCATGAGCGAAAGTAGTTCAGTAGCCATAAATAATATCTGTACCGATACCAATATTGTGCATGCTGATAGCACACGAGATACTCTGCTACATGCTTAAACTAGTAGTGCCAAATTGAGTCATAGAGTGCTGTGCATGACCATACTGCATTTGTCAATCAGAAAAACAAACTGTTTTTATGACGAGTTTTGAAAGTATTATCGTGAGTAAATTATTATGCCACCTCAAAACCTTCAATTTACTTTCTATAAACCAATTTGGTTTTCTACCTAAACGTTCATCGTCTTTGCAACTGCTTTGCGTTCTATTTAAATGTTTTTATGCGCTTGATTCTAAAAACAAAGTTGATTTGATTTATACTGATGTTGCCAAAGCCTTTGACAGTGTTTGTCATTCCAAATTAATCTCTGTGTTATCACGTTATGAAGTCAAAGATAATCTACTTAATTGAATAAAATGCATTCTCACTGATCGCTCGCAATTAATACTCAATTAATACAACAGTTAATACAATATTAATATAATACAAAAACGGGTTTGTATTAACAATTTTTGTTCTGCTTCCCTTCCTGTTAAGAGTGGTGTTCCTCAGGGAAGCATTCTAGGTCCCTTGCTGTTTCTTATCTACATCAATGACGCACCTAGTTTTGTTTCCAAGGATAATCCTAACTGTAAAATGTTTTTATAAGCTGATGATGCTAAACTTTTCAGCAACAATGCTTTTCATTTGCAACAGGGTCTGGATAAATTCACAAAAGTGGCTTAAACTTCATCAACTTGATCTTGCAGTAGCTAAATGTGAACATCTGTGTATATCCCGCATTTATTGTTCTAACTCTTTTTTTGCTGGTTCACTAAACATCAAGACTGTTTCTGTCATTAAAGATTTAGGTATTTATATTAGTAATAATCATAAATGGTGTCACCATATTTCTCATATTCATCATAATGCCTCTTTACGTTCTCATCAAATTTTGCGTTCCTATTCCACTAAAAATATTTGGATTTTGCTTAAAGCTTTCAATACTTAAATTCGCCCTAAAGTTGAATTCAATACGTGTGTTTGGAATCCATATTTAAAAAAAATCTTGTTCTTCTTGAATCAGTGCAAAAAAACTTTACTCGTTATGCTTTTATTCGCTGCAAGATTCTTTTCAATGCTTATCATGATCGTCTTTGCAAACTTGGCATCAAGTCTGTCGAGTATCGCAGACTCGAGTTCGACCTCATACTTATGTTCAAAATCTGTCATAACCTTTGTGATCTGCAATTTTCCAACTATTTTGAGCATCGTCACAACAAGTATAATTTGCGTCAACATGATTTCACTGTGTAAACCATTTATAATGCTAAACAGGATTGGTTTAGACACTTCTACAACCACATTGTCTCTGTATGGAATTGTCTCTCAAATGATCTGGTATCTGTTTTAAGTCTTTCTTTGTTTAAATTGCGTCTTTATAAATTTGATTTACATTCTGTTGCCTCTCTTGTATTTTAATGTTGATTTAATTTTTCCTCACTTGTGCGATTGAATGTGAATTTTCTCACCATTGTGTTGTATTCAAATAAATAAATAAAAAGAATTAAAAACTAACATACAAACAATCTAAGCAACCTAATCATAATAAAAGCAACTTTGCAATGAACTGATGACTAATCTGCTAATGGAGGGTCACAAACTAACCAATTAGGGTCTTGGCATATGTTAATAAATAATTGCCTTAAGGCCTACACTGCTCTGCTACTGATAATGCAGAAAGCTGGGTAAAATCAGTAGTCGGTTGCAGGTTGCCAGTCTACTGGTCTAGATGAAATAATATTAGATCACTGATCATAGGCCTAGCATTGCCAAAGACCAACATCGAACATCGCCAAAAGCTAACAGGTTTTATTGACTCATGGCCAACAAAAACTGAAATGTATGGTAAATGTTTGCATACACAGTTAAACACTGAAACATTAGCACTAGAGTCTAAATTGGCATCGAAAAAACCTTACTTGTTGAAAGCTTCAGAATCGTCTTCACATTCAGATTTCTTTTTCTTACGCATTGATAGTCTCTTAAGTTTTTTCATTTTGACTGCAAAATTAAATCAGAACTGATTTATCACTGAACCAGCAGGCTGTATTACACAAAACACAAGGACCCACATCAATCCAGGTTCCTTCTTCAAACCTCATAAAAGTAAACTTTAAGAAGTCCGTATAAAAAGTAAATTCGTGTAAATCTTGCCAAACTCTATTTTTACGACAAAATCTCATAACACAACGAGAAGTAACGAACTGCCCAGTGCCCGAAACCTGTTTCATCCTATCTCGATTCTCGATACTTGACTGGACGAAATTCAAATTCTGCTCTTTTTCCGGTAATTTAGCGTGGGTTGTTTCTCTTCCGTGCCACATTTGTGATAAAACGTCTCATAAAACTCGGGTCTCGAATAAAGAAACACTTCCCGATCATGAATACAGAATACTAGTGCACAGAACAGGGTTATTTTTTCCAAAACTTGATTTCGGTCAATTGACCAAACTGTTGACAAAAATTTCGGTCATTTCAATATTTTTTTGGTCATGTTTCAGTGTTTGAAATAAGAAGACGTTGAACGAAATATTCATCTACTCCTTTGTAACCACAGCACAAATAAAAACTACTTTAATCAGTTTGATGTCTGTTAAACCTGGCACTGTGACACCGCTAGTCGGTTTGTAATTGTTGCTTGCTTATTGGCAAGATATTTACTTTGGTCATTTGACCGAAATGGCTTTAATTTTTTCGGTTTTTACAAATTTGATTTGGACCATGACCGAAATTTGACCGAAAAAAAAAAAAAAAAAAACTCAGGCACAGAATTCCTTGGGTCGAATGTACCAACAGTGGACTAACTACATTGTTACGGCAAGTTTTAGACGTTGATTGATGAAGTTTGGAGTGTTATTCTTGTAACGTTTTCTCTATGTTGTTTACTGCTTTTCTCCTTTCTGACACGTGCGCTAAAGATCAGTGCATTACGTAATGTTTCCTTTCCTCGATTTCCATCTTCTCAGCGGGGGTTTGCTGAGCTGTGAGATTTGGTCTTTTCCTCGCCCTTCCTATCTTTACTACTAATTGAAATCATACTTAACTTAGTGATATTATTTCCTGTTCTTTGATCTGTTTGCGCTACCCCTATATAAGCTCGTGTTTTCCTAGTCTGACATTCTTAATTGTTTTTGGGAACCGGTGTATAACTGTATGCTGTTTGATATTTGGCTTTCTCGTCTTCAAATAGTTGGTAAGTGTGCATTTTTTTGACTTGTAATTTTAATGTTATTTCTTATGCGCATTACACTGTTTTAGAAAACCGCTACGCTACGTTGTGCTACGCAATACATTGAACTGTTGGATTTGTGTGTGGCAATTAGCGCGTTATTCAACCGGAGACGAACTAGAGAGCAAGTTTACCGTAACATAAAAAAGTTTTCAACTTTTTGAACGATATTCCGGTTCAGATATGGAATTTGGTAAGAAGTGTGCTACCTTAAATGAAAAATTGCAATGTTTGTATGAAGAAGCGTATTCGTTGATGCAAGAAGACACAAATTCTGAGATTTTCCAAAACATTGTTGCTAAGGTTAATAAAACTTAATGCGATCAAGAACAGGTGCTTCTACAGATTTCTGATCCCGCTGTGAAAGATTCTCTGGTGAGCGAGGTGCAGACACTTCACGAAAGCAAAGCGAAATCTGATCACAAGGCATCTCAATGGTTGGAACAAGCTAATGTGGACGCAAGTAAAGTAGCAAGTATATTAAGTGTGTCGCGTTCTCTTAGACCTAAAACTCGAAGTAATATTAGCTGCTCAAGTAGCGTTCTTAAAGCTAGAGCTGTGGCTAAGGAAGAGGTCGCACGTCTACGTCTGGTGCAGTTGCAGGAAAAACAATCCTTGTTGGAAGCAGAGGCTGCTTTCAAGCGCAAACGCGACGCCGAGGAAGCAGAGCTGAGACGCATGGCTTTGGAAGCCGAACTCAAACGTATAACGATGGAAGCTAATCTTAAACGACAACGTGAAGCAGAAGAAGCGGAACTGGAACGAAACCGTGAGTTACTAAAAGCTACGCATGAACTTAAGGAAGCTTCCATTGAGAGACAGGTGTTTGAAGAGGAGCTCGAACGTGGTGGTTACATTCCAGCCGATGATGTTTTGCCAGAAACGTCTCAACCGCTCACGCCTTCGCCAGGCTAGTTGCTTGAAAAAAGTCTAGTGTACTCAAATCCTTTAAATCTTGACTATGATTTTAATGTAAATGCTATCGATCAGCCAAGCGCTGAGCGCGACAGGCCGGCAACTCAAAAGCTCGATGGCTCTAATGACATCGACCGTGTCAGCGAGTTACAGATTCCGTCAGAGACACGCCCGCAACTCCGAGAATCTATGAACGCCGTAGTTGACGTAATGAAAGAAGCGATGGCTAAACCAAATTTGGAACTTTTTAAATTTGACGGCAATCCTACAACCTACTCTCGATTCATCTTTACTTTCGAGACCGCAATTGAACAAAGTGAGCCCGATGATAGAAGAAAACTTCTTTACTTGATTCAACATTGTACCGGTAAGGCTAAATCTCTGATTGAATATTGTTTGCTTTTAAATCCGGTCGAGGGTTTAGCAAAGGCCAAGCAAGTTTTGTACGAAAATTTTGGCAAAAAAAAAACACAATAGCAAGAGCTTACATCAAAACCCTTCTAGATGGACCCGACATTAAATATGATGATTCAAACAAACTAATTTCTTTATCTCAAAAATTAGAAGAGTGCAGTACGACTTTGGAACATTTACATTACTTTTCTGACTTAAATCGTTTTGAGAATATTGCAAAAATTGTACGTCGTTTACCCGCTTCACTACAAACGCGGTGGTTACGCTTTTCAGCAGCGATAGAGAGTGAAGGTCGTGAACCCAATTTTGTTGATCTTAAACGTTTTGTGCTCAATGAAGCGAATATTGTCAAGTCATCGTATTCGACAGCAGTTGGCCAAAAGAGCAACAAAACCGTCGGTCAAAAGGTAACTAAATTCTCTACGCATTCAACTTTGGTTTCGGGCGCTAAAAATCAGCAATCATTGAATAATAAATGTGCCTTTTGTTTGTCTAATCACAGTTTGTGGGACTGCTCGGAATTTCGCCGAAAGCCTATTCAGGAGCGCCTTCAATTTATGCGACAAAAGCGGTTGTGTGATAATTGCGGTAAGCGAGGACATGTTGCGAAGTATTGTTTTTCTAGACCTGCTTGTACGGTGGTCGGTTGCAACCGGAAGCACCATAGTCTACTTCACTGTTCGCGACGAGAAGAATCCCCTGCTACACCATGTAGTGCCAGTACCAGTACAAAATCCGCTACGGCCACACCTGCACAAACCGCTCAACCAACTACGAATACAACCTCGAATTTCACGGGAGCTTCCGCGGTGAAGTCTAACAGCAATATATTTTTGAACGTGATACCAGTGGAAGTAGTAACTTGTGGTAAGTCTATGATGACTTACGCTTTTTTGGATCAAGGATCCACAACTTCATTGTGCGACAAGCGTTTGCTGGATCAATTGCAAGTGTCTGGGGAGCCTGCTCAGTTTTCTATTTCTACAGTCAACGAGCAAACGCTAAGACAAGGGTGTAAGGTAAATTTGACCGTTTGTTCTTTAGCTGGAGATGAGACTCTGGTTTTACGAGATGTGTTGTCGGTGGATCGTTTACCTGTCAGTCCTAATCCATCTTTATCCTCAGATGAGTTGAAAGCTTGGCCGCATTTGCAAAATATATCTTTCCCCGTGGTGCAAGGAGAGGTTTTGCTTTTGATAGGTTTAAATGCTCCGGAAGCCTTTTGGGTTGCTGAAGAAAGGAGAGGTGCCACTGATCAGCCATACGCAGTTCGTACGACGTTGGGTTGGTCAATAGTCGGTCCGAAGTTCATCGGGAACCAGGAATCCTCAGTGTCGGTCAATTTTGTAAGTACTTCGGAGCAATTAATAAATTCTCGAATTGAGTGCTTATGGCGCCTGAATAGTGTTCCTTCACGGCAGAGTTATGACACATCTATGTCCAAAGAAGACCGTTACGCTCTGCACCTTTTACAAAATTCAAAGTCAGTTGTTGATGGACATTACCAAGTAGCGTTGCCATGGAGGCCTGGATCACCTCAGCTGAAGAACAATCATGAACAAGCACGTGTACGACTCTCTTATCTGAAAAAGAGACTGATGAAAGACTCATTTTTAAAATCCAGGTACGTTGATGCAGTATCATCATATATTTCACAGGGACATGCTGAACAGGTTGAACCGGAACTAGAGCCAGATACGAAATGGTACCTTCCTCATCATCCCGTCTTGCATCCACACAAGCCGAAGATACGTGTGGTATTTGATTGTGGGGCAGAATTCGAAGGTAACTCGTTAAATTCTTAACTTTTGAAAGGTCCCGATTTCATGAGTAGTTTAATCGGAGTGCTGACAAGGTTTCGTAAAGAAAATGTAGCTGTCGTTGGTGATATTAAAGAAATGTTTCATCAAGTGTTTGTGGACCCGAAAGATAGGCAGTACCTACGTTTTTTATGGTGGCCTGGTGGTGACTTAACATCTGAACCCGTGATTCATCAAATGAATGTACATCTGTTCGGAGCTACGTCCTCACCTGCTTGTGCTCAATTCAGCTTGCTGCAATCCGCTGAAGACCAGAAGAATGAATTTGATGACGAGGTGAGGCAACTTATCCGTCGTAATTTTTACATGGATGATTGTTTGTTTTCTGCTCCGACGATTGGCGAAGCCGCGCGACTCGTGCGCGAAGTTTCAGAGCTGCTACGAAAACGAGGGTTTCAGCTTACCAAATGGATTTCTAATTGCTCAAGCGTTTTGCAATCGATCCCCAGCGATTCACTAGTCAAATCAAAGGTTAACTTAACCAGTACCGATTTAAGCGAACGTGTTTTGGGAGTGCAATGGGATTTGAAGGGAGATTGTTTTAAGTTTGAACTTTGCTTAAAAGAGAAACCTGTTACTCGCCGAGGTATCCTTTCTGCCGTGAGTTCACTGTTTGATCCTTTGGGCTTTGCAGCGCCTGTAGTTTTAACCGCAAAGTTATTGCTCCAGGACTTGTGTCGCAGAAAATTCGCATGGGTTGAAGCCTTACCGTGCGAAGATGAACGAACTTGGATACGCTGGCTTGAAGACCTACAGAATCTAGCCCAGGTAACCGTTCCTCGTTGTTTGATAAAATCCAGTCTGAGATATTCCGACTTGCCAACGCAGTTACATCACTTTTCCGACGCCTCATCCGTTGGTTACAGTACGGTGAGTTATTTACGTGTGATTGCACCCGATGATTCAATATTTTGCAGTTTTTTAATGGGAAAGTCGCGCCTTGCCCCTATCAAGACAGTGTCCATTCCTCGACTCGAGTTAGTGGCGGCTACAATGGCATCTCGTGTGGACACAGTTTTGAGAAGAGAGCTGGATGGACTTGATGGAGAATCTTTTTTCTGAACGGACTCTTTGGTAGTCATATATATGATTAGGAATACTTCCAAACGATTCCCTGTTTTTGTTTCCAACAGGTTGTCCGAAATTGAAGAAGCGAGCAACCCTGATCAATGGCATTACGTCGAAAGTGCATGCAATCCAGCTGACGATGGAACTAGAGCCACTACAGTAAACCAATCGCTCGGACGCTGGTTGAGCGGACCTACTTTTTTGCAGGAACCAAGAAGCAGTTGGCCACGTCCTCCTAGTGATTTTCCGAATCTACCAGAAGAGTTTGCAATCTTAAAGCGTCCTGTGGCGGTGTCCCACGTGGTAACGTGTCCTACCGATTTTGAACAAAGATTCGCGCGATTTTCGTCTTTTTACAGGCTCAAGAAGGCGGTCCTTGGATTCTACGTCTGCGCAACAAATGGCTGAAGCGTTCGACTTCTTCTGGGAGCTTGACAGTGAACGAAATTGACAAGGCCGAAGTTGCGATTATTTCTACGATTCAACGAGAATTTTATCTCCGTGATTATGAACTTTTAAAAAGCGACTCATCAGATAAATCAGTTGGAAATTCTTTGAAAAAGCTGTGTCCGATTTATCTTTCGGGAGTACTTCGAGTTGGAGGGAGACTACGAAGAGGTACATACGAGCTAGATGTGAAGCATCCAATCATCATGCCTCCTGATTCTCACGTCACTCGTCTTCTGATTGAGGAGTATCATCGGAATGTTGGACACAGTGGAGCGTCTCATACGTGGACAAGTCTTCGGCAGAGATTTTGGATTGTAACAGGGGCAGGTACCGTGCGAAAAGTCTTGGGAGCTTGTTTGTTCTGCAAACGCAGAAACGTTTTTTTTGGTGTCCAATACATGGCAGACCTCCCATTGTGTCGCGTTACTTCGGGTAATGCTCCCTTCTATTTTACAGGTATCGACTTCTTTGGCCCCATAATGGTGAAACAAAACAGAAGCCAGGTAAAGAGATATGGGTGCGTCTTCACCTGCCTTACGATGCGTGCAGTACATCTTGAAGTGGGATTTTTCCTGGAAACTGATGCCTTCATTAATGTTCTTAAGCGTTTTATTAACCGCAGGGGCAAACCTCACGTGTTTTACAGCGACAACGGCAAGAATATAGTGGGAGGATACAAGGAGCTGCGACGGTCCCTGCAAGAGCTAAACCAGAATGTCATCGAAGAGCAACTGAAGCAACAGCAAATCCGATGGAACTTTAATCCTCCTTACGCCAGCCACATGGGAGGAATTTGGGAGAGAGTCATTCGCTCCATTAAACGGGTTTTGTCTGCTATAACCACTCAACAACTTCTCACTGACGATACTCTACTCACTTTATTTTCAGAAGCAGAACACGTCGTTAATTCACGTCCGTTGATTCCGATTACCATGGATCCAGAAGGAGAAGAGCCATTGACCCCAAATCATCTACTTATGTTTCGTCCTACAGCGCAACAAGCCCCAGGAAAGTTCGATTGTAAAGACAACTTTGTCCGCAAAAGATGGCGCCAAATTCAGTACCTGTCGGATTTGTTTTGGCATCGATGGCGAAGAGAGTATTTACAAACTTTGCAAACGCGCCAAAAGTGGTCTGGTGTCAAACCGAATTTTGCGATCGGAGATGTCGTTTTGTTGGCAGATACAGCTGCACCCCGAGGGAAATGGCCTTTGGGCCGCATCATTCAAAATTTCCCAGACGACTTGGGTCACGTCCGCCAAGTGATGGTCAAATCCCAAAATAAGACATTTCGACGCCCAATTTCAAAACTGTGTAAACTGATATGAGCTTTTATGGACTGTTACGGACTGTCTACAGCAGCGGCTGTCTTTCACGCTTACGCTTCGCTTCAACTTTTGTGTGTGTGTTTCCTTTTGTTTGTTTGTGTGCGTTTGTGTTTTTTTTTTTTTTTTTTTTGTTTTCCTCTATTATTAGTCGTCAAAGTCTTTAATCTCTTAAATTACAAGAATTTCGGTATGCCTCCTAAAGGCATAGAGCGGTAATAATTTTATTTTTCTTCATTAATATTTTGTGCATACGTTCTGTTACTTTCATTGTTTGTGAACATGTTTTCCGTTAATTACGAACGTTAACGTAAATGGCTTTGATATTTGAATTCTGTCACATGCTTATTTAGTGCTGTTATTTAATCTTTGTCATTTCTGCTGACCGATTTTGTGGTGTGGTTACAGTTTTGTTGTTTCAACAGTTACATTTTAATTTAAATATCGTAATGTGTTAGTTAGAGTATTTAATAAGAAATCACTTGATATAGTGGATCACAACTCAAGGGCGCCACCCTGAGGATGATTTTTAAACTTAAGTAAAGCTACGTTAAGAAAACTCTTTCTTAGGTCTGTTTGAATAAATACATGGAAAAATGTTCGAAATGATTTTCGTCGTTGCTCATTTTGAACGTGCAATATTATACGAGTAATTCTCTACCGAAATAAATCGGATAGGCCCAAATTAACCGACTAAATTTTTTCTTAACCTCCAATTTGGCTTTTGAACGAAAGTCTAGTCAACAAGTTTATTAATTTGCCTCCAGCCACACGTCAAATAATCATGCAGAAAAGTAAAGTGTCAAAATAAAAATGCATTGGGTTATTGCGACTAGCAGTGATTCTTCCCGAAAAGTCGGGACGGGAAATTTGGGGTTTTGAAATTTCCCGTTTCCCGGGAAATTATTGTTGGGATCTCGGGAAATTTATTTACATTAGTAAGGATTTCAGTGGTACTGATATCTGTCATTCCGACAATAAAAATGCGTTACTGCAAATTTAAATGTTTTTTTGCTTACCGGTATCCTACTAAAAATTATTTTTCAAAATTCGCAAAATTTTTTAGTGCTTCTAAGATCAAATTGTTTCCTCAATTTGTCGAAAAAATTTGAAAAACTCAAACTAAGTTCGTCAAAACAACGCAACAAAATGCTAAAAATTAGGTCTGAAATGCTGAAAATTAGAAAAACCGAAAAATAATCAAGTCCGGGAAAATTTCCCGAATGCCGGGAATCTCAAGGACTTTCGGGATCCCGGAAATATTCCAGGTCCCGGGAAATTGAAAATGCGGGAAAAAAGAAAACCCTAGCGTCTGGGATGCCTCGAAAGGATCTCAGCGGTAGAGTCGAGCGGTCACCCTTACTGTCACCGAAAGAAAATGTGACGCAAAAACTTAACAGAAATATTTAGTATTATCAGGAGACGGAGGCTTAAATAAAGGAGATCAGCTATTTTCCATATTTGCGTTAGATCGAAGGAAATGTAATAGCCTAATTATTTCAACTTTCGTTTGAATTGCGTTTTTGGTAAAGTTTGTATATCCAAGGGTAAGTCGTTCCAAATTTTGACACCTTGATACCTCAAAATTCAAACTGCGTTGAAGTTTGTTTGTACGTTATTTAGGTTTGTAAAGATTATTCGGGTTTTTGATGGAAGATCTGGTTGCACGGTTGATGATTTTATGAGCTTCAGTGGAATCAGTGAAAATATTAGAAAGTGAGGGAGGGGTTTGTTTGCGCATAAAGTCATGAATAAAATTTGCTAGGCCTATAGGCCTACTTCAAATTTGTAGAGATCAGGTAGTTTCAAAATTTTAAATTTTGAATAGGCCTTGGTGGGCGTGACTCTGTCGAAATATTTATTACCAGCCAGCGTTCTTATGACTTTGTTTTGGAGAGAGGAAAGACTGTTCAGATATAGGCCTTATAGGGTAAGTTGAGCCCCTGCGTATAGGGTAAGATATAGGCCTAGGCCTACGTAGGTTAAGCACGAATTTAAATTTATGTGATACGCCCGCGGCCCTCGAAATTTTCAGTTCGATTGCTGTCAGGTGGTTGTGAAAATTTAAGTTTGTAATAATTACTTTGAGATATTTGACACTGTTTTCAGCGTTGATCATTGTATCCTTCAGTGAAACAGAAAGTTCCATGTGATTAGAATTTTTTGTAGGAGGGATTATAAGCAGTGACATTTTTGTGGGTTAATGGTTAGTTTATTCGAATTGCACCATTCGAGCAAAAGAGATATTTCAAGTTTGAGGGAAGATAATAAGGGATGTAGGGTTAGAAGCATGGAGAAAACGTGTCATCAGCAAATAATCTGGGCGTACTCACGACTCCTTGAGAGGTGAGGCAGAAAACTTTAATGCAATACAGCCTCATAGCTTACAACCTCGTTTTGCTTCAGGCCATGGCCGCCAAGAGCCAAAGAAAGTCCCAGGGCAGGACACCATTGTGGGCCCCTTGTCCAGGGCCATTGAGTTTTGAGCCTCATTTTTTACGTATCTCCAAAAAAAGGTCACGACGTCCTCAGATGTCCTATTTTTCACTAAAAATCTGGTGGAGAGCGAAAAAAGGTCATCACGTCCGCAGATGTCGTATTTTCCACTCAAAATCAAGGGTAGAGCGAAAAAACGTCTTCGTCTTGCGTTGGCGCTTTGTCTGGCCAAAAAGCATGTCAACTTTTTTGTTTTCGGGCCCTCAAAACATGACGGGCCCCGGTGCTTTGTATCCCCCTGCCCCCTCCTCTTAACGCCACTATACTTCAGGCTGAACAAAATTGAATGCGCAAATTGCAATTCTGATTTATTAGCTCATAGAAAAATTTCTAATTTATCGCATATGCATTTTTGCGAAGCAGCTGTGTCAATTGTAATGTAAGTCTAATCCTAGTCTGATAAGTTTTTGATGTGTGTTTTTTTTTTCACCAGGTAGATATGTGAACTTTGTACCACTATAAAAACTTAAGCTGCTGCCCAAGGTGCGGGTGCGACTGACTGAGATGACCGCGAAGTCTTTTGCCGTTTCTAACCTGCACTCTTTGACCTTGTTTCAAAAGAAGGACTTAGCCTACTTTAATTTTACGGAACGCAGTAGGCCTAATGTATGGACGTTGGTCATCTTGGCTCGTAACCAGGCGTACGCTCAGTGGTGGGCACTCGGTACTTAGTAACGAAGTTACCGTTACAATTACTTGTAAAAAATTGTAACTAAGTTACCGTTACTTTTTGAAAATGTAACTTTTTGTTACTCGTTACTTTCAAACATTTTTCAACTTTAGTTTACGCTAAAACCGGCCGGTTGGTGTAGTCATAAAATATATCGCTACCGGTGCGGGAGGTATTGGGTTCGATTCCCGGGTCGGACAGTCGGCAGTCACCAACGGCTCGCCACCGCTGCGACATTTCTTCGGAACTGTGTTGCAAGACGCTAAGCCGAGGAGATGGGCCCCGCCATTCGTTTCACGCTTTGGCGTAAAATCGCGAGTATGATGAAGATTTCTTTTATTTGATTTGGTTTACGCAAAATCCAAAGCAGCTACATTGCGTAGCAGCATAGACTACGGGTAGCAGACAGTGTTTTTTTTTTAATTCGACTTTAAAAAGGACCGACTACAAGTTTTAAAAGACCAAAAACTATTGTGATTAAATATGTTGTAAGTGTGCCGATTTAAATAACATGGCCGGTTGACATTACAATACAGCGACAGTGGCTATCGGTGCAGCAGATCTGGGGTTTGTTCCTTCAGCCGGTCAGATCGGACACAGCGTCGCCAACGGCTCCTAACTGCTGCGACGTTTCTTCGGAGTACGGGCGCGGGTGTTGCCCAGGCGCTAACTTAGAAAATGGGTCACGCCACACCTTACACCCTTCGGCATAATATGGCGAGTATCACGAAGATTACATTTTTTTGAAGTAAATTACGAATGGTAAAACCAGTAGACTACGCAACAACCTTTCAAATATCAACACAACGCAACGATTCTTCATAAATAGACCAGCGTTTCGAAACCCGGTCAATCAGGCCTGAAGGTTTCTGTTTTAAAACGTCTTTTCCAAGTGAAATTAACTTTTCATAGCGGCACTATTATGATAGGGCAGTGTTTTATTTAATAAGAGTTTCTTTTAGCTTCGCAGCAGAAAATCTTGGACATTAAAAAGTTCTTTTTTGGAAGATGTTTAAAAATTTAAACGCAACGATTTTGATGCTCTTTTTCTGCTGAAAATCGGTCGCATAAGGGCTTCAGTGTTGCCATATTTTGAAAGACACAACCAAAACTCACAAAAAGACCAGCCAAGATGGGCCGACACACGAAAACATTATAGCCCAAAATATTCAAACCTGAAAAACCATACAAATGCACATTCAGTAGCTGTTTTGACAAAATAAATACCGCTATTAAGAACTAAATATGTTTCAACTAATTAGCCTAACAAAGTCTACACTCTACAGTCAAAAAGAAAATATCATAGCTACGTTTGTATTCACAAAATTAAATGCCACATTGTTGCCTTTGCAATAAATAACAGCAAATCCCAAGAGCAATTTAAAAACCCACTTCAACCGACTAGAATAACATAGGCTATAGCTTTTTTCTTATAATGTAAAAGATCTATACCCAAAGATTTTACACTAACAATTATAACAGTATGCAAACATGGGCGTCCGCAGGGGGGGGCAAGAGGGGAAACTTGCCCCCCCCTGAAAAACCAAAAAAGTTGAAAAAATACGCATGAAAAAATTCAAGTTAAGAAACTACACAAAAAGTTGAAAAATACAGACGAGTTTACTGCAAAACGAATATAATAACAAAACATTTCGCAATAATCTGTTTAATCAAAGCTGGGGTGGGCAACTTTCTGGTGATACTGGACCACAAATTATAAATATAGGCTTCCAGCGGGCCGCAGTTTTTAGAAAAAAAAAACGTCTTGGCAGGAGTAATACTAAAAAAGGGTCTGTCGCGTGAAAAAGAGGTCTCTGAAATAAAAGATGACTAGAAAAACAAGATCTTC
Organism: Trididemnum miniatum; assembly: GCA_964006365.1. Taxonomy (NCBI): domain Eukaryota; kingdom Metazoa; phylum Chordata; class Ascidiacea; order Aplousobranchia; family Didemnidae; genus Trididemnum; species Trididemnum miniatum. Next base: position 12,035,687 of record OZ023241.1, on the reverse strand, counting down.
GGCCTGGAAAATAGAATTCAAAGCAGTTCGTGTGTTGATTGGGTTTGAACTTGATCGCAAAAAAACAAGTTTCGGAACCAATTGGCTATTAGCACATGCTTTGGCGGGCCGCAGGTTGCCCACCTCTGAATTAAAGCATAAAAGAGTTTGTCTAGTTGTTTAAATGCTGCTGTCTAAATTAGTCCGGCCGTTCAATGAGTGGAAACTCCACCCTTCACACATCATTGAAACTGGTTTTACGTTTAGGCATGCTGTTACCAAGGCCAGTGCTAAGCACGTTAGAAAATATTGGTACAGGTCCCGAGCATCATTTTACGTTGATCAGTACGAGTTATTGCTTGATACTTAATTCATTTTGAATTCGGTTAAAAGTTTTTGTGCGTCTTTTTTATTGATCTTCAATCTCAAATCTTGCTTATACTCGTGGTATTACCCAAAAGCTGCGTGCAACGAGTGGCGAAGACCATCTCCGCAACTTAGCGCGTGAGCAACTAAGCTTCGAACTCCGAAGAAACGTGGCGAGCCATTGGCGGTGGCCGTGAACAGCACTGTATTTGATTTGACAGGTCGGATATCGAACCCCAGATCTCTGACTTTGAAAGCATTATCGTTACTGCTACACCAATCAGCCGATTACCAATCCGTCATGTGGACGTACGTATGCTAGCAAATTCACGCGGCAACGGCAGCATGTCAAATTTTACTTTTTGCATCTTGTATAGAAAAATTCTGGTTTTTGCTTATATACCGAGTATCGTATCTTGTAAAACAAATTTGGATTTGTTGCTGATGCGCTACTGGTACGCCTTGATGGCAGAAACTGCGCTGCCGGTACAATGCAATAAAAAAATGAGCAGCACTGATTTATAGGCCGTAGCTATAAGTTTGATTTTCAGAGCTCAAACTACTTTTTATTTTGACATTTTGGATCAGAACGTCGCTATCGGTGCGGGAAGTCTGGGGTTCGATTCCCGGATTGGTCAAATCGGACACAGTATCGCTAATGGCTCACCACCATTGCGACGTTTCTTCGAAGGTTAAGCAGCGGAGACGGGCCCCGCCACTCGACCGTTACACACTTTGGCGTAATAGCGCAAGTATAGTGAAGATTTGATTGTTTTGAAATGTAAGCATCAACCAACTACATATAACAAGACCTAAGAAAACCATGCAAAAAGAAAGTTGTTTTAACAGACTGTCAAGCCTAGCGGCACATAAATTGATTTATGTCCGCATAATGCACAACAACATGAAAGAAGAGTTCTGCACGTACGGCATCGGCCGATGCCGGACGTATGGTCTGTTGGTCACCCTATCACTGACACTTACCTGACTATAGCTTTCACTAAGATGGCTACCTCGAGAATGTTTTTGCCCCCCCCTGCATTTTTTTCTGCGGACGCCCATGTATGCAAACACAAGTCGTTTTGAACTGGTGAAAAAACAAATTTGCTTGATCATGTATTTTTCATCAATCAAGCCTTGTGAATCTTTAAAATCGGCGAAGTGTTTTTTTCAAACCCTTCCAATAATTTTCTCACCCGCGCAGAGCATATTTCGCCCGCCGGAGAAATTCAAGAAAGAACATATCTGGCGGAAAAGTAGCGCATGTGGCAACTCTAAAAGGGTTTCAAAAAAATCTCTGCTTCTAATAAAGACATTAAAAAAATCTGGCGCTCTATCGCTTTCTCACTTTGTTGTATTTTTTGTTTCTTCGTTTTGTTGCAAAGTGTAAAACTTTACACTTCCAGCAGCTGCAGGTCGCTTCGAATAAAGATTTTCAAAAAGTGCTAGACTGCTGGAGTCTGGTCTGGACTTTCTGTCCATCAATCATAAACCTGTTTTGTTTACAACTCAAACTCATTCGCATAAAGTTAAATCGTTCCGAGAGTCCACGAAAAATGACATTTGCTTAATTTTTATTATTTTAACTTTTCATTTAATACGTACAATAAAGCGCATTGTAAAATAGTCACGGGTAACTAGTAACTTTGATACATCGCCAATAAAGTAATTTCGTTACGCAATTCGTTACTTCTTTTCAAATGTAACGGCGTTACCGTTACTCAAACAGTACCTCGTTACAGTAACGAATTACAATTGTAACTTGTTACTGCCCACCACTGCGTACGCTGTTACACATGATTTACTCCAGCTCTAATCAAAACCAAAAATCAATTATAGACCGTGATAATAACTCCGCAATGTGATGTTAAAGTAACGAAATACTTTTACTACCAGGTACTGCAGTAGTTTCTTTCGGTAACGAGTGGGCTACTTTTTTGAGCATTTTTTTTGGCTGCTTTTAGAATGATGTAGGCCAACATTACTTGGGAAGTTTATATCTTAGAAAAGTACGAAGTAGTCCTGAGTTACTAGTCTCACTTGAAATCCCTCGATCGTTGCACCTAAAATCTTGCGTTTCTATGGTGCGTCGCTTGCAATGTCACTGTTGTCTGCAATTACAGCATGACCGTAAGTTACAGAAAATGCTTAATTTGTTCACAATAATATATTCATTCCATAAACCTGCAACCCTAGCAGTAAAACTACCGTATTTCTCTTTTAACCTTAATTATGGAAAAAAGCAAATTGCAAAGCTAAAATCGAAGTGTTTAACAGAAATTAGCAGGTTTCCGCTTCTGAGTTAATGCTTATTCATTCATGCGTTTATCCCGCTTTGCGATAGAGGCGCTATAACGAGCTCGCTTAGGAGTTTCGAGCAGGGGTGTCTTGGTCGGGGGGGGGGGCTGGGCCCCCTTAGTTCTAAAAAAATGCTTTAAGGGGGGGACGACTGTTTAAGTCATAGTAAACTTTTAGCGCTAATTAATATTCAGCATTTCACATTCGAGACAGTCGAACAAAAATTCGCAAGCGAGAGTACCTTGGACCAGAGTTTTCTTTATTAGAGTTGTCCGACTCTATCACGTAATTTCGTTTTTACGCATGAGTACTTATAGATCGATTTTAGCAGACTACGATCAGATTGCATTGTGAAAAGTTGACCTGGCGTTCAAACCCCGGAGTTAGTCTAACGAATTAGCTAAAACTGATCTCAATTACGTGAAGAATAGTTTTAAGAACATTTGCTAGAGAATTTTTAGTGATTATGTAGCCTAATTAGCAAAAACTCATTTAAATAACGTGAAGGATAGTTTTAGTGATTACTGATTAGGTAAGCCTAGTCTATATAGCTGCAGCTTACATTTTGCACGGGTTACTACAGTAAGACACCCTTTGTCGGACACAAACTGCATTTAGTGATAGACTAGAGTTCTAGTCTAAATGTTATTTCAAATCAAAATTGATTTCTATCATTAAAAGTTTTGGAGTAAGATTTTCAGGAATTTGATCCAAATTAAATTTGACATTTTCTTGAATGCAAAATATTTTACATTAATTATTTTTGATTTTTTATTAGACGTTAGCTGTCAAAATAGCTAATAAAACTTATGGATCTCATTAAAAACAGGGAAAGTAGAGGACCTATCGGCTATCGCACAAGTGTTACTGAATGCAATTTTTTGTCCAACTGGTTGGACAATACATTAGGCTAAATGCTTTTTAGTTTGTTGGACTTAGTTGTAACGACGTCGCTATATGCTATCGATGCGGGAGGTCTGGGGTTCGCGGCCTGGGCCAGTTAAATCGGACACAGTATCGCCAGGGACCCGCCACCTCGGCTGTTTTCTTCGAACTTCGAAGCTGAGTTGCCTGGTCGCTCAGCGGCGGAAATGGGCCCCGCTACTCGTTACACGCTTTGACGGAATAATGGAGGCTTGATTTTTTTGGACTTTATTTTGTGATGAAACTCTTCTGTACCAAATCGAAAAAATTCGAAATGCTCACGGTAAATTCATTTGCAGTTAAAAAATATCACTCAAACGTCCCCACGGGAACCTTTTGTCAATAAAGTCGTGACCTTCCGACCGCTGCATAATTGAGCGATTTAAAGTAATTGCAAATGTCTCTTAAAAATTGTTGCTGTTATCGGAAAACGAACGAATGTTTATTCATATGAAACGAATGTTAAAATCTTAATGGTAGACTCGCTTAACCACCAGTGCACAGAGATGGGCATTTGTCGGTGGTATAGTTTTGATTTGTTGATTACAGATATCGCTTTTGTAATGCATTTTGTTATCGCCGATAAATTATCGAGATAAACGATTCTTCATGCACACAGTGTTTAAAATTAGGTAATTGGCGCTATGGAAAAATACACGGTGTCCATAAAGTCTTGTTGCAATTTAAAACAATGTCTCTTTGCTTTGTTACCACGGCAGAGTCCGTGATCTACTCTCTTTCCTTAAAAATCCAGAAAAGTATTTTTGCAATTTGACTTCCAAAAAAGCTTCGTCAAACACATCGAAAATTTACCGCAACATATATCGGAAGAATTTATCGATTACCGATATCACTTCAAGAAATTGAAATTTATCGATTATAATAATCGGTATCGCCCAGGGATTTTTTGAAATAATCGGTTATCGTTATTGCTTAAAGTACAGAAAATTTTAGCCTATCGTGCCCATCACTGCCAGTGCAAATGAAAAATTAGCCTAGTATTTGAACAATGGGTTATCGGTACAGAACATCAGAATAGCTTTGAAAAAGCTGTTTTCGCCAGAGAGTCGAACCGTTTAATTTTTACCGTTCAGGTTCGGTATGGGTTCAACAGCGGTTTAAAATTTTGGTTCAGTTCCGGTTAAGGTTTAGATAAATTGAAACGCTTTGGTTTGGTTCGCTGCAGTAAAAAATTTTCCAAAACCGGTTTATGAAGTTCCGGTTTAAGTTCGCAGTTAAAAATGGTATAATTCTAGTAACATAATTTAAAAAATGAAACGTACTAAGCAATTTTTCTTCGCATTGACAAAACACTATAATGCATAAAATACTTGTAGTATAGCCAATTTCGAAATGATTAAATTGCTGCTGTGCTCCGACGCCGGCGGCCTAATCTTTGATAAAGAAACATACCTTCACATTGACGGGCCAATGTACAGCTTGTAGTGCTGTGCAAGTACAGTGTTTCTTTGAATATAAGCCACCATCAAAGTGTCAATCGGTTACGCCGATCCAAGTGACGGGTGTAACCTCACGGAGCGAGCCGCCTTTTTAATCGGTTCGGTTAAGGTTCGCAAGTACTCAAATTATTCGGTTCAGTTCCGATTCGCTCTCTGCGATTTTGAAAAATACGGTTTAAATTCGGTTAAGGTTCGACAAAATTAGCGTAAAACCGGTTTATAAAACTCCAGTTTGGCTTCGGTTCACTCCATGGTTTTCGCATTTGGAAAAACCTCTATCGTCAATATTCTTGATAGCTTTGAAAAAAGCTGTTGCATCCCGGAAGCTTTTCGTGACGCGCTTGTCAAATATTAACATTGTGTGCTGTGCAAGCTTTCTAAAATCTCAAAATTACCCAGCGTAATTTTTTTTTCTTCTAACCAAGGAAGTGGACATTGCGGTTAAAAATTTGAAACTAAATTACGTTTTAGCTTTTCGCAGTAAAAACTGCTCGGGTAGCGTTACTTCATGCTAAATATTCTCGTTATCGAAAATGCTAGGCCTACTCGTTTTCGAAAAAGCTTTTCGTGTAAAAGTCTATCGGTACTTTCTTTTACACCACTGTCCATAATAAGCCTGCCCGCGCGGAACATTTTTTGCTGAATATGCTAAGAAAAGTAGTAGTTGAATATCAGTGTAGGCTACAAGTTACTTTTTCTTCAGCGTAGTAGCAAAGTTTTGGTAGTAGATTGGTAGGCCTACTAAGTTTTTAAAACAAATTCATGCATTTTTTTCATGAGTTCAAACCAAACGAAAAAAATTAATGCTGCTGCAAGCTATAAGACTGCATTGCAGCATTATTCCGCTGCTGCTGCTACTGTAATTTATGCACTGGAACGTTTCTTTGAGACAATTGATCTATTAGTATTGAAGCGTGACCATTATAATAAAGAAACAAAAATGAGAAAGAGTCGGACAACTCTGATAGAGAGAACTCTGCTTGGACACTGTTCAGGCTGCCAGGCAATATTCTACTGTTCAGTGACGCAATAATAGGCTACCACACCGTTTGTGGGAATGATTTTACAATCACATCGAAAGTTTGCAGACAAAACTGGCTGCTTATGCTATGTTGAAAGCGAAGTTGAGTTTTTTAAATTGATCTTTGGGTGGTTAGGCCTTGTTATTCCCAATTCAACAACATATCAGAAGTTGGAGTAGTTTTGATTACATTTTAAGAATTTTTTTTCATTGTTGCCGCATCGTTCACGTGAAAATAATCGACTGCTGGAGGTTGCTGTTACATTAGCATAATGGTTTCTTTTTTTTTTCTTGTATTTCTTTAGTTCGTTTTAAATAATTTGCGTCGTGCGTTTTGTACTTACTGCCGTACATTTTGACTTTTGCAGGTGGGCCTGTGTTTTTCTGGCAGACTGCAGTAGATTGCCATTTGTGATTTCAATTTTCGTTTTTCTCTTACCGGTACGCAACTTGGTATAGTAGAGTACCGATAAACTTAAGTATTTGTGATTACTGCCATATTTTGGCAAGGATGGTGACAACTTGAAGACCTAGCTGTCACATTTTACCATCTCTGGCATATTATTCATTCATAATCTATTTTTTCGGACAATATATCAAATTTCAAAAAAGTTAAAAGATAAACATAAATATCAATATTGTCCCGTGAGGAGATGCGAAAGACCACGGCACAGCGATAGAGGCTGAAGGGTCGTCGAGTCAACATCTCCTCATTAACAGAAGCGAAACAAGCGTGCGAAAATTAAATAATGAAAAAAACTTACATAAAATGAAAAACAAAACAAAAAATGAGAAGAACGAAAAAACAAACGAATTGTAACACAATATTCCGTCTTTACAGTACAGTAGGCTAACTATAACAATGGGTGTCACTCACATTTGTATCAATGACTAGTAAACAATTTCAACTGTTTAACGATAGTCAAAAGTCTTGCGAATGCAAGAGGTGCTTTTTCAACACATTTTTAAAAAGCTTACGTTTTTCAAAGTTTTCTTTGTGATCGTTTTAGAAAGGTTGTTCCGAATTTTTAGGACCTGCAATTTTTATTGATCTATCAGTTTTATTCAATTTAGTTCTATCACAAAAAAATTTGAATTTGCCATGCTACGAGTGAAGAAAGAGTGACCAGAAGATGTCAAAGAAAATAAGCTGGAGAAGTAAAATGAGGAAGCTGTTCTGTAATTTAGCCATGAATCTGACGCTAGGTCTACACTCTTCCGAGTTTTGAATGTTTAGTGATTGCGTGCTTGTAACTACAGTACATAAACCAAGGGTGGGCAATTTTTCAAGTCGTCGGGCTATATGTGGGATTGTAGTAGTGTCTTTCATTTCCGCACCGTCAACACAATGAGAATACGATAAGAGTAAGGAAATATATCGCGGCACAGGAAAAGGGAAGAGGCAACAAAACGATTAACGTTATGGCGTCCTTGGCGTTGGCTGGCCAGATTATTGGATAATGAAGTCCTTGGCGGGCCAGATTATAGATCTAATATCATAAACAACTGCCAATATCAGAGCCGCACTGATTGGAAGAGCAAATAAAAAGTCCTCGGCTTGATTTACGGTAGGTGTTTATGTTTCTATTAGTGCCGGCGGGCTGCATAAAAGGGTCTCGCGGGCCGTATGTTGCCCATGCCTGACATAAACTAATGTGAATTGGAAATCAGCCTGTAACAAACGTTGTAAAACATACCGTAGGTGACTGAAACCGGAGTAATTAAGCTCTACACGATTCAATTGCTATGGATTGGCGTTCAAAACAACTTAATTTTTAACACTGAACACGGCAGGAGCGGATTAATAGATCGCAGGGCCCGGGGCAGATCAGAGTAAAGTCTAAAATCAAGTGAAGAGCAAAAAAAGGTCACGCCCTCAGATATCCAATTTTCCGTCCAAAACCTAGTGAAGACCAAAATAAAAGATCATCACGTCCAAGTGCGGGGCCCGGGGCAACTGCCCAGTATGCCCATTGCTTAATCCGGCTCTGGAACAGGGCCCACCTAGTTCGAATGTTACCAAGCGTGGTTCCAAACCACACAAATGAACTTGCCGGCTTGTTCTTCATGCTGTCGCCTTTGATGCTAAGCGTCATGCAGGGAAGTTATAAATACCAACTTATCAGTCATTGTCTATCGTTCCAAAAGCAAACGCTCTATCCACTCGGCTATCTGAGCGGTAGCCTAATACAGTAGAATTCATCTATATCGACTTCTCTAGGGGACAAAGAAAAAGTGTCGATATAGCCGAACTCTACTAATTTGTTCCAAATTCTGATTTTAGTTCAATGTAAGGGTCTGGTAAGGTTTAACTGTGTACTCCAATCAACATTGCCGCTTAATACGGTGTTCTCACATATACTTGGGTAAGATTGACGCAAACAAGATCGTGAAAAATAGTGGTAGTTGTACTGCATTTACACGCAATACGCACGCAGACGGTACTGATGCAAAGCAATACGGCGTTATTACATTGTAAGGCATAGGACAGTATTTACTTCCTCGCAAGAAAATAGGTGATTTTTTTTGTTTTGTTTTTCTTTCTGCTACTGTACAATATAGACTGTGCTTAAACTTTACTAACTACAGGCACAACGATGTCCAGTTTGTAAACGCGATTCCATGTAGTCTTTAAATTTGTATAGGTCAACAATCGTCTTTATTGTTTCGTCAGTTTGCTAATTGTGTTTTGGTCTATGATGTCACTAGGTCCTTACGGGGAAAACAAACGGCCTCTTCACTAAATTGTAAGTGGGATTCCGTTCCGCAGTGAAAAGAAGGGCTACAGCTGTCACTACAAACGAACAACATGCTCTGGGGGATGAAAAAGAGCGTCGATATAAGCGAACTGACGACATAGCCTAAGTCGATATAGGCGAACTCGAATGCACGTAAAAGGTAGGAATTTCGCCGGGACCAACAAAAAAGTGTCGATATAGACGAACTGTCAATATAGCCGAAGTCGATATAGGTAATTTCTTTTGGTTTACCATTTTGCCACCTTCAGAGCAAGTCATCATCGGCAAAGGAGCAGCTGACACTTTAACGATTGAGAACACACTTATTTTTACTTTTACTGAAGTACCTTTTTTAATCAATACTTTCTACTATACTTCAAGTAGTTTTGCCGTCAGTGACAATACTTTTTACACCACTGTAACTCTGTTTGCAGTATTAGCAGCTATCCAAAATGAGCCAAATGATGTCTTGGGCGATAAAAACTTCACTTCAGTAACGACTGAACGGATGATAAAAAATTTTAACGTACGTGCGACAAGAAATTTACGTGCGACAACACATGGGCAACTTTTCAACAATTTCTACTGATACGAAGCACTAAAGCAGCGTCAATAATATTGTGAAGAAAGCACAGAAATGAACAAAACTTTAGTCACTACTCTAACTTAGGCAAAGGTGCACAGCAACTACTACTGGCGAAGAACAACAGTTGAATAATAAGCTTAGTTGTTAGAGGACTTATGGCAAGATTTTCACAGCAACAAAAACCGTTATCTTAATTGCAAAAAGAGTTCAATATCAACAATAAGCCGTTACATATAAAGACCGACTATCACTGAATTACAACATTAAAATACAACGGTAACCGAAGTTAGCCTACCATAGTGGTCATTGGGCAGTCCACATTCTGATATTTTCATTATTCGGGAACCCTTCCCATTATTCCAGCGAAAAGTGCGCAATGATCTTTCTCGGAAGGAATCTCACGTTTTACCAGAATATTTACAATAGTTTTCCGTCATTTCGGATTAATGCTCTTGGTTCTGATATAAATCTAAGTTTATTACTTTCGATGATGACGAAACAATTGATTCAATTTCGATGACAATCACAATGGTCCGATTAGCTGATGGGCATCATTTCGCTTACGTTGGCAACCGACATATTTAAGAGCTTTTTTCTTCATCTCTATGAAACCTTCTGTTTCCACTTAACTTTCCGAAGGAACAACTAATGCGGTTCGCTGGAAATGGTGTGCTGTATTGTTATTCTTAATCTTTTACTTTTTCGCGAATCCATTCACTTCGGTGCCATTTTTGCATTATTTTCCAGCTATATTCATCCGATGAGCTCAAAATAAGAGCGAAACCGGTCGTGGATTGCTACTCTATTCCTTGCATTGCTATTTTTTGCGATGCTTTACATATTCCTGTCATCTACTCTCTCGCCTTTATGTCTTATATTCCCTTACTTTCGAAACTCCGTTGCTTCATGCACTGACTGTAACTCTAATTGTGCATCGTGGGAAGTCGAGATATTCTCGCTTTGAGGATTTAAGTGACGTATCATTATCTCAGAATCGATGCAGAAGAGTCTATTTTGACTAAAAGCTTACCAAACTTGGGAACCTGGGCGTGGGCGCTCCCTAATTTGTTCATTATGATTAATACAAGGGTAACTGAAGTTAGCCTACCACAGTGGTCACTGGGCAGTCCACACTCTGATGTTTTAAACATTAAAATGCGATAACATGCTGTCCTAAGCAAAGCACGACAAAATAATAATACATCAAAATTTTTTAAAAGTTATCATCAATTTATCTTCCCGATTGATTCCACCGTTTGTTACACTGTATAATTAAAAGTACCTATTTCTTTTGTCCAAGATTACAAAGAGCATGAATTGAAACTAACCACACTCAAATGCTGTGGGTGCATTAGCCTAACTGTATTGTGCACCCAAAAATAAATGCAGCAGGCTACTTGCTCTCAGAGTCTCCATAGTATTCACACCATGGGTTGAAAATTTCATCATAACGCTTCGCATTAAAAATTCATGATTTTGAGACACTTTTCAGCCGTAGCATTAGGCATCTGCCGCGATGTATCATCGATCAGATGGCACGTTGACCCAAATCTTGCATCTGTTCAACGTGTTTGGAATTGCCATGCGGTAAATTGAATTGCCTGAAAACAATTCATGTACCAAATTTGGTGCACTATATATATTATCTAGGTAGTAACATGTGTAGCAGCTTCCAAAGGTTTATTTAATTTCATTCTCAATATGGCAGGCCAAAGACTGGCAAAGATTTTGATATGGTATCCACAATTTCGATTTCAGAACAATATAGTTTACCAACAACGTATTGCTTAACCAACCGCCTATGAATTTCTTTTCAGCACGACCACTGTTTTGTAATATAGTAGTTCCCACTGTCTAACGCTACAAGGCTAGTTTAAAACTACATATGTAAGGACTTGCTGATAAAAAGAAAAAACCTGAACACGACTACCAGAACTTAACTTACTTTTCCTTTTTTCCCAGTCGCATATTCAATGTACTCAAACCGACTTCAAAGCAAAAATTACCTTTTAACACGAGTAGTAAAAAAGCATAATCCACTAACCCAGATTTAAAGTATGAAATCAAGCATTAAATTGCAACTCTTTGGACTTTGCAAAAATAGCCAATAAATAAAACTGCAGATGTAATAACACACAAATAAAATACTTACCAGTACCGAACTATAAAGATGATTGCAAGAAATTACTAGCTCCAAAATCAATGTGTATAATTGAACACAAGGTGGCTCAGAATCAATTTGTCGTTTGTGAAAAATTTACAAACAAGATAGAACTTCAAAAAATGGCACTATGTTTCTGATCTCTAGTTTTTCCTGATAAAGGAACAAAAACATTAGTGAAATAGATCGCAGCACACAAATTCAACAATGAGTATCACCTATGGCAATGGAAATTCGGACACAACTTTAAGCAACTCAAGACTAGTATAGCGAAGAACAAAGCATGCAGTTAACACTTTGAAGAAATGAAAGCACCAGAAATGGCAAGAAACTGCTTTACAAATTTAACAAAAGGCAGTGAATCAACCAGGCAAGTGACACAGCACAATGAAAAAAACTATCCCTTTAACAATAGGTTTCACAAATCACATGGCAACAGTAATCTCACAGAACAGTACGAGTAATCAAAGAATCATAATCACAAGAAACAACACAACTTGTAGGCTATTTATTAGCTTGTAGGCTTAGAATATTTTTCACATGCACATATACTATTTCTAGCACCCTAACATTCTGCAACACAAATCATGTCCAAATTCACCATTACAACTACGTAAAAAAATGACCATGCTAACTGCAGTTATCACGCAAAGAATTTTGCACGTGAAATCAACCAGCTCGACAGAACGCAAACATGTCTCGATTCAACATATTAAGCAGTTGCTGTATCTGCTTCATTGCTGTCTCCACTTGCATGTTTTTGTTTGTTTTGACGAACTTGCTGAGCATGGTTTTCTTTTTCTAACTGCTTTTCTCGAACACTTTGTAATTGTTGCTGGCGAAGAAGTTCACTCTTACTCAGCTTTTGCTGGATATGTTCACCTCGTTGAACACGCAAATCATCAATCTCTTTTTGAATTTTCTCTTTCAATTCATCTGGCTTTATGTTCATTGCACGAAACTTTTCAATTTTGGCTTGCAGCACAGACTCATAATTTTCTTCATACAAAGACATTTTGTTCTTAAGTTTTTCCTGAGCCGAAGATGCAAAAATGGTGCTTGCTTCTGCCTTCTTTTGTTTTACTTTTAGCACCTTCTCATCCTCGGCTTTGACTTGGTTAACAACGGCATCTTGCAAAGCTCTTCTTCTTTCTTCAGCAGCTTGCATCTTCATCTGGATTTGATCAATTGAAGACTCTTTCTTTGGAGGAATGGATTTTAATGAATTCTGAATAGCATCCTCATCAGCAGGTTTGAGAATAACCTCAAACGCTTCTCCTGATTTTCGCTTATTCAGTTCTTTGACTTCCATTTTTTTCATATCAGCAATTTTCTTATCAGTTGCCATTTTAACTAAAAGCAATTTTAGATAACTTATAAATCTCAACAGCCTCCCTGTAGCAAAACAAAAATTGCGCCTGAATAAAAATAATTGTGTGCCCAAAGTTGCAGAATCAAAGCACCATTTAAATCTATTGAATTACATAGGGTAATTATCCCTCAAAAGAATAATAAATTTAATGACAGTCAGAGGAAACACTAAAGTACATAATGGTATGACTACTACCGTACTGAAGTGGCTACAGTTTCTTTTAAGATCCAAAATTTTAGACATAGGAAATTTAAAGCTAATGCATAAATAACAGCTATTACCAGTATAACTTTTGAATGCATTTGAAATAATGTTTCGGTAGCTTGATGGTGTACAACAGGTATAACTGGCAAAACTTCTAAAATTATTTGCATTACTGTTTTGATAGTTTGGTCTGTTGGGCCAGAATGAAGCTCTTTGACTTCCATTTTTTTCCCTCAAAAGAATAATAAATTATCCATGCTTACCGTAGTCCAGCAGCTCAAATATAACTGTAGGCAAACTGATGGACTCACTGTTCCCTTTAAGGTGCATAATTTGAGAAAAGTGAGAAATTCTGGGGCAATTTTTGCTTAAGAGTACCTACTAAAGTAATAAATTTTGGCTAAATACAAAATCAAAGCCTTTCATTTTTTGGTGTAAAATAAACGCATCATACTTAGCAAACTCAAATTCAAGGCAAAAACTTGGGTCAAACTTTCATTACAAAATAAAAAAACGTTGGACGAATTCCCATTGCAATATATATTTGGGTATTGGGCAAATTAGCAAATTCTAAAACCTTAAGAGCAAACAGTAGCTAAAGCAGAATGGTGTTTTTGGGATTACCTACTACCTAGTCAAATCATAATATGAGACTTGATTATTTTATTTAAAAATGTATAACAGTGGTGCAAGGTTACAATCCAAGGCACACTGACATGTGAGAAAAAATAATAATATAACATCAAAATAAACGAAGTAAAACAGTGTGAAGTAGCAAAATATTATGATAATCGAAGAGGACAAAGCTGTGCCTAAGAAAAATACCCAAAAGAAAGAGACGTAAGCATACGGAACATAGATTAAATCTGTTCAAACGGTTTCTAAACATAGTAATATTGAGCAATGGGCACAAAAACTGACTCATAAGGTAGGTTATTCTAAATTTTAATAATACGCATAAAATGAAAAATTCAAAATAGGTAACAGCTGGCAGAGAATTTAAATTTACTAGTAAAGTTATGAGAACGCATTTTGTACTTTTTACCACAGTACTAAAATAATTGCTAAAAAGCAAATTAGAAAGATTGTGAAAAACTTTAATGATAAATAACTGAGATTATTTTCAACTTACATTGAACTGAAAATTCAACAGTAATTGAGGAAGACTGCAAAGTGAGCTTTGCACTCTTCGAGTCAGCAGTTACCCATTATATACATCAAAATGCGATCGGCTCCAGCCGCGAATCGAACCTGTCTGTAAGATCTGTCACCTGCACATGATACCGCTAGGTCATTTAAACATAAAAATGATATCAAATTGTTTTCTACGATCACTGTTCCCTTTTAAGGAGCTAGATTTGAGGAAAATGAGAAGTTTGGGGCAAAATTTTTCTACTTTTTTTAAGCTTGACAACTGGAATGATGATTTTTGGTGAAATTTGAAACAAAATATAATAATATTTTGGTGCAAAACAAAACTTTCATACTCTGGAAACTCAACTTTGATGCAAGAATTGGATCAAACTTTCTTTAAACCTCGTGAATGTTTAGGCAAAATTTTTAGGCAGTGTCTATTTTGCCATTAACAGCTCCACAGTACATCCTGATTGGCTTGCATCTATATGCATGACCCGATGACTGTTGATTGGCGTGCACCTACCAGTATATGCATGATTGGTTTTGTGTATATTAGCCAATCAGGATCTACTGCTGGCAAATAACAGCAAAATAGACACTGCCAATTTATTATTTGGACAAATTCGCTCTTACCAAAACCTTAGGGAACACTAGTGTGCACAGTACCGGTACTCCAGAGACTTGATACCTATACCTAGTTTTTTTGGTTGCCAGTAACTTCGCCACATGGTAACTTTGCCACATGGTAACTTCGTCACACTTTCATACATCGAAAATTTACATTGCCTACACTGAAACAAGACTTTAAATTCCTGGTTGTCGTAAAAAATTTAATCGAGCTTTTCCACAGAACAGTTAAAATTTATTAATAATAATAATAACAAATAATTTGTAAACCCCCTAAGGAGAGATAACATATCAACACCTAACTAGGGGGCACTTAAAAGCAAAAATCAACAGAAGACAAAAATTCCACAAGTGAGTCAAGAAGAGCAAACAACTTTACAAATAACAGTAAGGTGTAAAATACAGATATTCAAAAAACACAAAGACATATACGAACAATCAGATATCTGGTACATCAGAAAATGCTAATTTAAAATAATATGATTTTAATTGACTTTTAAACTGTGCAATACTGTCAGCTTCCCTAACACTTAACGGTAAACTGTTCCAGACAGTGGCAGAAGAGTATGAAAAGGCTGATTTATATTTCACATATGTTGGTTCGAGTGTTTTTTGGATCATGAAGTTATCACAATTGTTCCTAAAATGATACACACTAGACGGTTTTCGTAGCATAACCAATTGTTGAAGATATTTAGAAGCACAGCTCTTTAAAGGGGAGCTGAAGAGTAAAACTATTTTTTCAGAAAAACTTTTTAAACATACACTGAATTAAAAACTGACCGTAAAAATTCGAACTTATTTTTAGTTAACTAGAAAACAGAAATTGAAAATTTGATAAAAACTTGCAAGTGTACAAATTGCTCACTGAACCGTGCACTTTGTACATTGCGGCATCAGCGGTAGGGTTTGCGTTGCTTGTGCGCGTACAGTAGACTAACTATGGTAGACTACTGCGGCTCACCTGGCCAGCTCTGAGCTGATGCTGGAAACAAGCTTTGGCTAGGAGTCTAGGACTGATAGTGGAACCTGACTGACTGTTGTAGTGCAGCCATTGAGTTTTTGAAAGCAGAAGTGGCAGTGGGTCAAAATGGACACAGCAAGCTTTATGAATTAGTAGACCTAGGAGTTGGGCTGCTGGTTGAAACAGAAAATAAAAATTTCAAAAAAACATGTCAAAAATCAGCATGTCACACAACAAATTTCATGGTTGAAAAATAGTCTAGATTTTAATCGGTACTCAATAAGTTGAACTTAAGAAGCTTATCACTAAATAGCAGGGTAATGGCTATTGTTACAGTTGTAGCAAAAACGCTAGCCATTACCCTACTATTCAGTGCCAAGCTTCTTAAGTTCAATCTACTGAGTACTGATTAAAGCTTGTACTATTTTTCACCCATGAAATTTGTTGTAACATGCTGATTTTTGACCTGTTCTTTTGAAATTTTTTATTTTCTTTTTCAACCAGTAGCCCAACTCCTAGGTGTACTAATTCATAAAGTTTGCTGCGTCCATTTTGACCCTCTGCCACTCCCGCTTTCAAACACTCAATGGCTGCACTACAACAATCAGTCATGTTCCACTATCAGTTCTAGACTACTAGTACTAGCCGCAGCGTGAGCCGCAGTAGTCTACCATTAGTAGTCTCCTGTACGCACATAAGCAACGCAAGTAAGTAAGTTTTATTTGTTTACGCTGACACAGTTCCACATAGCTAATACAAATTAGCGAAAAAGAAGCATTTAAGTCAATAGGCAAACCTTACCACTGATGCCGCAATGTACAAAGTGCACGCCTGCACGGTTCAGTGAGCAATTTGTACACTTGCAAGTTTTTATCAAAGTTTCAATTTCTGTTTTCTAGTTAACTAAAAATAAGTTCGAATTTTTACGGTCAGTTTTTAATTCTGTGTATTTTTAAAAAGTTTTTCTGAAAAAATAGTTTTACTCTTCAGCTCCCCTTTAAACATTTGCAAACTAAAAGAGCAATTTTAAATTTAACTCTGAAATTAATAGGCAGAATATTAAGGCACCATCATCACATGGTAACTTCGTCACGTAACTCACACTGTGGGGGAGAGTGCATGGGGAAATGTGTTGGGGTGTAGGGGGAGGTGAGCTGTGGGAAGAAGTATGGGGGATGTGGGGGGAGATGTTGGGAAGTTTGTTGGGGTATGGGGGGAGGTGAGGAAAGATGTGCAGCGACCGTGCTAATTTATGTAATTTAGGTGCAGCGACCGTGCTAATTTTTTTTTTTAAACGCTTTAGTTCTATGTTTTTATCTTGAGCATGTTCAACGTACAACGTTTTGTCGCTGTTTCCTTATTTTTAACCAAGCTGTTTTTTGTGTTGATGATGGCGTTGTTTTACGGTTAAAAATAAAAAAATCCTACTACTACTACTATGTGTGGGGAGTGGAGATGTGTGTTGGCGTGTAGGGGAGGAATGTGGGGAGAGGAATGGGGGAGGTGTAGGGAAGTGTGTTTGGGTGTGGGGCCCCAACACACTTCCTCCCACATCTCCTCCCTCATCTCACCTATATCTCGCCTTACCTACCCCACACCCCAACACACTTTCCTACACCTCCTCTCATACCTCTTCCCCCACACACTTTCCTACACCTATCTCTCTCACCTTTTCAAAGTGTGGCGAAGTTACCATGTGACGAAGTTACTGGCAACTGTTTTTTCAATCAATCTTGATAAGAATTAAATATTATATAGCAGCTTATCTTTTTTAATCTTACTAATCAATTATCAATTTCTTTAATCAATTATGGATATTACAGTCAATATTTCTTTAAGCAATCATCATTAGCGCTAAGGTACCGTATAGACTATTACAGAGAGTGTTTTTACAAGGTGTTTTGAGAAACAGAAATGGTCTTCCAAAATTGTTCAGCAGTCTCTCAAAATCTGCTTCTACAACAGCGTAGAAAGCAAATACTAGCCAGTGATTAGACTATGGACTGCTGACTACCCCGGTATTGGATTTCTCAACTTCTACAGTCCCGGTCAATAACCTGATAACAGTGTGAAAAGTACCAGTAACCAGAAATGGGCAGTATCGAGATACTTGTATCAGTGATACGTATCGCGCGATACTTTTGTATCGATATCGATTAAGTGTTTCACTACAGTATCGCTTATCGATTAAGCATGTTTTTGTGCATCTCGTGATAGAATAAATATGCAACAAAATAAAAAAACAATACGTGATATTTTTGCGTTTTGCAATCGTCCACAGATTACAAACTTGTAGCAGTTCTTTTCATTTGTAAACCAATTTTTTTAAGTGATTTTTTTACCTGATATTGTATCGAGATACTTGTATCGGCGTTACAACTATCGATTTAACACCTCTTCAAAGTATCGTGTATCGGTATCAATTAACTCTATTTTCATGTATCGCGTATCGATTAACTCCAAAATTGAGTATCGCGCCCATCTCTACCAGTAACCAAAAGTAGGCGGGGCTTGTTTGAATTAAGCCGTGGTTCAAGGTTAGGATTTGGGGCTAGGGTTCGAGATTAGGCCTTAACCCCTACTAATATTCACCAGTGCAGTAGTGGTTCTTGTGCTCGTAATATATCTGCCCGCTACAGTGTTATACCGTAAGATGTGACTTAATTCAAACAAGCTCTGAGTAGACTACCGGTAGACCTAGCCTAGTCTTGATATTATGAACTGAAAATTATTAAAGCTCCAATTACATTGTCAATGGGTACCGATATTAAAGCTGTAATTACCATACTGGTACTGGTATAGGCCTATTGTCAATGGGCAAATGCTCTGTCAATGATGTTTATCAGGTGTAGTCTAGCATAAAACAACAACAACAAAGAATTTATTTTGTCGCAGTGCGAACAAGATAAGGTAAAACAAAAGATGCAGTAAATTAAAAACATACAATAGCTGATTAATGCGACCGGGAAGCTGTGAAGTGACATTATGCCTTCTGGTCAAACAGCTCCCCGCCAATCACATCTGCAACTCACAATACACTATTCCATGGCTACTCAATTGGCGGCCCGCGGTCAAAATCCGTACCTTCTTAATGCTGAAGCTGGACCCCAATAAAGTTTTAGCGTATTAAATATTTTCCAAACGAAAACATAAAACTTTATCAGGCGACACTCGTTTGAGCTTCCAAGAAGCGTCGCAACCAAAGTCCCTGGCCACATCAGGGTTGCCAGGTTTTGCCGAGTAAAATATACCAAAATGTTCCAAATTACATACCAAATATATACCAAAATATGTTATCAAAAATATGCCAAATATATACCAAAATTTCGAAAAAAAATCATCAGTTTATCTGTAAAAATGAAAAGTAAGTGTTGCATTTTTGAATGACATAATTAATTTCTTGCTCAATCTCCCAACAGAAGTATTTTTATACTGAACATAAATCAGTTGTATATGCTAAATACATTAATACCGATACGTAATCCCAGTAGGCCTAATACCGGTATCAGTAGTCCAGTACCCCTTAAACATCCCAAATTCTGATCCTTAACATTCAACCCAAACCCCAATCATTGCAAATTAGCCTGCTGATAATATAATGTGAACACCAAGCCTTAATCCAAATGCCAAACCCTACAACGCTACAACTTAACACTCAAAACTATAAACTAGCCAATCCATTCTTCACAATTCACATATTGCTTCAGAAAAAGAAAATTCTAGAGCTTTTGCCTCATTGGCACATTGTGCAAAAAAATCGCCACTGGTAGTGTTGCCAATTATGTAAAACTGCATTGCTCAAAACTGTAGAAAGGATTTATTAGGCAATCCGGCAATTAAAGAGCTTTCTAGTAATCTTCAACATATCAGTTATATTTAATTTCTGAAATATACCAAACGCAAAAAAAACTCCACCAAAAGGCATAAAAATATACCAAATCATGGTCTATAAATTTAAGGACCAAATTTAAGGACATATACCAAACCATAATTTCACCTGCCAAACGGTCCAAAAAATATACCAGATTTGTGAAATCTGGTATGTAAATATACCAGTTGGCAACACTGGACACATTTAGCTTAAGTGGTTCCAAAGCCCACGGGCTTTCTGCGTCACAATTGAATTTGTGAATGTCATAATAACTTGTTTTTAATTATGACATCAACAAATGATTATGAATTAAACAATTGATTATGATGCAGCAAGCCCGTCGGCCTGTGGAACCACATGTGGATTGTGGAAGTATAAGGGTGAACAAATCAATCTTCCTCATACTTGCGGTATTTCACCGAAGCGTACGTGTAACTAATGGCGGTGCCCATCTCCGCTGCTTTGCGCCTGGGCAACACAGCTCCGAAAAAACATCGCAACGGTGGCAAGCCAATGGCAACATCTTGCTGATTTGACCTGCCCGGGAATTTAACCCCAGGCCTCCCGCACCGATAGCATGCGCTTGACAACTGAGCTAACCAACCGGTTGTGGACAGGGTAACTATTCCAGCGGTTGCCTGAGTGATTGTGATTAAAAACATAGCTATCGGCGCGGGAAGTCTAGAATTCAATTTCCAAGCCTACCAAATTAGACAGGACAACTATGCCCACGCCGATAGCAATGCTTTTAATCACTCGGGCAACTGGCTGGTATAGTTTGTTCTGCCGGAAGCAAACCAGCTGTAAATTATTTTTTGGACCTTTGCAAATCATGAACTTTCCAATTGGACCGATCCTGATTATAGTTGAGTAGCCCTGCACTATTCTATCTGTCTATTACCAGAACATGTTTACTGGCAGGGCATGCGGTGTTACTAAATAGTACATGTCCGCGATGTCAGCGATGTCGAAGATGTCAGCGATGTCGAAGATGTCAGCGATGCCGAAGATGTCAGCGATGTCGAAGATGTCAGCGATGTTCCGTTTTAGAATATGTGAATGATATTATTGGTATTTGGTGAGAAGTTAAGAGCATTGGGCGGTGAATGTAAAGCAAGGGGAATAAGTTGAAGTCTTGATCTGTTTAGCAGGGTTTCGGCTCGGTTTCTGGTTTTTATAGTTAGCTGGTTAGTTCAAACGTAGATAAGATTTGAGAAGGATTAAACTAGAATCTTCTCGAATCATAACCAGTCTTGAACTAACAGTAAAAACCAGAAACCGAGCCCAAACCCAGCTAAACAGATTAGTCTACAACTTAAATTTATTCCCCTTGCTTCACATTCACCGTCCTATGTCCTTATCTTCTTAGCAAATGCCAATAATACTATTCACATATTCTCCCCTTGCTTTACATTCACCGCCCAATGCTCTTAACTTCTTACCAAATACGGTACCAATAATACCATTCACACGTTTTAAAATGGGACATCGCTGACATCTTCGACGACTTCGACATCGCTGACATCTTCGACATCGCTGACATCTTTGACATCGCGGACACCGCTGACATCTTCGACATCGCGGACATGTACTATTTAGTAGCACCCAGGGCATGGAATGGAAGACGATTTTTCCATATTCCATATCGACAATTTTTTTCCATTCCATCTTCCATACCTAAACATTTCTTCCATTTTCCATTTCATACAAAAAATTTCTTCCATATTCCATTCCATACAAGCAAAACATTAATGCTATTCTTAGAGTTTTGGAAGTGGGCTATATGGGCTGACTTTGCTTGCGATGTAGTTTTTTTGATCATAATTTATGATATACACTATAATTACAGATTGCCTGTTTGGTAATGAATCATTGCTTGGTTGCGGCGCAAAAGCAATTAGCCTATTGCGTATGAGAAGGTTTTATAGTCAGAATTGCGTATTCAAGTCAGCGGCGTACGGTGACCTTTTTGACTGGGTGTTCACTCTTTAAAAATACCTATCATACCCTGGGGGGCGAAGCCCCTGGGGCCTGTGATACCCTGGGGCCTATCATACCCTGGGGGGCGAAGCCCCCCAGACCCCCGATTGTCGTGCAATGCTGGCTGCCCCATTGACTTTCACTAATGCAGACTTAGGCTATAATATGGGGATACAAGTGCAAATTGTGGGGAAACTAGTAACATTTGATTTTTATGCCATTAATATGGGTGAAAGCAAGCATATATCAAACAGTAAACACAAATCGTTTTGCACTAAGGCATCGTTTTTCAAAAAATAAATGAAAAGCTCGTCATTCAATGGTTGGAGTAGTACAATATCCAAACAATGCACAATACATAAGTATATCAACTTGATGTTTAAAATTCAATAGCCCTTGATTTATTTCAAAATTTCCGATGAGATGTCCGAGGGGATATACAGCGTCTATCTTTGCAGCATTAAACCTGCTAGGTTTGACCATAACTCTTATGACAAGCGTAAGAAAAGCAATTTGATTATCAATCAATCAAAGGTTTACTTGTGCTTTTAGTTAAAAGACATTCATCAACCACTGTTGGAAAAACCACGCCCCAACACTAAGCGTCCAGGGGAGCCCTTAAGACCTTCACCTCTCAATATTCACAAATAAAATATACTTGGAACTGAAGTGCAGTATATTCAGGCTGATTCTTCATAAAATAAATCATAAAAATATACTGAGAGGCAAAAACTCACCGAGGTTCACTCAAATAAATCAAAATAACTCAGCAGAAATAACGTCTGTTATCCAAGCCCAACAATTCGATTCTCCTACAATTCGGTAAAACACACTGGAAGTAATTAATCGAAAACACAAAAACGGGTGGCTCTAGGGGAAATTTGCCAAACTGTGAAAGAGTGCGATTGCTTAATGATTTCGGTGCATGCTAATAAAGACGCCAAGACGTTGCGTAATTCAGGAAGCCGAATGATTACTGCCAAGTCAAAATTGCGAAATCCAAATTCTTGTAAAGGGTGGAAGCGCTAACAAAATAAACCCAGGTTCGGTTCCCAATGACGTATCAAATTTATAATTTCCTGACTGTGCGGGAACATAGCGGCCCCTTGAAACAAAACAAAAAGTGAGGTTTCAACACAAAAACACAAGTCCAGCACAGCAATCTTCACCACAAGATAAATAATTCAGATGCTAATATATAAGTGCACAAGTAAAACCTCGGTAAGGCGGTACGCCAATCAAGAACATAAACAACACGGTTTTATTAAATGAACGACAATAACAATAAAAACACCAATCACTTTCACAGAAAATTAGCATAATAGGCCTACGCATAACAAATTCAATTCACAGTTCAAACAGGGGCAATCTTGGAAAGGTCTCTAAGAATATATTCAACTTCCCCGGACCCAGAATGTTTCAACACTGCCACGGTAGCCCGGCGGACAATTTCTTTTCCCTTCCTTATCTGCGGGTGTACTGCATAGATTCGCCCCAATCTATAAGCACCACGTTTTGAGAAATCTGATGCGTCTCCCACCAAAACTAACTGACCGGGAGCAAGATTTTCCCTGGTCACCCTCCATTTGCCACGCCCCTGTAAAGTAGGAAGATACCCCTTCACCAAGCTAAGCCAAAATTTGTAAGCCAAAGTGGCGTTATATGTGAAGTCTCGGCGAAGGTCTCCCCGGTCGTGAAACGTGCTCAGAGGAGTATTGGGGACAAGTCCCGGACCCAGAAATGAAGATGGAGTGATAGGCATTAAATCATTAGGCCTACTACTCAAGGTGGTAAGAGGCCAATCATTCACGATGCGCACTGCGTCAGAGGTAAAAGTTTGAAGTTCTTCCAGAGTAGGTTTACGTCGCGCCTCTCCTGCGACAGACTCCAAGGCCTTTTTAAACAATTTTACCATGATTTCCCAACTACCTCCCTGGCTGCTAGCATAAGGGGGAATAAAAGCCCAATTAATGCCCCTTTTACGCAGAGAATTATGGAATTCAGTACATCCAATTAAAGAAGGAAGTCGGTCGGCCGCGGCCCCAAAGGTACTTCCGTTGTCAGAAAAAACTGTATCGATGGCCCTCCTCAGGTTGACAAAACGAGAAAAGGCCAGCAAAAAACTGTTTAAGTCAAAACTGGTAACTATCTCGACGTGTATGCACCGAGTACACAGGCAAGTAAAAAGCAAACCCCAGGCCTTGCAGTTGCTGCGGTTCTGTTTAAACGAAAGAGGGCCCAAATAATCGATCCCACAAAATTTAAAAGGTTTATTTGTGGCAGTGACCCGACACGCTGAAAGGTCAGCCATCAGTTGTCGAATCGGAGTAGCTTTCCTGCGAGCGCATTCACTACAATCAGCAAGAAAACGTTTGATGTTCGCCACTCCATGAATAACCCAAAAGCGTTGCCGGATTTTCATTAGCGTATAAGAAGGGCCAGCATGGCCAGCCAATTCATGCTCATGCAAAGTAATCAGTCTAGTTAACGCGTGCTTACCGGGCAAAATAAGTGGGTGTTTACAATCAACAGGTAACTCGGCGTTTTCAAGTCGCCCGTCTACCCGAAGTAACAAATCGTCGTCAACGCAAGGTCTCAAATCACGCAAAGCTCGCAATTCCGCCACTCGCCTCATTTCCTCTGCATTTGACGCACTTTGATTAATCTTTTTTAAAATATTGTCGAAGGCATCTGGCGAATCACGTTTTAGCATCCCCACAGCGGCCCCGAAGCGACTAGATTGAACATACTTAACAATGTCCACAAGCGCATTCTCGAGCATGCCAGCATTTATCACGGGTCTCTTATAAGCCACCTTTTTAATTTTAGCAAACAAGGTCTGCTTAACAATGAGCCAATAACACCAACGTTTCTTCAATGTGTACAAATCAGGTGAGACTTCAATAAGACGATCGAGAGTAAAGGCATTATCATTACCACAACGCCCAAAATATTTCCATCGACATAAATCCTCTTTACCGACACTGCAGCAGAAGGGCAGCGAGTTTCCAAACCATTATTCGACAAAAATGCAGGACCACTCAACCAAACCGAATGATTAGACGATTTTTTAAAACTATCTTCCCGGGTTCCAATATCAGCCGGGTTAGCTAACGTATTCACGTAACTCCAAGATTCGGCTGAGGCCACAAAATGAATTTTATCTAACCGTCGCTTAACGAAACGCGGCAAATGAAGGTCAGAATTAACAATCCAACGCAGAACCACCTGGGAGTCGGTCCAGAAGTGAAGACTGCAGTTAAGATGCCGTAGCGACTCAGACACCGACTGCATCAACTCCGAGCAAATCACCGCAGCCTCCAGCTCCTTTCTCGAAATCACCCAGCCACTCTGATTAGCCAAAACAACTCTGGATTTTCCTTGAATGAATGCAACGCAAGATTGCTCACGATTCACCACTCGGCGTAAATACACAACACAACTCAAAGCGGAGTTGGACGCATCGGAAAATCCGTGAAGTTGATACTCAACACTGCTCGTCCCTACCTCCAATGAAGTCTCAGGGAACAAACAGCGAGGCACAGAGTACTCCAAAAACGGCTCAACCGACGCAGCCCAAGCTCTTTACTCACTCAAAACGTCATCAGGTAGGACATCGTCCCAGTCAAGGCCCAAAGCCGTAACCTTCTGTAAGATCAACTTTCCCTTTAGAAAACAAGGAGCCAGAAAACCCAAAGGGTCGTACTGACCGGCCAAAGCACTCAACATTTCACGCCTGGTAGAGATCCGTTCAAGTTTCCGTCTAGAACACACACGCAATTTATCGCCCTCGACATCCCATACCAGACCCAACGCTTTCGAGTCGGGCATAAGCTGAGAAGTCAAGTCGATCTCTCTGACATTTCTCCCAAGATCTTCAGAAGGGACATTCAACAGGACGGACTTAGAAACACCGTTTGCAACCCATTTGCGAAGTTTAAACCCTCTAGTCTTGAACAGTGCCATGGACTGCTTAGCGACCAATTCCAAATCATCAAATGAGTCAAAGGACAACAACAAATCGTCCATATAACGCTTAGTCTCAATTGCATTCAACGTCATCAAATTCGCATTAGTAGGGTTTTCACTCAACAACCGCTCTATCGCAAATAACGCAACATACGGACTCGAGTTAATTCCCTACACATGTCTGGTAAATCGTAAAATCTGAGTCTTGCCAGCGTGAATATCATTATTCTTAAACCAAATCAAGCGAAACAAATCTTGTTGCTCTCTAGGTAAAGCAACTTGGAAAAAACATTTGCTTATGTCGGCCATACACGCAAACCTACCCAATCGAAAACGAGTAAGAACTCCAATCAATCCATTTAACAAATTAACTCCGGGCAGGACAGCGTCATTAAGTGACATACCTCGATAAGTTGCTGCGCCATCAAATACAACGCGAGGTTTATCTTGTTTTGACATAAAAAACGGCAAATACCAGCAATTTCCGGTAGCGACAGATTCCTCGACAGGAACCAATCAACCCTCATTTATAAGTTCATTAAATGTGTCTATCAGAACTTTCTGCAACCTAGTGTCTTTGAGAGCCTTCTTCCGCAAGGTAGCAGTGCGATTAGCAGCGCTGTGAAAATTATCAGGCAAATTACTAGCGACATCAGGCTTCAGCGGCACAGGAATTTCGTAGCGCCCCTCAACAAGCTTAACCTTCGACTCTACCAAATTTCGAGCGGTTTCTTCGTTCCTAGAAGGCTGAATAATTTCGTCCTCAAGCCCCTGTTTCCTCAAACACTCTTTCAAATCTGAAACTTCACTCCGGAGACGTTCACACTCGCAAACAGACAAAGACGACTCGTTAGCAACAAATGCCTTATGGGCAAGACAGTATTTCGAATTCCCTTCAGTTTTCCCACCACTCGCAATAGGACCCAGTCTGGTCAACACATAATTAGGGTCCTCGGGACACGCACCTTCACGTTCCTCTAACACGACCAACAAACTCCTTATTCGACTGCCCAATCAAAACATCAATTTTATTTCGCTGGGGGATCGTCGGAATATCAACACCCTCAAAATGTTTTAGATGTCCGACTTCCACGGCATGGGGAAGGCTTTCTCCCTCCGCTGCAAAATCCGGGACCACCAACGCGTCACAAATAGAATATACCTCATCATTAGAAAGAGATTGCAACTCAAAATTAGTAAGACCGCAGCTTTTAGTGGCCTGGTCGGCAAGCGTGCGGATAGTTACGGATTCATTTTCCACTCCTAATCCAAGTTCATTTTCCACTCGTTCAGAAACCAACGTGGCTTGCGAGCCGGTGTCATGCTGCGCATATACAAGTGCCGACTTTCCTGTCCGGGGATTAATGACCCTAACAGCGCTAGTCCGAAGTAAAACCCCACTGAAATCAGGTGCCACCTTTCTAACAGAAATCTGCCTGGAACCATCTGAGGCGTCATCCCCTTCTGTAATACCGGTTCCAACATCACTATCGATACTCGCGACAGCGGCCCCCACGTTATCAGATTTTAACGGTACAAAAACATCGTGCAGGGCGCTAGCATGCTTATGAACACTACTCGGGCCACAAACATTACACTTCGAATCAAGCGAACACTTACGAGCCACGTGTCCTACAGAAAAACAATTCAAACATCTACCGGCGTTTATCACAGCTTGTTTTTTGTTCTCTTTAGACAGGCCATTAAACACAGAGCAATTATTCAAAAAATGCCGGGACACAGAATCATTACATACAAAGCAAAGGGGCAGCGTTCGATTCCCACGCGAGTTACGACTACGTTGAGTGTCTTTATCTTCAACTGATAGCCCTGACGCAACAGCAACCTTTTTCTCACTACAACCCTTAGATGTAACGGCAACTTGGCGAACTCGCGCACTGCCACGCCCATCTCCAATTCCACGTGACTTATCCTTTCGGTCAGATCTAAAGAACGTTCGAGCATAATCCGAAGACACGACGCTTAATTCATGTTGAATGAACTCGCGCAGGGACTCAAAACTAGGACGGTTAAGATCGAGGTTCAAGCGCGACAAATAGTCGAGGTAACGCCTTTTAAGGGTCCCAGGAAGCCGATTTGCCACATCCAATAAAAGTTGCCCAGAGAGCCTTTCGTACTCGTCATGAGCGTAAGCAAAAACTTCAAGAATATTCAACTCTTCGTTAAACACTTTAAGAGACTCAACGTTGAAGCTAACAACCGGTCCCTTACGAATGTCAACAATTATAGGTTCAGTAGTAAGCCCACCTGGCACACCATAACGCTGCTTTAAACGACTGAGTGCCATCTCAATACGTTGGGACGTGGACAAACTTTTGATAGGTCTACATAGTACAAACAGACATAATAATGTACTGGTACTGAATTGGTCAAATGTTTAGGCTAACATTAACACTAGGCAGCTAGACCTAAGCTGTACAGAAGTAGCCTGCTTCGCTATTCAAACTGCCAAACCATATCATTAGCAGATTAGTCTTACAGTTTTAGCAGCCTACTAGTACTCGTGATTAACTTTACCTTCTTATCATTCTAATGATTTAAAACCATAAAATTTGAAGCTCCATTGTATCAGAGAATCGGGCCATGTTCGGTATCTGAAAAATCTTGTTTTAAAGTACAGTACCAGTAACCCGACATTAGGCCTAGTCTAGCTACCTCAACCTATGTTTTTCTGACATACTAGTTACTGCTATCTCGTTACTAATGCAGAATGGCTTATGCTGTATGGCTAAAACATGTCAGATTACAGTAACTTCTGTGATCTGTCCACAGAAAGCAGGTAGGCTACATCTTGACATCAGCAGATCAGCACACCGATACACCAGTAGCCAGTGACATACGGTAAACTGTAAAATTAAAAATGTCAAACTAGTCTACCGATACCGATATTTTGTAACTGAACGAACCCTAACTAAATTTAACCCTAACTGAACCTAATCCTAACCTAACCCAACTGGACCTGGGAGCTGATATTAGTTGTTACCCCATACCGGTAGTCTAGCTGTTGGTATTCCAAAGGATACCGGTACCACTAGCTTAAACATTACCCATACTTTTTTGCTGCCACTGAAACAAGTTACTGATGAATGGGTTGGGTAAACCAAAATTACTAATTTTATTAAGTTACCTCAAAGAATAATAAGCACAAAACCACGTGGGAGTCTAGCTATCTAGTCTGACAACTTTCCATACCCTGCAACTGCTACATGGCTGGTACCGATACCTGCACGGGTACTGGTAGCTTGCTCATAACTTGCCTACCGTATACGTCAATATTTTTGCATATGTCCGCAATTGTATCTACCAATCATAACAGTATTTTATCAAACTCCATGCCACTTTATTTCAAAATGTTTCAGCCAAACCAATAAGCGCACACTGCACAGTCAGTACAACAGCGCTTCAGGCCAGTACACTAGGCTTACATGAGTTCATGGAAAAAGGGAAAGGGCAACAGTGACTGTTTTAGTTAGCATATCACCATGGCAATTAAAAGGCGATTTAAGTGTTTTTTTGCAATATAGATAAATCGCAACAAATTGACACAAATTGCAGCAATATAGATAAATTGCAACAATTTAACACATATTGCAGCAATATAGATAAATTGCAACAATATATGATATTGCATGTAATTTAACCAAAATTAACCAAAAAAGTGATGCAAAATTTTATATTGCGTAGCTTTACGCACGGCGCCCCATAATGCGGGGAATGCCGTCCCTCCGCAAAGCAACACCATCCCCCCTTAAAACATTTTAGCGTAAACCAATTCGCTACAAATACAATGACCATACCTCCTTTACGTCTGCGTGAAAAGCTCGCTCCATCCCCATAAGTGTTTTTACAACTCGAGCACTGGGTATAGGCCTACATTTATAGCCGTTTCAGAAAAGTCTACAAAAATGCTTCTAATTATTTTTGGTCAAGCTAATGTTTATGTTCTATCACTCACTTATTCTGCAGTAGCCTATAGGCCTACTCATTTAAGTAAACATTTTGCCACTGTTATGAGAAAAAAACGAAGTTTTTTCCGTTATTTGCCTCTCATTTCTATAGTAACTTTATCGCTTGATCTTTGACGCGCATACGCACTAAGCTACAGTGCAAAGGATTTATTGAAATTTTTTGCCCTTTAATGTAATTCCTTGCAGTTAGTTTTGCAGAGTAAGGTTGTTTAAATATCATTTATTGTAGATCCTGATCCTGAAGAGAGCGTAATGTATCGCCGAAAATGTTCGAGATTTAATTAGTGAAGTAGTTGGCTATATTAAATTATAAATCTATGGTGTTACTTGCAGCAGATGCTCGGTGGGCTTAGTGCCTCTCTGCCGAGATTAACAAAATAACAAATAACTCAGGTTATTTTCAAATTATATATTATTATGTATATTTATATATTTAAGTTTGTTTAGTTTAGTTGTCTTATTTAAGTTGCAACCCTGATGAACATATTTAGCCTAAGTTTATTTAGAAACCACATTAGTTGATGTAAAGCCACTGCGAAAACAATTCTTTGTTGCGCAGCGTAACACTCGGTCCGCCTTCAATCTGGCCCAACCCGCAAGCTTAGTCCAGATCCAATTTAATCCTGCGAAAATTTGGTTCAGATCGGCTCCAACTTGGATCCGCTCCATGTTCATCTCTGAAAACTAAACACTGAAGCACTGACAACCAAAGACGTCTGCATATTGCAATTCAAAATCCCAATCAAATCAAACTGAACCATGTATCCAAATCCAGGTTCCCAATCCGAAATTTTGTAAAATAAAAGCCACATCTAAAAGTAATACGGTATTATCTCTAGAAGTGGGCATTCCGCAATTTGATGCGAAAAGCGCAAGTTGCGTTGCGCTTCAACGTTATGATTATCCATTGCGCAAGTTGCGTTGCGCTTTAGAAAAAGCAAACTTTGCTTGCGCTTTATTGCGTTACGAACTTAAAAATAACAAACAGCTTGCGTTTTATTGCGTTGCGTACTCAAAAAATAAGATGGGTTGCGCTTCAAATTGTAAAAAGTTAAGATACTTCTTATTTGCACAGCGCTTTGTAGATAATAAAACAGTTTAGTCAAGAAGGCCTACTGGTACGAAATAGCTAGCAATATTTATTTAAGTATAGAATAACAGTTAGTTTCTGTTTTTTTGATATAGTCTATTGACCTATTGGATGGAATATTCTGAGAACAAACTGTTCGAACTTGACCTCTCTAATTTTGGAAGTTTTGCATTATCATCAGTTCACCGTTAAGTAAATTGAATTTGTTTGTTGTTTATGCTGAACGTCGCCGCAATCATTATGTAAATAATTTACCACGATCGCATGCTTTTATCGGTTTACGAGCACATAACATTTTTGCTCTTCATTTTCCTGCTTAAAACCTGTTGATAAGTTGCGTTGCCGTTCACCGCCAGTAAGTAAAAGCGAGAACAGAAGGTTAAAAGCGATTATGAAAAAGATTTTCATTTACCCTCCGTCGGGCGCAACTGATCTGACAGGCACACAGATGACGTAATTGCTTGTATCTTGAGTTTTGACTGGCCATGTCAAACACACTTCTAAACCAACCACACATACCACGTGCTGGTAAACAACATTTGGAGCAATTGCAGATTTGACATTTTTGAAGGCAGATATAGTGTAAGAGATCTCTTAGGCACACTGCTTGCGCCTGATTACGTTTTTAATTTTATTTACCGTTTCAAGAAAAGAATTTTTTCAACTTTTACTGTGTATCTAAGGCTACAATGCATAGTGATCGATAGTATTATCCTACTCCTTTTAAAATCTGCGCTTAATTCTTTGCTATTTCTATGCTATTTAATTTCAGGCATGTAGGCCTACGCTAAAATAATGAGAAATGTTGATGGACATTGCGCCCGATTACGTCATCAGTTTCAAGAAAAGACGTTTCAATTTCTTTTAAGGCAACAATGCATACTCTCGGCCCCCTAAGTCTGGCTCCGAAAGTTTTTGCATTGAATTATAATTTTATAGAAGTAGCCTACTGTAATTTTAACGTTGTGCCCACGAGGCACATTGCGCCCTATCATGTGACAAATCACAATATTGCGCCCGACGAAGGGATAATTACTTCTTTTGCAATTTGCGCTGCGCCTTCATCTTAGTAAAAAATTCATTGCGGAAGTTGCGTTGCGTTTCAATGATCAAAAAAAATTGATTGCGAAAGTTGCGTTGCGCTTTTGTTTTTGTAAATCTTTAATTGCGGAAGTTGCGTTGCGCTTCCTTTGATTTAAAAATTAGATTGCGCTAGTTGCGTTGCGAATCATTACTTTTCAGGACTTGTGCGCTTTCTTGCGGTTCGCTTCAGTCTATTTATAAAAAATGCCCACCTCTCATTATTTCCAACTTGACCCCACTTTACAAAAAAATGATAGCAATTAATATGGGCCTTTATGGGATCTTTTGTGATGTGGGGTAAGTGCGCAGTGCACTGCCTGCCTCCTCCGTAGTTACGGTCCTGCTTACAACAGCTTATCGTGCTCAGCAAATGTGCCAAAATTAAAATCCGACGATGATACATAGGTATATTTCATCGTATAGTGAACAACGCTAAAGCAGTTAATTTTTACGATACTGGTACGCGACGTGATTAAACGTGTAGTAAGGCTACCATGTTTTCACTGCGCAAAAAGAGGACAGGTTCAGCCAGCATTGCATCTCTACCTCCCCCCCGAAGAAAAAAAGCTTCCAGTGCTTGCTGATATGATGATACATTTATGCACTGAAAGCATGATTGAACATGTTCTCACAGCTCAAATAACCAAAAAGGGAAACATTTGGGCATTTTTTAACGTCCTCGGAAGACAACATATTTTTCATGAAAAAGGAGGACATGTCCTCCAAAAAGAAGACGTATGGTAACCCTAACCTATAGGCCTATCCCGATCAGATCCCGATAAGCCTGAGCCGCTCTACTAACAAGTTGACATAATAGTTCTTGTTTTTTTCGCATGGAATCACTGTAATGGACGTCTATTACTTTTTTTATGCTCTTCTCTCATATTTAGCCAAAGTCATAATTATTTTTGTGCACTCCAGGGGCGTAGCCATCAAAAATAGGGGGAGGGGCGCAGGGTCGAATCTAGACAATGAGATCCCCCGTGTTCATGCATCCTTAATGACCAATCTTTGAAAAATGGTCATGATATGCCAAAAAAGGTGGGAGTGTTCCGGTGCTCCCACCTGGATACGCCACTCTGTATTTAGATTTGAAACCGGTTACACAATTAAGAGCTAGAGTTACCAATACTGATAGTATCTATAAAGCCTGTGGTCTGTACGTTTTCAGATCGATTTGGGCTTATATATAATTCGAAAAAGCTGATACCGTTCCAATGAATCTTTGTCGTTTATACAAACAGAAATACGAAGAAATCAAATTAACATTATACAGTATACTGTATATTAATTTCTGATATCATTGGGCCATCAAAACCAAACTTTTTTACGAAAATCACCATTTATGCTTACGCATAATAGACCACACCCTCTTTGCAATTAGTTTTGCGAAAACACTTCCGGTTTCTTAGCAGCGAAGCCACGAACTCTCGATTTCATTGTTTAACTTAATTTCTGCTTGTGTTTTACGGTAACAAAAAATTGAAACCCAAAATATCAAGCAGAAATTTGTTTAACTTGAATTAGCCTGATAAATTTGAAGCCAAAACGATCATCATTTATCTCGTCAAGAAAATCTATCATTATGACATGATAATTCTAAAAACTCTTGCATAAACAAACCCATGAAGAATTGGGGAAATGTGCAAAGTTTTGTTCTCAGCTTTTTCGACAAAAAGGGCCCTTTAGCACGGACGACCACTGTCGCGCGTCTTCACTTTTTTAAGACATTTTTGAAGACGCGCGTCTTTATTACACGAGCATGTGAAGCGTTCCATTCATTCACATTCCATGTTATCGTTGCGCGTCCAAGCTAGTCGCCCACAAGTCGCGTGATCACGCGACCTAGATTTCTGTCGCGCGACCAAATGCGCGACCGCGACCTCGTGTGAAAAGCTCCATTTAAAGCAATGCAGTGGTCTGGTCGCGCGTCTTCACTTTTTTGAAGTGGCGCGACTGCGGTCGCCCGAGTGAAAAGGCTCAAAAGGTCAAAACATTTTGTGCTATGAATAAGGTTTTCATCCGGCCTCTTTTGCAGTGCAGCGAATTTAAAGCAAAGCAATATATACTGCGTGGTTTACGATATTGCGAAGGAACATCAATACGCGACGCGCAGTGTGCGGCAACGCGACAAATTTTTATCGCACCTTGTTGGTTTTATTATTCACCGCTTACGCGAAGCCCTGCTGCATTTACTTGTATCACACTGTAATTGTTGTCGCGCCGTGAATCGCGTATCGGTAAACGCCACAGATGCAATAACCGGCAATGGGCTGTAATCCAATAAAGTACTGCGGGACAGTATCACTTGCACGTTGTTTCTGGCAAACTAGCCAAAATAACTTCTAATTTTCAGTTTTTCAAATTCCAAGTAAAAAATATTCAGACACGTTATATCATAACACACTTTCATTAAAAAATAGTATTTATTAGTTCATATTGTTTACCTGAAACTTTTGAAAAGAATAAAGTGCATTGATATTTTAAGTAAATATATATAATATATTAATTCAAAATCATACTGTTTTCCATTAGGCACAATAAGCAAATCCTTGAGTTTTAATCGGATTTACGAATTCATGTGCAAGCAGTAGCGTAGCGAGAAATTTTAAAAGGATGGGGGGCCTTAATTTCCACATTTTTTTAGGCGTTATTTTTTTTCGGGAGAACAAATTTAAAGCTTATTGGGAAGCAAGAATAGCTCTAACGGGGGTACGGGGGCATACTCCCCCGGAAATTTTTTGAAAATTTACATGCTGTAATGGCTATTTTAGTGCTTTTTGAATAATTTTCAGGCAAATTGTGTTTAAGTTATTGACCCTTATTCTGAGTGCTTTGCTAAATATGATGCATTTTGTTCGCACATTTTCGATTATGCGTGCTTATAAGGCGTAAGGCCCATTGTTATCAAAGAGGTTCGAATTATGAAAAAACTGTATACATCAAAAAGATTTTTGAAAATGGCTGGTGGAAGGATGCATACCCCTCATCCTCCCCCCCTCTGTATCCGCCCCTGGTCATAAGCTGCAGAAACCATGAAAAGAGTCCGGCATATTTTAGTTACTTGGCACCATTAATTTTGTTTTTTTTTACTAAAAGGCAAAGTCAAAAGGAGGGGGGAGCATGGCCCCATGGCTCCATCTAAACACGCTCCTGTCTGCACGTCTAGCAATCTATCATCACAGATGAACAAAAATAGCTATCCAGACCAGTTATTTGGTGTTCACAATGGCTCAATGGAATTAGTATCTGGCCGTCAGCGACGTAGCCCGAAATTCTAAAAAAGGGGGGGGGTAAATCGCAAAAACCATCAATGGAGTCTGGTATATTTCACTAACTTTGAAACATTTGATCTTTTTTACCCCCCCGTAGATACGCTTCTGCTGGCGGTTCCGGCCACGTAAATAACTCGCTTTGTGGGACCATCTTATCGCTAAGAAAAATCTATTGCACGAGTAACAATTCCATTGCGTATTATCTCGCTGCTCGCCCGCTGAAAAAGTTTTTGCATTTTTAAGCAACAGTCATAGACTTCATCATTGCGAAATGTGAATCATGCCACCATGAAAAATTGAGATAAAAACAAGTTTTCAAAAACGAAGTCTTGTTTTTCGAGTTCACAGACTCACACAAAAAAAATTGAAAAAATGTCACAACTAAATATTGAGAAGAAAGTTAACGGCGATTTCAAAGTGAAATAACCATTCGCGAAGTAAAAAGAGTGCAAAAAATTTCGCAAATCACAAACTTGCGTGCGTTTGATGGCAAATTGCGCTGCACGTCTCAATCTAAAGGGCTACGTCATCCGAGCTCCTGCATTGTGTGATATTTTTCTTAGTATTTCGTGATATTCTAATTTGTTTTGACAGGGGTCTCCTCACGCAATCAAACCAAACGAGAACAGAATCAGCCATTTATATTG
This sequence comes from Trididemnum miniatum, assembly GCA_964006365.1. NCBI lineage: Eukaryota > Metazoa > Chordata > Ascidiacea > Aplousobranchia > Didemnidae > Trididemnum > Trididemnum miniatum. The sequence continues at coordinate 11,999,946 of OZ023241.1, read as the reverse complement.
CAGTATTATGATTTATTAATTTTTTAACACAAATTGAAGAGTACTAAAAAACGATGTTAACATTTACCTGACTTAAGAACCACTCAAAAACTACATAAATTGCTGCTCGTAAAAGTGATAGCTATGACTTGCATTTTTATGGTAAAAACTCTGCTAACCCATCCAAAAATAAGCAAATATCAAATAAAGCTAAACACAAATTTAGAGGTCGTACTGTAGCATTTTTAAAACGTCGTATCTGATAATTTAATCACAAATAAGATAAACCGGCCGATTAGCCCAGTTGTTTAGCTCGTCACCCTGGTGCGGCAGGTCTGGGGTTCGATTCCTGGGCCGATAGAATTTGACACAGTGTCGCTAACAGCTCGCCACCGCTGCGACGTTTTTTGGGAGCTGTGCTTCCCAACTTTGCGCCTGGGCAACACAGCTAACAAGAAACGTCGCAACGGTGGCCAGATGAGCGGAGATGGGCCACGCAACTCGTTACAACAGGAGTGTCCAAACTTTTTGCAAAGGGGGCCAGATTTGGTGTGTGAAAAACGTATAGGGGGACCAACCTTGGCGGACGTTCTTTACATATAACAGCAATTAATTTAAATAAATTTCAGAAAGCCAATCTGTGTTTCACAACTGCTTTTTTATGTTATTTTCAGCTATCTTAAGAAAGTGTTTTGGTTCATTTAAACTTACACATCAAAATTGATAAATTTGTTGAATAAAATTATTGTCATTCAAATTTACCATTAAACTTATATGATCAATCACTGTTACTAAACCAAAAATTAAAAAATTCTTTAATCAGGAGCATTCTCAAAAAAACCCTTAAACCTTAAAACTTGTTTTCTCGAAAAGTGTAAAAGTGGAGATAATGGGTTTTGCCAAATGACGCCAGTGTTTCATAAACAACGACTATCTTCTTTTTCTTTTCCTCCCGCAATTTTTTCATTATTTTGGTCAGCCATTGAGCAAATTTAAAAAAATCTATGTTAATATTTTCATTTTGAAAATAACTATTCCCATTTTGAAGTTGATTATAACCATTTTGAAGTTTTAAGGGTATAGATGGCTGCACTTATCACACGTTGGGAACAGCGCTGCCGCCCAATGTATTAATTGTACATGCCGGCTGGACGTTATTGATTTTATGACGGAAGCTGTGGGCGGGATGAAAATTGACCACGGGCCGCACTTAGTCCCCGGGCCGGACTTAGGACACGTCTGCGTTACACCTTCGGCGTAATACCGCGAAGGTAATGAAGATTTGATTTTGATTTGACATTTAAGATATTAATGTCGTCGTTTTCAGCGTTTGGTACTTGGATCAGTTTAGCACAAAAGGTTTCCAAAGTAAATAAACGCAGAGACGGATCTTTAATAGACAGGGAAAGTGGCCTAGAATCACAAAATGTGTTTGTTGTTGTGTAACTCAAGAAGTTCCGAAGTACCAACTATTAACATGCTTAAAAGATTTGGGGTTGTTTAAACTATAAGCCTACTTAGTCACCCTTTCACGCCTAAATCCGAGCACCAATATGCACGACTCATATTTCTTCAATAGGTGATCACAAACGTTTCAATACCGTAAAATACGCGATTTCATTTAATGTAAATCGAATTATAGTCAGCAAGTTAACATAATGAGTACATGTACAGTATATTATCCTAAAAAACTTTTAATAGTAAACCGCAGATGAGCGTTATTCGTTAAAAAACAGCTGCTTTTTTATTTTCTCCTCTTCCCAACCCCAAGAGAAAGAAAGTCACAAATATTCTATTAATTTTTGTTCAACTTTTTTCAACCACCTGAAGATCGTTTTTTGCGTAAAACACAGTGTAGTGCCTAAAGCTAACCGGTACGGCGGTACGTCATTAAACTAAATAATAGCTCTGCCTTCGTGGTCATCGAGCACTTTGTTAATAAAATGAGAAGTATTGTCAAATTAATCACTGGTTATTTTCAAATTAAACCAAAATTTCGACAGTAGTTAAGGTAGACTTCGAAGTGGGCTTGCGCTTTTCGAGTCAACAGCCACCCGATCTGTATACAGGTTGCATATGTGATCGGCTCCTGCCGTGAATCAAACCCGTCTCGAACGATTTGTAACTTCCTTGAGGTACCGCTAAGCGTAGTCGCTAACAATTCAACCGATCCATCTATATTGTACCGACCAGTTGTTAAGCACATTGCTATAGATGCGGGAAATCTGGGGTTCGATTCCCGGGCCTGTCAAATCGGACGCAGTGTCCAACGGCTCGCCGCCGCTGCCATGTTTCTTTGGAGCTGAGCTGCTCTGGCGCTAAGCCTGAGAAATGGGTTCAGGCACTCGTCACACGCTTCGGCGTAGTACCGTGAGCATAATGAAGATTTTTTTTGATTTTTTGGTTAACTTGTTTTAATCAAAGCTTGAACCAACAAATTTACAATATTTTGTATTTGTATTTAGTTAAGTATTTATCCTCCTATCACGAGAAAGCGATATAACGAGTTCGGTTAGGAGCGGCCAGTCACCTGTCTACCACATTAAGATGGGGGAATCCCGTTAAGTGCCTTTCCCAACGGCACAACAAGTAAACCTGCCGGCTTGTTCAGGAAAGCTGTAAATACCAATTTTAAAGTTATTGGTTTGATCCGATTCGAAATCAAACCCGAGTCTGCAGCACCAGAGGCGGACGCTCTCACCACTTGGCCATCTGAGTTGTTTTTAAACTATCCCTATAATAATATGGGAGATGCAAACTGTTAGGTAGAGACTATAAACACTCGAAGCGTTACCAAGCAAATACTTTTCTATTAAATTACCAAACGATTACGTGAGTGTTACTTTTTCCAAGTAAGCGACGACGACGCCATATTCAAATGAAAGCAATTCAAATTAAATGTCAAAAACCACTTCTTTTCGAATCGTTTTTTGATACGGCATGCATCTATAAAAAGATATTGGAGCACTCTCAGACTGGAACTAATTTTATTAGATAATCGTCTGTACAAATGAACTCGCTGTACCTCTCTCTGCGTACATGCATATTTACATTTTGCAAAACGAAAAGAAAAAAGAAACAAGTCTTTATAAACTAAAGCATTTGTGCCTGTTCAAGAAATAGAGCGTGTAGTCAGTTTCACAAACTTTACTAAAATATTGAAGATATTAGATATCTTTAATCAATTAGTGGAAAACTAGTGTTGATAATTATGGTTGCGTATTACCAAGTTTGTTTAACTAATTGAAACTGTTCCCCAAGAAATATCCGACAAGTTAATTCTATCGCCATTCTCGATATAATTGAACTACGAACTACGCACTTCGCAATTTGTTACATTGTTGGAAGTATTGTAGCAATTAATGGAAGCCTGATCATAAAAGCAATATAGTCGTGCGGTAGCAGTTCAAAACCAATTGATACAAATCTGGATTAGTTTTGCATATACTGACTTTTTTTCGATAATATAAAAAACATAGACCGGCCGCTTGGCGTGTAGTGGTCGCTATGGACGAGGGAGGTACAGCGTTCGATTTCCGGGGCCGATCGAATCGAATACAATGTCGCCAATGCTTTGGCACCGCTGCGACATTTCTTCATAGCTGTGTTGCTCAGGCGTTAAGACGCAGAAATGATCTCCTCCACTCGTTACACGCTTCGGCGTAATATTGCGAGTAGGCCTATGAATATTTGATTTTGTGAGTTAAAAAATTATTGACAGAGTGAAAAGAAAAAGGAAAAGTACAAAAGATTATATTGGTAATTTTTTTGCAGAATTTGTTGCGCTGTTGACAAGTGTTTGATAAACAATATGAAATTTAACATCATACTTTTCATTGGTTTATTATTTTTTAATGACGTCTCAGGGCAAGTGGTCCGACTCAGTTGTGTCGACACCCCTCTGCAAGCCGATTTGGATTTAGAACGAGTAAGCAGTTTAAATCTGGTTTTTATTTTTCTCGGTAAAACAGCTTTAATTAACCGATTTGCGGTTTTAGTACAAATGATTAAAAGCTATTACCGGTACTACTAATTATATTGAAGTTATAAGTTGTTTTTTCGTTAGACTTATACTGGCCGGCTGTAACATATTGTTATTTGGAGGCTAGAATAATGTTGAATTGACAGATTCACGAACTGGGTCGTGTCCTGTTTTAAGAAAGTGCCGGCGAAGCTCTAGCGAAAGCCCCACTAAGTTGGATTCTGTTTTATATTTTTTGAGTCAATTTCACTTATTGTTCACTAATATTCATCCAACACCAACGCTGCTGTGGCCAGAAATAAGAGCTTGCCCGTTAGCTCAGGTGTTAAGCACATTCGTATCGGTGGGGGTTCACATTGTTGTAAGTCTGTAAGTCTGGGGTTCGATTTTCAGGCCGGTCAAATCGGACACAGTGTCGCCAACGCTGCGACGTTACGCTAAGTCGCTGAGATGGGCCCCGCCACTCGTTAAAAGCTTCGGTGTAATACCGTGAGTATAACGAAGATTAGATTTTTTTTATCCGAAAAAGCCTGTAACAATGTTGGTGCAACTTGCAAGACTTTATGTTACACAGGTTTTTTTCGTAACTACTTTATTTGATTTAGGTTGCCGGTGATTGGCATGAAATATCCCGGACTCCAAATCCTTGGGAAGGAGGGGATTGCACCCAAATCACCCAAGTAGCAGTCAACAACGGAACAGCTTTGAAAATGCGTTGGGAAGAAATGTATATGACTATATTATGTGTCAATTTAACCACATGTTGCTTCTACTTCTAAATTAAAAGAACTGGGTATATTCATCCACCAGCGGGTCAGCTCTGTTGTCAAACACATTGCTATCGATGCGGAAGGTCTTGGGTTCGATTCCCAGGCCAGTCAAATCGGGCACAGTGTCGCCAACGGCTCGCAACAGCTGCGACTTTATTTGGAGCTGGATTTCCTAGGCGCTATGCCGCGGAGATGGGCCCCGCCACTCGGTACACGCTTCGGCGTAAAATACAGCAAGCATAATGAAGATGTGGTTTTTGATTTTGGGTTTAGTTGCCAGATGGGTTCTTTTTATGGCAGTGCTGTTTACATTATAGTGTGCTACGCTTCAGGGTGTGTTTACAATAGGCTATTATGGAGAAAAAAGCAGCTCACAGAAAATGCTAACTGGTAAAAAAGAATTACCAATCCAACACTAATAATTGCAAGCGCTAAAATTCAAGTGTTACCGTAAATGAAATTGCAATGAAAAGCACCTTATTAGCAAGGGAGTAGCCAGCAAAAAATTTAGGAAGGGGGTAAAGGGTTGGATTTAGACAATGAGGCTTATTTTTCATGTACCAATCTCCAAAAACGTCCAAAATTTCGTGCGTCAAAAACGGACGGTGCCCTGCGCCCCCTCTCCTGGCTACGTCACTACTGCCAAGTTTAACCCACAGACACAGTTGAAAATGGTTGAGTAGAGAGTAAGGAAAATTTGATTGATTGTCTACCAACTAGCACATCTTTTTTTTTACAGTATATTTAAAATGAGCGCCGACACTATCGCTATGCAATCTGTTTTTACAGATTTTATTTAGTAAGGCCGCTAACAACAGTATTTGCATTTGTAGAGTTAGATCTGAGGAAAGTAACGACTACAGATACGCGTTGAGCGTTGGACGACCTGCTGTAGAAGAAGTAGCCGCCAGCATGGATGTACGTTTTCAAATACCAGGTAGGAAAAAAAACTAACAAAAACAAGAAATGGGCTAGATAATGAAAAACGTAAGCCTTTTAGTGAACTTAGCAATTCCATTTGAACTACGGTGATTGTTTTTGATTCCTACTAATATTTTATGGCTGTGTCAGCTGATGTTTTTGGAATGTTTGCTTTCTTTAGAACAACAATTTTCTCAGCCTTTTCGCGTTGTTTATACCGACTACAACAACTCCATGGTTCTCTACTCTTGTTACCCCTACTACGAGATCATAATACCAGGTAAATAGTTTGTATAGTCAATATGGGGTACAAATACTTTAGGGGATGCAGCCAAAAAAGTTGTGCTATGGAGGCAGAGCCGGATGTACCAATAGGCTAGGCAGGCTGAAGCCTAAGGCTGCGGAGAAATAAAGGGGCCTCGTCACAAACAACGAAGGTCTTTTTCTGGTGAGATCGACCATCAACACCTTTGTATACCTAGAGATGAGTCTGGTCATTGTCATTGATCACTCGAGCATCATTAATCTAATAGCCTATAACCAGTGGTGGGATTCAAATTTTTTATAAGCCGGTTCTGTCTCAAAAGTATATTTTTTTTCACCCGGTTCTGTTTCAACTAATGGTACAAGTTTAAAGGGCAATGCGGGCCGGTTCGCTGATCAAATAAAATTTCGTGAGACGGTTCTATAGAGCCGGTGCGAACCGGCTGAATCCCACCACTGCCAATAACGTATAGGTCCTCTCATTGTCTAAATCCGACCCTGAATGGATGACGGAATTATGCTCTGGAGTAGCCTAGTATTTTTTCTGCTATATAGCAATACAAGCATAGGTTTACCATTATCACAATTTACGCAAAATTGTAACTTTGAATTCTCCTTTCTTTTATACTCACACTTCCTCTTTTGCTTTTTGATACTACCAAGCATTGAATCACTATTTCACGTTTACCAAGCAAAGTTATGGTGATATCAAAAACCTAACAGCATGTCATTAAAAATGTTATCGACACAGAACAACGCAGGGCCGGCGCCAAAGGGGCCAGGGGGGCCTGGCCCCCCCAATCGACATTTACAAGCTTACTGTTTTGAAGACAGCGGCTTTTGTGCTTAATTTCAAATTTTGGGCCACCCCTGATAAACGCTTGGCCCCCCTAAGTCTACTGCTCTGGCGCCGGCTCTGGAACAAAGGGAATCAAACCAGCGAAGTATGATCACATCCAGCCTCTAAAGGCTCAGAGACCCTCGTTTTATGGATTGTTCTTTTTAGGATTTATTTTTTATACGGAAAATGTGTGGATCCTTTCCAGGAAAAGAACTCTGGATGACGAAACAATCTTTCGACTTAGGGTTTGTAAAAACACTTTTTTCCTTTCAAAGTCAATTTGAACACTTGGTATTTTATACACCAGAAAATAGGAAAAGCTCAATGACACCCTGGGTCTGACGTGGTGGTTTTCCGAGCCAGCTTTATAGGCAAAAACCTTTTTTAACTGTTATGGCTTAACCCGGAAAAGTGTAATTTAGTGGAGTTTACAAAAGTAATGCCCCTTCTACCACGTGATACACACGTCAGGTACTTCCTCCAGGGTAACTTGTTTTAAAGCTAGGCGCAGCGGCCGTGTTGGTTCTAAGACTGTTTTTACCGGTGCTACTGTTATAAGCACGTTGTAACGTGTTGTTTTGTTTTCTGTTTTCTAATTTTTTGCTTCAATGTTATTTCGATGTATATTATTTCAGGGCCAATAAGAAGAATTCACTGCTACTTTTAGTTATCACCAAACTAGTAAATGAAATGTGGTGTCACTTCTATTACTTTTCAGCTGCTAAATAACTTTTTCTGCTTACAAACGACATTAATTGCAAATATGTTTTCTTAGCTCTAAATAAAAAGCATACGGCATGAAAGTGTAGGATTTCTCAAGTCACCTAAACCAAAGTCTGTATGCAATTTCCGAGACATCTCTTGTGGCAGAAAGCACTGTCAACTCGCTGTAATGAAAGCCATTTTTTGCTTTCTTTGGAGATGTTTCTATGATTTTCTAACTTTGTAGGAGCAACTGGACGAAGTTGGAGTTTTTGAAGAATGGCTGGAGCAGGTGAATCAAAGAGGATGTGATGACGTTTACCAAAATGTGGAAAACCGTTTCACAATCGATGAAAGCGAAGAAACACCTGAAGGCTCCGTATACTAGCTGATGGGCGGCGTAGAAATCGCAAATTTAAATTTAAATTTGTTTACTCGCAATCAGCGAGACAAAACCTTGAATTCATCAACAGCGTGCTATTTAACTGTATTTTTTAAAAATACATGAACTTTTGATCAGTGCAAGTAACTGCAAGTTGTTTGTAAAAATTTTGCGATAACGTTGAAATGATCCAATTAAATTGCATTAGCGCTACCCCATCACTTAGAAAAGGTCACGAAAAATTTGTGAAATGGAATCGTTTTTTCTTTTTCCCTTTTGTTCTTTGGTTTATTTACATGATCTATTTATTATATTTTCTGTCTTTCATTGTTCTGCACCAGTGGTTGGAGTTAGACAAAAGCTTCTTTCCATGCTCGCGAGAGTGCCTTGTACTTGAGTAACTTGACAATAAATGTATTAATGCGAAATGAAGTACTACGTTGTGCTGTGCTGCTTTCTAATCGATTTAAGGTCTCATCAGAAGAAGATCCAGGGTTTTAATGGGGGGTGTTCTGTAGTTTTCCGTCTAAAAGTATGAATAAAATTTGACTTTAAGAGAGATTAAGTCACCCTGGTATCCGCCACATAGCGTCAAAGTTAATCGTCTCAATTTCACTTGTTTTGTACCCTCTATTTCATTTGCCATAAGCATAAGCGCTTTCTCCGAAAAGAAAGAAAAAAAGAACAACGGATCAATTCGGTGAGATTTTTTCTTTGAAAAATTCAAGCAAAACATGCAAAAATCCAAAAAACATATATCGCGTCTTATAAAAATGGCGATGATTTAAAATTTTTGTAGACTTGATTGCGTATGGTTTACGTACTGATGAGGACTATGAAATAGCAACCGAGAATGTTTTTCTACAATGTCTGCATTGATAAGCGATGAAACTACTGATGCCATATCAGGAAATTAATCTAACGGCATTCTCATTTACAGATAGTGATGACAACGTGTCAAAATGAAATTTATATTACACTCTTTCAAAAAACAATCGATTAAATCAAGTTTTCATTGTACAGCACTCACAAAATAAACCCGAAGCGTGTACCTTGTGGCGGGGCCTATCTCTGCGGCGTAGCGCCTGGGCAACACGGCTCCGAAAAAACATTTCAACGGTGGCGAGCCGCGGGCGACTCTGTCCGCTTTGGCTAACCGGGAAATCGAAGCTCTGACCTCCTGCGCTGAGAGCGATGTCTTTTGCCGGCTATTTACCAATTAGATAAATTAGATTTTCCAAGTAGCCAACACAACTAGATTCCAAGTTTTTTAAAACAGAGAGCTAAAACTAAGCTACTTACTTTTCTAAAGTCGACGCCCCGGGGAAAGAGGCTCAAAAGGGCAGCAATTCGAACTGAAAGTCTTAAGCATATCGATCTTCTACGAATCTACGGCAAAGCGACAAATGGAAGGTGTTTTCATGGAATTTCAACGCGAGCCCCAGTAGCGTAGCTAGGAGGGGGGAGAGGGCTACAGCCCCTCCCCCCTTGGTATATGAACTATCTGCTGTAAACTTGAATAGTGCTTGCAAACTGCTGCAACATCGTTTTCGTCTGTATCATAGCTGGGGGGGGGGGGGGGGCTGAATTCTCCCCAACCATCATATTGGTGTGCCAAACTATCTGCGGTAAACTTAGATGGTGCTTACAAACTGCTGCACCATCGTTATCGTCAGTAGCGTGCGTAGCTAGCGGAGGGGAAGCTTATATCTTTTACATGTAAGCTAAAAAAAGTATTTTAAAGCAGCAACCATTGTTACATTAAATTGGTGAGGCATGAGGTTATTTTTCTGCTTTTCGCCGTAGAGCAGCGCTTCCCGATCAGGGGGTAAGAGAGCTCTTAACAGAGGATCGCAAACCATTCTAAAGTTTCTAAAGTTAGAATATTAGAAGTTAAGGGTTGGATTGGCCTAGAGCAGAAGTTGATATAAATTCATATTGATGAAAGACTTTTCAGATCTGATAGAGGGCCCCAGATAAAATTTTTTGTAAAAGTAGAGCGTGGGCAGAAAATGATAGGGAAGCACTGCATTAGAGTCTTATAGAAAATATTTAAATAATGTTTGAGGCATTGTTACAGCATATTACGCAGTTAAACGCACTAAAATTTACTTCTTTAGGAAAAAATGCAAAAATTTTCAGCTGCTGGGGGCAGAGCCCCCAGACAACCAACACAGCCCCCTCATTGCAAAATCTTAGCTACGGGCCTGGCGAGCCCGACCAAGATTATTAACGTAATCCTGCTATAGTTAATTGTAAAATTAGAAGTCGAAATAATAAAACAAACCACAAAATACATGTGCTCAAGTAAGGCTAAATTGGGGTAAGTGGTGCTAAAATTTTGCGTTTTTATCATTTGTTGATTGACTAGAGTAAGTCGCATGAAAGGTAGATGGCAAGGGGGACTAATTAAGGTCGGATAGAGAGCTAGGATTTTGATGCACCAAGACGCCCTCGAATGGAATTGCATAAATGGTAATTGAATGAGTTTTATTTTTGGTGAATATTTTTGCGGGGCGATCGTCTAATCTTGAGTCAAACTTTTTCTAGTTAGAGTTACTATTTACTAGCTAGAATATCTTTCTTTCTTTTCGAATCTACCAACAATGTGACGTGATCTGCTCCTATACCTATATCTCTCAATACGTGTCTGCAATATTACAATACGTGCTTTCAGACCAAAGTTTAGACGTAAATAGTTATAATTTGTTGCATTTCTTGCAATTTTGCAAACCACATCAACCAATAGTCCACTGATTTCGAGAAACCGATCTACAATGCCAAAATAATACGACCACAACTTGCATGATAAACATACAGTATTTATCTAAATCTCGGATCACAAAAATCATAATTGGTATTTTGCTGTTTGTCCGTGGATCATGAATTACGTTATCAGAAGTTAATCATATTGGTAAACACCCATGAATTTTTGTATCACTACTATATTTTAAGTAATCAGATTTTATTTATTCATTTGTTTATTTATTCAAAACCCTACCTACCCAGCAAGTGTCAGTATTTCTGACAAGTGTTATTTTATATCATCAATATATCAGATTATATCAACTGAAAGGAATTTTATTGTTGCAATTTCGTAAACAAATACGTGTAATCATGAAAAAGTTTTAGGGTGCGGCCGCTCAAGTACAATATGGTCTGAATATTTGCTTTTTTGTGTCGCGTTTACTTGGAAAGTAGTCGTTTTTTAGATAATTTTGTTTCTGCTGACTGCTTGATTGAAGCTGATATTTAGATAGTTTGGACAAAAGTATGCACGAAGCTACAGTACACTGAATTAATTTATAAAGTTTTTAAGCAGTTTTAACAACGTAGTTTATCAGTTACGTTTCTTTATCAGTTACGTTTAATCAGTTACGTTTCTTGATATTTCACTTTAACTCAGCTCTGACCAGTAGTGTAGCCGGCAGGTACGGAACCGGGGCACTGCTTTTCCCTTATTGACGTCGAAGACTTTTGTTAGAGATCCATCACTACTGAAAATGGGGCCTCTTCTTGTCTATAACGCGGCACTGTTCCTCCCCTGAATTTTTCCCTTGCTACGCCCCCGGGGATTATATCACTTGTTTTTAATTGGGTGAATGGAGCTTCCTTGCTGTTAATAAAATGGGTACGCCTACAGCTGATGGGATTGGCAACGGTCTGATGTTTCTTGTTCGCATGAGCAATTAGGACGGGGGGCTACTCAGGAGGCTTCTATGCGTACGAGAACTTTGAATAATTGAAAGCCTCTGATGTTTGTGAAAGGCCGACTAAAATTAGGACTTTGGGTCACTCAACGTAATTCTAGGTCTGAATTATATTAAAGATAACCGTTAATAATAAATTAATAATAGCGAACAGAATCAAATATTTTGCTCATAATTCATTGTTTTTCCTCGAAACAAATTATTTGAATTCGATTAAAAGTCAGTTTAATATTTAAAATTAAAACATGTGAATTATTAATTTTCACTCATCTACCGGTACAAAATTTGCAACCATCAGCAGAATGATTAATTACCGGTTAGCTGTGTTATGAAACATCGCTTTCAATGAAATTATTGCGTTTTTATTAGGCTGTGATGTTGCGGTTGTTGCTACTGTAAGGACGTTACTTTTTCAATTCCTAGAACAATATCATAGTAGCCTTAAGGCAACTTACACCAGTGGGCAATGGCGAGTACAAATTGCGAACAAATAAACTAACTGCCACGAGGCGTCGTAATTCCAAAGGGCCGTTGTTCTAAATACGCGAGAGCACAGACATTATTGGGGGTTAGTGGTGGGCCTGGGGAGACACTATTTCGGTAACACATAAAATAAAAAATAACGTTTAGATTGGTCTACGTTTACCGTAATTCTAAGGAATGCCTCCAATTCAATACACTTCCATAAAAAAGTCATCACCTTCGGAGCCTAATGCCCCAACTTAATGAGCGAGGTTAAAAAAATATCAAAACCTTTCATATATCAAGTAATACTCGCGCCATCAAGCAGTAAATTTATTCTAATCGAAAAGTGCCAGGGCATAGCTCTCTAGCGACACCTAACCAATAAAACTTTGAGCCGCAGCAAAACCGATTTGACTTAGACGCGCAAGCATTTTGTCGTATCTGCCAAGATCGCCCCTTAACGGAATGAACTCAGCGGCAAAAGTTCAACTTACAAAAGAACCTGAACATGAAGCTGAAAATTGGAGAGGCAAATGGATATTTACACCAAACCGGAGTTGATTCTCAACCGAAAACCCCGACGTTGAGCAGCTCAATATTTTAGGGAGAACAACGATATTATGCCCATGATTTTTTACCTGCTAGCCTATTCAGAGCTGGTCGACTAGTAGTATCTTGCACGCGAAGAACTTATGCTTATGGCGCAATAAAGCGGGAGAGCGTTATTTCGGGCTCTTAGTCCTCATCATTCGCTCGCAGGTTAAACGTACAATACATTCATTCATCTTTCAGTATGATTGACCTTAAGTGAGTCAATCATCCCTACGGATTAATATACCCAAAAAAATTTGATCTTTGTAGTACGTAACAAAACTACGTAACACTAAAGCAAAATTTTCCCGCGCATTCAAGGTACAAACAGTTGGACGTCGATTAACTAATCTATGCTTCATTGCTTATGTTAAAGATTCTCTTAAATTTTAATAAATCATCTTAACGATGCCTGAACTGAGTCTAAAACACCTTGAAAGACCATAATTGCTTTATTGATTAGATAAAGCTCTCGCCTTTTTATTGCACAGTAACAAAAAACAAGAACCACAAAACACATTTACGATCTGTACTAACCACTAGCAAAATATTTACAAGATTGGTGGAATACTTTATCAACTACGCTAAATGCAAACTTGAGAGCCAGGTTAGCATACTCATATAGCCGAGAATGAAGTAATACTTGCTGAAATATGGAGGAAATGTGAAAAAATCACTGAAATACAAACTACACTTAGGCACTGTTATTATGTGACTTACGCAGTGTGAAACTATTATAACCATCATCTACCAGTTAAATAAGCCTCATTTAAGGCTCAAATCAAACTGAAGTGAAGAATTACAATGCAGCTACATGAAGTAGGAAACTATTTGCAATTTTGCTCAAATTCATGTTGAACTTGAAATTTCAAATTACGTACTGCGAAAAGAAATTACTTTTATTTTGTAACATAATGGGCTTGCCGATTCTAATTCGATTGAATGAACTGCTAAAAATGCCATCAAAAAATGGTAAAGAACGTGGTTTTAAGCACAAGTATTTACACTACAAAAGTTCTCACAAACAAATAAAACAATGATTATGTTGTTTATAACAATTGATTTCTCAAATAAAAAAGGAAACACCATAAACAAAACAATCAATATATAATGGGAATATAGCTCTCAATCTTGGCTCTGTGTCTTTGTGCAATGCACTCAGCAATCCAAATAATGTTTCGGCATTCCTGTTCTTTCAGCTTGATGTAAGAGTAAAATACACCATATTGGAATTGCTGCATGAAGCTGATGACGTTTAAATTCACCTAAAGTTGCAATGTATGGTGGAGTACTGGCTGCTGACTAGGAGAGCGTAAGCTCACTTCGTAATCTTCCTCCATTACTGTTGAACTTCAGTTCAATTAAATTTGAAAATAACCTCAATTGTTTGTGTTAGCCAGACTTTTTCGATCAAGCTATCCCCTTACTCATGGACAGGAGGTTGAAACATTTTTTTATCAATATTTTAATCGCCATTTTTTTCTTGCGTTACTGCTTTGCCTGGAAATTTGACGTCACTTATCAAAGTTCCATGACTGCTCATGCGATTTTTTCTATCCCGTTTGATGATATGAATCTGCCGGTTGGAGTAATGGTACCGACAACGCTATCGGTGCGGGAGGTCAGAGGTTTGACTCTTAGGTTGGTGAAATCGGACACAGCGTCGGGCTCGCCACCAATGCGAGTGTTTTATCGGAGTACAAAGCTGTGTCGCTCAGGCGCAAAACCGCGAAGTCGGACCCCCCACTTCACACACGCTTCGGCGCAATACCGCGAGAATAACAAGATTTAATAATTGCACAAAACAGTTTGTTCTCACCTCGTGTTCAAAAAATTTATCTTCCAACGTCTTGTCTCCAGGGTTGTTTCCAGTTCCATCAAAGAGGGGTCGGTACTCCTAAAAAACAAACGTTCAAACATAGAAAAAATGCACTTTGCCCCAAAATTTGATGCTATCCAAGAGCACTTGAAAAAAACGTAACTTATCAGAGCAATATAAACTATACGTTTCACACAGAAAGTACTGTCAAGGCGTTTCAGGTTTCATCAATCGCGTTAGTGGACGACTTTAAGAGAGAATGTTGAGTATTGTTTAGTTTTAACAACAATGCTAACCATTCCAGTTGTCCGGGACGAAAGAAAGTCGCTTAGAAATGCATCGAGACAAACTGAGTCTACCAAAATTATGTTGTTAAACTTAAACCTACCAATTACTGCAATTGTGACTTGAAGCCTGTCACATTAAAAAATTTTGAACATCCTGCCAAAGCTTACACTACATCTCGGTCGTTGAAGCTTCCTTCTTTCACAAGTTTGAAACCAATTTGGATGCGTCTTTGCGCGTATCATCTACGGTAATTCCTCAGATGTAAGCAGGGTAATTTCAATTATGCAGTGTTTTGGCTTAGTAAGAGCTTGGAATACCGCTGGCGAATGACTGACTCATTGACATTCCCTTTGGTCTAGTCTTCCTTTCAACATTTAACGTGTCATGCTTCTTTCTTTTCATATTAAGTATTTTACGGACCACAAGGCGCACCTTAAATCCTTTCTTTTCTCAACAACTGATCGTGCGCCTTATAAGCTGGAGCGCCTATCCTATAAATCAGTAGTGCTTTTTGCTTTATTGCTATTAAAATAAAGAATTTTTTGTTTAATGAGCTTTATACGATAACCCAATACTTCTCAAAAACCATTGCGTACTAAAATCCAATGCGTCTTATGTACGAAAAAACAATGAAAGCAATTTATTGACATTCGGCTTCATGGTCCGTAAAATACGGTACCAATCAACAAGAACTTACGCAGTAACAGTCAGCAATCCTCTTCACTGTTTCATAATCGTCAGCTCGGGCGAGTTCGATCAAACCATCCGGAAAAAGTTTGCCGCGTCTTGGGTACAACTTGGCCCGGTCTTCCTTTGACAATTCTGTGCCGAATGAATTGATGGTGATGATAATGGACCGACGGTCTGCTTCAAACTGAAAGACAAAACAATACAGTAGCAATTGCTTTTTACTTTAATTGGGATAAAATTAAGCCCAAAATTGGAAATTGGTTAAAAGACGGATTGAACATGAAGTTACCGGATGTGGTGTTGAAAACCCAAGCAAGCAAATATAAACTCAAGGCACGGTCTCTCAAGAAGTGAACACTTCGGCACAATCAAGAAATCTTTCACATGAAGCGTTCACAAAAAGCGCAAAAGGCCACGTTTCATAACGATGACACCTTAGGAAAAAAAAAGCACAAAACTGCCTGAATGAAAAGTTTTATAAATATTTCGGAAAATTTAGGTTACACGGTTTCTTATTGCCTTGCATACAAAGCTGAAGACAATTGAACCTATGTTGTCGAAACGCCCACTTGACACAACAAACACCAGTCCATATTTTATATTGACGAACAACTTACAGCTAAAATTTCACACATTGAGTCAGCTGTGGCTCCTCCTTTTTCCTTGCACCAATCATAAAATGATTCGAGATAAGCTTTGTAAAGAGTGTTTCGAATTATTTCAATATTCATTTCGTTCAAATCTTCCTCTGAGATGCATTCTTGGAAAAATGGGGCTGCAAAAAACAAAAAATGTTTTACGAAAATTCTAAAATACCAAGAAACTAGCAACAATAACTTCATAAACACCGGTAGAAAAAGCTGAATGAATTTCAAAAATACACTTTGAGCAGTTACTATGTAGTGATCATAGTAGTAATTGAAATTGAAACGTTTAACCAGCTGCTAATGAAGTAACTGCTGCAATACTGCTTTTTGTCAGCAAAACTTTAAATCAAATCTCCAATAAAGAAAATACATACTAAATACTAACTGCTTAAACTAGTAAGGTCAAGGCGTGTACTCTGCACTGAGAATGCTGAGTTTAATACTTACTAACGATATGAAAGCGGCATTCATAACTACTTGAATTAGCAATCAGAGGCTAATTACCAACGCAGAAAGATATAGAACAAACAAAAATACATGACAGTTAGTCTTGATGCCAACAGATTTTGGTTATTAATATCTACCTAAAGGAGAATCAACCAAAATAGCGTTGTATAGATCAGCAGTTGTGGTTGCTATGGTAACAGTTTCCATTTGGTCGAAGGTGCCAAGTGGGTGACATTTTGGCAGTAATTCCGAAAGCTGACGCTGATGCAAAGTTCCAGTGATGAGTAAAATAATGTTGTCAATCATGTAACTGTACCTGGAAAAAGTTAATGTATATTTGTAAGCATTCCCTTCTCTGAATCTTTCCTAATGTTGATGTTAAAATTCTGCCAGAAAATCTTTTAACTACGAGTGACGAAAAATTCATGAAGCGGTAACAGCAAAAATATACTACTCTCATAAGAAACTGCCAAGTGAACTCAACTCATGAGATTGTTCAAACAATAACTTAGACCTGGGCTTGTTGTTGAAACTTTCTACCAAATTTTCAACTTCTTACACGCAGTAGTAGTAAGAGATTTAGTTGTTGCCACTTGCTAGCTAAAATTGAAAAAAAAAACAAAAAAAACCAAAGCCAGTATAGCACCAGTAAGAGCTACAATAAAAAAGCAACCCATGATACAACAAAGGCTGCTGTACAATAGCATAACAACAAAATGTTATTTGCTGTAATCAATGTTGAATGTTATATACAAGGCATTGGCAAATATAAATAAACAAATGAGGTTGCTAGTAATGCACAAACAGAAAATTCAACACACGATTAAGAAGACAGTTAAACCAACTAGCTTTCTTTTACTCAGCAACCATGCAATACAATGAGCCAAATGCAACCGTTCTAGTCACAAATGCAACTCATTATCTGTGTTCGTAGAACGCGAAAGTTCTTATATATATTGCTCTAAAATCGATAACTATTAGTAGACAAATTGTTTATTTAAAACACAAACAATGCACCATCAATGCTTACTTTACATAATCAAGAAAAGTTGCCAATTCATCATACGCATGATTACGAATGTATTCGAATTCCAAAACCAACTTCTCTCGCAGTTTATCATCAATAACTGACACAGTTAAAGGTGAAGGTTCATTCGCAAGAAAATGTCCATAATCTGTTCCTTGTAGATGGAGTTTCAAGTCTAAAATGAAGTGATCTTGCACATTACTGTGCGTCTAAGATTTTAGCAAGTGTGCCTTTGCCCAATTTAATAAAAACAATATTGCCCGAGTTTTCCAGAGTTCTAAGAAAGATTGATCATGTTTTTGTTTTGAATTTCTATTTTCAAAGAGTAATATTTTTTTTACCCCAAAATATTTAACACTTTGATTAAATTTGGCCAAGAATCATCATTCCAGTTGACATTCTCAGCAATGCATTATACAGGGTGATCCAAAAGTAACTCCCCACTCTCAAAATAACTATAATTTATTCAAATTTTAATAACTTTCTCAAGTTTTGTGTGTGTGTTACCTAATGTGTGTCAACTAAACCTATGCTCATAATTTTTATATTTTAATTTATAATTGAAGTAAATTCAATCGAATTTTATAAATTTATATATTAATTGTAATGAATAATGATTAAAAATAAACTCAACATTTAAATAAATAAATCAACAGATATTGAATTTTAAATGAAAGTTCATGCAATGCACTTTTTTTCTCATGTTTGTCAGATGGAGAAATTACACCTACAAACCACTATTATGTTAGAAGAGGGAGTTACTTTTGGATCACCCTGTATTTTTAATTGTTGGGGCTATATTGCCTGTGAAGAAACACTGTCCTTTAATCTAAGCTGCTACAGTCTGACAGTAGTAAGAGGAAGACACTGTTTCCTCAATGGTTATAATAAAAGTAAGCTTTCCTTAAACACTACATCGAATTAAAATTTGCCTAGTTTTTCATGCAATATTTATTACCATCAAGCGTATCACATTGAGTAAGATGGCGATAATCTTCATCTTTTAAAATTCCATTCTTAAATCCACGAACAAGTCCTTCTAAGAAGCCACTGTCCACATTAAAGAGCAATTCAGATAAATCAAATGAAGACATTTTTCAGCCGCTGCCACAAAAATTAGCTTAATGATTTAACAGCTTGACCTGGAACAATATTTTATCTGACAGTTAGCAAGCACTGTTCTCTTTAAGACAGAAGATTTTAGCTTGTGCAAATTTGCCCAGATGTAAATTTTAATGAAAAATTTGCTCTAAGATTTAGGGAGTTTAAAGAGAGTTTGATCCAATTTTTCTCTAAAAGTTGAGTTTCCAGAGTTACGTTGAGTTCCCAGCAAAGAACAAAGGCAAGATGTAAAATGTTTAGAAGCTACTGCCAAAACTAAGCATTGCAGTTAAAGTGTAAAAAATGAAGCTCTGGTGAACTTGATGCATGTATAAAGTACCGGTACTGGTATTATAATTTAGTCAAATCTTCATTATACTCAGAAAAATATGCTAATGCGTGTTTCGACGGTGGTGAGCTGTTGGCGACCCTGTGCCATTTTGTCCAGTCCAGGGGGGTTATTACAGGATTTTCTGTAGCGAGCGATTTCTCTTGCTAATTCTCCGAGCGACAGCAGCGATAACGAGCTCGCAATATTGGGACTACAAGTTGCGCTCGCAGAAACAGCAGCTACTCGGTAAAGCCGAGTGTTTCACCAACTGCTTGGTATGTATAGACTTGTTGTGAGGTGCTAGACTGGCAGCTGCTGTTTGCTGGCTAGCGCCTAGTTTAGTGCTAAAACTGTACTAGTATTACAAAGTTGGGGTGGTTTTAGCTTGGTTATAGGTATCGGTAAGTGTTATACAATAATGGTGTCTACATATGCATGGGCTTGTTGCAAGGAGCTGTAGTAGCAGTTGGTGGCCATGGCCTCACAGTTACTGGTGGAAGATACCATTACTACACACTCTCTAACTAAGTCTGTAGCCAATGCATGTTTGCAATAGGCCTACCAGCACAGTTTTAGCACTAGACTAGGTGCTAGCCAGCAAACAGCAGCTGCTGGTCTAGGACCTCACAGCAAACCTATACCGGTCCATCTGTAGACACCATTACTACCAGTGTTCCCTCTAGGATTTGGACTAGTGCAAATTTGCCCTAATGACAAATTCATTGAAATTTTTGCCCAACGATTTCACTACCTTGAGGACCCCTTTTACAAATTTTTTGCATTAAATTTGCTTTTCCAAGATACAAGCTACTGTCTTGCATTAAAATATTCAAGTTTTTTGTTTAAGTTTTTCAGTTTTGCATTTTACAATATTAATTTCTGGTTCAAAATCAGTAAAATTTGCCCAAATATTTCGCATTTTCCTCAAATTTCTCACTCTACAGGGAACAGTGATTGCTACATACACTCTTACCCGTAACCAAATTAAAACCATCCCAACTTTGTAATACCAGCACAGTTTTAGTACTAGACTAGGCGCTAGCCAGTAATCAGCTGCTAGCCTATTAGTCTTAGTTTGATTTGTATGTTGACTATACTTTGCATTTTTCTTTTTTGTTTTTTACTTTTGAAAATTTGATTTTTTTTGTTGACATGTGTCATGTTTGAGATAGCGTTTACCGATAGCAACTTGATGAGCCTTAGGCTCTTTCGCATGCATGAATAAACTTGAGTCTACCATTTCACAACAGGCTCTAGTTGTGTCGTATACTAGGTACTAGCCAATGTGTATAAACTATATAACCTAAAAAACAGTGCTCTGCCATGGCTAGTTGAATATGAAATTGCCGCTCGGTAATTTAACGTGCTCATTTTTTTTCTTGCGACTTGCCAAGCGAGTTTGCCAGCTCGAAAAATTTTATAATCCCAAAAAGTGCGTTGGTGAGGAAAAAATTTTTACCGAGCAGTTTACGAGCTCGCAAACTGCTTAATGAACATCCTGTAATAACCCTCCAGGTATCAAACCCCAGACCTTCTGCACCAATGGCCAGATAGCGAGCGCTTAACAATTGAATTAACCAGCCGGTCTAGTAAGTTAGCCCACAACTTTCAACAACTACAAAGGCCTACCAATACAACTATTTACATGAAAAACGAGTACCGTAATTAATTATGGTACACACTATTAGACAATTACAACTGTCCAACTCTGATGCAGATATAGATACCATAAATTCATGAATTGCACCAGTATGGTACCGGTATAAGAACCAAACTATTGTATTTTTTTAGCTACACTTCATAGGAACTAAAAAATGAAAAAAAACTTAACTTGGCCTAATTATAGTTGAACAACAAGTTATCATAAATTATGATAACTGGTTAACAGTTTAACATGTGAATTTAAATTAATTTTCTGAGTCATGATATGAAATAAATATGCATCTGCGCTGTATGAGCGACACAAACTTAAACACTAGTCTAGACCAGTAGACTGTATCAATTGTACCAATAACACTAAAGCAGTGTTTCTCAACCTCCAGTCTGCGGACTCAAATGATTCTGTAGAAAGGCATGGATGAGTTCGCGAAACTTATAGGTACGGTAAGGGTTACCACGTGGTTGATTGCAGTGTGTAATCGATCCATCTGACTAGAACTATGCATTCGCGAGTATATTATCAGCATTTGTGAAGTAAAAGTGATATACCGGGTACTACAAAACAATCACAAGCTTATTGTCAGCATTTACGAGTTAAAAAAAGAAATAAACCGGGTGTTACAGATACGGCAAAGCGACAAGTTTTAAAATGGTCTGGAGAAGACATCGTCAAATTCTTGAACATATGCAAACACTTTGAAACTTTGTGGGACACTTGTAATGAAAACTATCAAGAAAAATGCTAGAGAACAAAATAAACATTTAAAGTGATGCAGGAATTGACTGCTGCAGAATTACATATTGACAACGATGAGTCACTCAAAAAGTAAAAAACGAAACAGATTACTATAAGAACAAACAAAACAAAATAAAAACATCAAAATGGTTTATTTCACGTATATACTTGATTTTTCAGCATAAATGTAAAGCTGGGGGGCTACGACCACTGTTCCCTCTAAGGTGCCAAATTTGAAAAAAATGAGAAATTTTGGGCAAAATTTTTTAATTTTTCTTTTAGCTTGCCAATAGGAATTGTGATTTTTAGCCGAATTTAAATCAAAGTGTTCAATGTTTTGAAGCAAAACTAACATTTGATACTCTGGATTCCGGAAACACCACCGTGAGGCATAAATTCGATCAATCCTCCCTTAATCTCCAAAAAACTTTAGGCAAAATTTTTATCACAATTTCTATTTGGGCAAATTCGCATTTGCTAAAAACTTGAAGGGAACAGTGGCCACAACCCCTTTTGACTTTGCCTTTTAGTAAAAAAGAACAATATTAATGGTGCCAAACTGCCAAGTGACTGAAACATGCCAGACTCTTTTGATGGTTTCTGTAGCTTAAGGCCAGTGATGGGCAGGATAAACCTTTCTGTACTGAAGCGATAACAATAATCGATAACTTCAACAAAACTGTGGACGATACTGACAATCGATAAATCTCAATTTTTTAAAGCGATATCAGTAATCGATAAATTATTGTGGATAAATTTTTTCGATAAATGTTGCAGTGAACTTTCAATGCGCTTGACGAAGTATTTTTGCAAGTCACTTTGCAAAAACGTGCTTCTAGATTTTTCAAGAAAAGAAAGCAGCTTATGGACTCTGCCGTGGCATTAAATAAAACAAAGTGAGAAGTTTTTAAACTGCAACAACACTTTAGGAACACAACATATTTTTTACATGGCGCCAACTCACTAACTTTAAACACTGCGTGCATAAAGAATCATTTACCGCGATAATTTATCGGCGATAACGAAATACGGTATACTGTATATCACAAAAGCGATACTGGTAATTGATAAATCAAAACTGCTTTGAGCGATAACGATAATAAATTATCGCCGATAAATTATGTCAATAAATGCCCATCTCTGTTTACGGCCAAGGGCAGATCTAGGGGGGTAGCATGAGGGGTATGCATTCTCCCACCAGCCATTTCAAAAATGTTTTTGATGTATACAATTTTTCCATAATTTCGAACCTCTTCAATAGCAATAAGCCTTACGCCTTAAGCACGCATAATCAAAAATGTGCAAACAAAATGCATATAATTTGGCGAAGCACTCAGAATTAAGATCAAAAAGTTAAACAAAATTTGTATGAAATTATTCAAAAAGCATTAAAATAGCCATCACAGCAGTTTAAATTTTCAAAATTTTTCTGGGGTAGCATGCCCCTGGATCATCCTAGAGCTTTTCTTGTTTCTCAATCAGCTTCAAATTTATTCTATTGAAAAAAAAATACGCTTGAAAAAAATGTAGATATTATGCCCATCATCCTTTTAAAATTTCTTGCTATGCCACTGGTTTTGGGGCATAGGCTATAGCAGCGACTACAACAAACATGCAATAGCCACATGTCACCACTCAGTTATCAGACTACCGGTACCTTATTTTTATGCCTATGAGTAACTTGAGTCTGCGTATGTTTAGGCTAGCTTGGAAATAGTCCAAGAGCTAAAAAGGTTGAGAATTACTGTACTTAAGTATGGAGTCTTACGCAATGAGAAGACTTAAGCCTGGAGTAAAACCTGGCTAGTCTAGAGCTGTAGATTAGAGTACCGTAATGCAATTGTGGA
This sequence comes from Trididemnum miniatum, assembly GCA_964006365.1. Taxonomy (NCBI): domain Eukaryota; kingdom Metazoa; phylum Chordata; class Ascidiacea; order Aplousobranchia; family Didemnidae; genus Trididemnum; species Trididemnum miniatum. Next base: position 11,976,747 of record OZ023241.1, on the reverse strand, counting down.
ATTAGGCAAGTTGTATCTGCATATCCAGATACAGCAGACTTACGTACAGACCAAAACTATAAAAGCTATTGGACTTTTAACTGTTTAATCTTACCCACAGCCTGTTATCGTACAACACTGAACATGTCATAGGCTAACTTTACTGTCCCGACTCAGTAGGCTATTGTAAGTTCAGAGTTTACATTACAGGCTTAACCTCACTCCGTCAAATGCACTTGTTTTGATTAAACCAAATTTCGGAAAATTTATTGTAGGCTACTACCACATTAACTCAAAACCTAAGTTTTGATCCAATTTATTAAATAGAATTTCAAGTTCTGACATTACCCAACCCTTCGCTAAACGTCAACTGGCACCGTAAGCAATGAATAATATTTGCTGAGTAATCACGAAATCATGTGATTGCTGAGTAATGATATTGAAAAAATCCGTTGCCGCAAACTTTTTGATTGTTTTCCTTTTCTTTTTGAAAAATAAAGCTACTTTTACAAAAAAACTTTCCATTTTTTATAATGTTTAAAGAAAAAAGTAAAGCGTAAAATTTGATGAAAGAAATTTGTAATTTTCTTCAAATTTGTTTGTATTTTTTAAACTCTTGATGTCGCTAAAGGTTTGTTTGCATCATGCTTGAATGGTTTTGAGAGGGCATAAAGTCGAACCACGCAATAGCTCGATCCTTCATTCAGTGCTGTCGCAGCAGAGTAGAGGTAGCGGATTCATTCGAAGATTCAGTGCTAAATTAAGTGTTTAATTTCTCACTACCAGTGCGATAATGGGACAACCAACAAAAGCTCCGTACAAAGTTGGTAAGTTTTTTTTTGGATGGTTATGATTAGGTATTGATGGCAATTTTTAGCCGAAACTTTTATTGATGGAAGTGGCAAAATCTACTTTTACTGGCCCAACATTTGTTCCTTTGGTTTATTTTATTACTTGTCATGCTCTCGTGGAAGCGGGAAAGCGCAAAGGGATAATAAAAGAAACCAAGCGCTTACTGGTATTTGTACGGGCTCGTACAAATAGCCACTGCCAGTGTTCCCTCTAAAGTAAGATATTTAAGAAAAATGCAAAATTTTAAGGCAAATTTAACTGATTTTAAACCAGAAATTACCGGTAATATTATAAAATGCAAAACTGAAAAACTTACACAAATAACTGGAATGTTTTCATGCAAGACCACTGTTCCCTCTAGGATTTTGACTAGTGCGAATTGAGTCCTACTAAACCCTGCAAGTAGCTACAAGGAACTACAAGGTACTTTTAAACCTTCAAAATGCTTGAAAACACTACAAGGAACTAGGCTACCAGGTACTTTTATAGCTGCTACAAGGTAGTTGAAGTTATGAGGCTCAGAAGTACGTGTCCAAAGTTAGGATGCTGTTCGAAGTTATTTTGTTTGACGGTATCTATTCAGTACTGATAATTGCTACCAGTGCCATGCTTTCAACAAAGCAACTTCATAATACCCCTATTTTCATATTATATGCTGCATGCAATGCATGCATGATCAGTAGACAAAGTCTGAAAAACTAGGCTTTTTGTTTCAAATTGTAATTACTTGTAAATAAGCTTCTAGCCAACAAAAGCTTTAAGTTTGTTGGTGGCAAATCTAGAGGTGCCGGTAGCTGGTTTGCAGTTGATTTGGGATTGCTGGACTATGGTGCCTGGCTACCAAACTTGTTGGATGCGTCAGCGTTTTGCTAAGGCAGTTAAACCTGTGTAAAAAATTAGGAAGTATGATTGGTATTGCTGTCTGCCCAGTGCCTTTCAATCTCTTTTGTTAATGTTGATGATAAGTGCTGTAAGGATATATACTGTGACCAATTATGTTTTTTGTTTAAATAAATTGCATTTTCTCTTTGCTACGAACTGTTTTGGCCTAGCCAACTCTACTTGGTAAAAATGCTTGTTTCAGTAGACCAAATGCATTATACAGCCCATTAATATGCAGTATAGTCTACTGGCTATAAACCTTATTGACCAATTTCTTCATCCTGTACATGTGTAAGGCTCATTAACTATTGTGCATTAAAAAAATTTTTAGCTGATATCAGCTTGGCTGATTATGGAAGAAGGGAAATTGAAATTGCTCAAAATGAAATGCCAGGACTTATGTCCCTTCGGCGTATGTATGGTGAAAGCAAACCATTGAAGGGAGCTCGCATTGCTGGCTGTCTACACATGACCATTCAAACTGCAGTTTTGATTGAAACTTTGCAAGAGTTGGGTGCTAAGGTTAGTGTGCATGACTCCTGGTAAAGTACTCTTTATTATGCCCAATTTTTTGCAGCTTCCAACAAGTACCGGTAATTCTGTATTTCTTAAACTCATTGGAAGTTTTACGTCTGTATTTCTCAAATAATAAACTCACGAAAATGTATTGGTCGATGCACACAAGCATTAATGTGGAACAAAGTTACTTTGTTTTGCTACAGCGTTTAGTTTTGCAGTTGAACCTACTGCTCTTTTTCAGTTTCCTGAAAAGCTTTTGTTATCTTAAATGCTGTTACTGTGAAACATGTTGCATTATCATCGTCATCCAGTTGCAATCCATTTTTTCCCTCATTACCAAAGGTGGCCGGATACACCTCATCTCCTCTGCGATTATTCTCACACTTTCCCTCCTCCTTATTCGATATGCAGCTTCCGCGATCTTCAACCTGACTTTCTTTCACCTGCCTCCTTCATGTCATTTTTGCATTAGTGGACAAGATATGTTTCAATGCCTTAGTTAATAACAGACTGTTTTCTAATGTCATGCTTTGAGCATATGAGCATTCTTGTCACTATGTAAGTTGACAAACATCACATGCTACTAGTTTATATAGTTTACTATGTTATTGTCAACCAGGTCCAATGGTCTTCTTGCAACATATTTTCAACTCAAGATCATGCAGCAGCTGCTATTGCTGTGACTGGCACACCAGTCTATGCATGGAAGGGCGAGACAGATGAAGAATATATGTGGTGCATCGCTCAAACCATCATGTTTGGCAATGAACCACTTAACATGGTATGTTTTTTCTTTTAATAAGTAGCGAGCAGTACCAGCAATTTTGGGTTTGAAATGAAATGAGCTTCAGTTCATGCAGCAGCTGTGGCACAGTTTGGGTAATTGCAAGTTGCAGAAACTAATTGTTTAAAGCAGTGGTTTTTAACCGGGGTTTGTTTGAACCCCTTTGGTTTGATGGTGTTGTTGCAACGGTTTGGAAAAAGTTTTGCAAAATTTTTGATATATTGTGAAGAAGTATAAAGGGCCCTCTTTGTTCTCATGTGGCGAAAGCTGCCCTCGACGTTCCGTGAAATTTGTAACCACTTGTCTTGGCAAGCGTACGTTTTCTAGTCTGAGGGAAGTTGAAAAAAGAAACTAAACAGGCTTGCATGTGAAAATGGCTTGAGAACCGCTTTTTGCAGAACTACGCCTCGATTTTCTCAGTTGGTCGCCACAAAAGAACAACAGAAAGCACATTGATTTTAGCAATGTATTTACTTGACTTGTATTTTGATTAAGTGTACTTGGTTTTTAGTTGTGTGAGTGAGAAAAATTGGGGTTCAATGAGATCGTGCAGGAAAAAGTAGGGGTTTGGCAAGCGAGCAAAGGTTAAGAACCACTGGTTAAAAGCAATTTTTTACAGCTTTGCATATTTTTCATGTTAAGCTTTCGTCAGGTTTTGCTGTTCAAAGACTAAATATTTTTAACATTCAAGTTTTTTACGTAGATCCTTGATGATGGAGGTGATCTGACCAATCTTGTTCACGACAAGTATCCTCATTTAATGGAAGGCATCTTGGGAATCTCAGAAGAGACGACTACGGGTGTCCACAACCTCTACAAAATGATGGAAAAAGGTTCTCTGAAATGCCCCGCGATAAACGTAAACGACTCTGTCACCAAGGTAACCTTCCAGTTATGACAATTCTTCTGTTGACTTAGATTTTTGCAAGTTACTGTACCTTTAGTTGTACTGTTCTCTTAACTGAATGTTACCAGTTCTATAACAGCCTTTTCAACTAGTCTTAATTTGCGGAAACACGTTCATTTTTTACTCTCCGTTTCAGAGCAAATTCGATAACCTTTACGGTTGTCGCGAATCGCTGGTTGATGGTATCAAACGAGCAACAGACGTGATGTTGGCAGGTAATGTTTCCAGTACGCTACATTCACTAAATCTTAAGTGTTGGTATGTAAGACTGGCCGGCTGGCGTGATGTTGAAAAACATCGTTGTTATTGCGGGAAGTCTGTTATTGGGTTCCCTACCCAGTCAAATCAGACGCAATGTTGCCAACGGCTCGCCACCACTGCGACGTTTCTTTCGAGCTATTTTGCCCTGGCGCTAGGCCGCGCAGATGTACCCCGCCACTCGTTACACGCCCTCAGCGTAATACCGCGAGTACCGGTGTAATAAAGATAGTTGTTTTGTAGGCATTTTGTTTTTTCTTGTCGGGGACTGATTGTTAATGTAGTTTAAGTGCATGAACTAATATGAGACTGTAGATTCTAGAAATTAAAGTATAATTCCCAAATCATCATCATTCCGCGATGTTGGCTGCTTTTTCGGCACAAATACTTCGTTTAAATTTGATGTTAACTACGGTTTTACTTTTTGATTCAGGCAAAGTAGCCTTGGTTGCTGGCTATGGTGATGTTGGTAAAGGTTCAGTGCAATCACTTAAAGCTTTTGGTTGCCGAGTGATCGTCTCTGAAATAGATCCAATCAATGCTCTGCAAGCTGCTATGGAAGGTAACTTTCATCTTTGCTTTGCAAGTTATAGACATTGCGTTAGTGCGCTTACTATTTCGCAATGTTGCATTTCGTACGTCCTGGGCGATGCTTATAAGTGAGCTGGTTAATTGCATAATACTCGAAGTAGCTGCTTTTTTATAATTATCAAGCAATGTATTTCTTAAAAATGCGATAATTTATGATGTAAATTTCTTTAAGAATAAAAAGACTTGTTGAAATATTTAGAGGATTTAGGTCGTAATGTTACAGTAACACGCGCAATTGCCGGGAGCACAAACTTGGAAATTAGTGACACGTTAGTGTTAGAGTGAGTTGAATACTCGTTTTATAAGGTTGCGTTGATTTTAGGAGAAAGTTATATAATGTTTACTCAGACTGACTAGTGAACATCTTGCACTTTCACACTCAAGCTCGGGCAAGACTTAGAATCCGTGTGTTTCCACAAAGAACGTCTCATTGACTGTGTTATCGTTTGGAGCCGAAGACAATATCAGCCTTGCTGCGGTGTTACCGCGAGAAATAAACTTCTGTAGATCGTTCCGCGTATAGGCTATGACTAATGTGCTGCGCTAGGATTTCGTATTCTATTTCCCAAAAGTGCTAGCTGTCGATAAAAGCGTATACCAATTAGCGATTTTCGTGGTACAAAAAATTCAAATGCTATCTAAGACCATTAAGATGGTAAGATTGAGAAGATTTTTCTTTGCTTTTGCACCTTTCTCGATTTCGTTCAAACGTGTTCAAGATCATTAAACATGCCGGCTGCATATCAAAGTGGGCAATGGACAATTGGACCTGATTGTTTGCAAAAGTTGTGTAATGCTATGTCTGCTAGTCTCTCTTTTGTACTCGATTATTTCGCTTTAAACGCGCCAATTCAATTAATAATTATCGTAGATCTTGTTGTTCGTCGGTAAACAGTGAATTCTTTTTGATACTTGAAGGGAGATCATATTCTTTTGTAGAATATTTGCTCAATTTTGCGGCAACTCTATGGCTTTGTAAGATAAAGGTGCTTGCTTTATTCTTAAGTTGCCTCAGCTTTGTACTGATATCGGTGATAGGTTATGTTGACTTAGTAGCTTGCCGTTCAGGTGAACGCTGATATGCTACTGGAGATATTGCAGCTCGTGGTTTGCGAAGCGAATTTTTGAAACAGCCTACTAACTATAGAATAACCGGTGCATTTTTTCGGCCAATCTTAGCTAGCCAGTGTTAGGAACCAGCTACGCTGTACGCTGCCTACTTCAATTTTTTTTAATTTAATTTATATTTTATGCTTATTCAAAGAGCTAAACTCATCAGTCTACTTTGTATTCAACTAGGTTGTGTCGTACTAAAACATGGAGAAGTGAAAAAATAAGTGTCTTTTTCTAGGTTACGAAGTCACCACTGTCGAAAAAGCTGCTCCTCGTGCAAACATTGTTGTAACTACAACTGGGTGCAAGGATATTATCACCGGAGACGTTTTGCAGATGCTTAAAAACGATGCAATTGTGTGCAATATCGGTCATTTTGATACCGAACTTGATGTTGCGTGGTTGAATAATAACGCCGTTGAAAAAGTAGTAGTTAAGCCCCAGGTAAGGGTTTCACTCGTTTTTGACTGGTAAAGTTTCCATTTTTGTCACAGGTAAGCCAAGATTGTTCTAAAAATAGCTCCTCGTGTCGCGGCGTGTGTGATTTTTTTAATGGTGCTACGTACCGTACTTGTAATGCAGACGAGTAGTTTTCAAACCAAATCAAGTAGAAATGTTTATGATTTTGAATGCCTTATTTATGATCGAAAAGTACTAATCGTGCGTCATTTTTTTTTGTCAGGTGGACCGTTACAAGTTGGCTAATGGCAATCACATTATTCTTCTTGCTGAAGGCCGATTGGTTAATTTGGGTTGTGCCACGGGACACCCTAGTTTTGTAATGAGCAATTCATTCACCAATCAAACTCTTGCCCAGATTGAACTCTGGTCAAGCAATCCAGAATTCAAAAAATATAAGCGTGGTGAAGTTTATAGGCTTCCTAAAGTGGTAAGTGATGAATCTAAGCGAACAGTATTTTGTAGTTGTATTAATTGCATATTTATCCTCCATCCCGAGAAAACGATTATGGCGCTCTGGCGAGCTCGTTTAGGAGTTGCCGGCCATCAGTCTATAACACTAAGATGGGGAATCCCACTGAGTGCCTTTCCAAAGTAAATTTACTGGCTTGCTCTCCACACTACCCTTTGATGCTGAGCGTCAAGCAGAGAAGCTGTGAATCCCAATTTCAAAGTAATATAGTTTGGCCCGACTCGGAATCAAACCCTAGTCTACACTCCCAGAGACAGCAGTTCTGCCCACTCGGCCGACTGAACTGTATAATTTTCTGCAGCTTTGTTAAAATTTATGGAATGTGGCTTGAATGCATTGAACTATTTAATTACCTTATCATCACCCGTTTCTGGAGATTTACTAGTAACCATGTCTGCCCGGCACCGAAGTAAGCCCTTATTGGACGCAAGGTTAAAAGGTACTGGAGTCCACTAGGCGCAAATGATTTCTCAAAGATAAATTAGAGTTTATAATTTTCATTTTTACTTCGTTTAACTCAAAAAGTTTTGGTCAAGTGCTTTCCCACTAAAAGTTTTCCGGAAAAATTGGGCTTTGACATTTTTTGAGAACTAAAAAAAACGAAAACCCTTGTTTTAGCGTACTCCCATGCATATTGCAATTGCATACCTGTTTCTGTGGAGTAAAGCAAGACTTGGCTGTTGCTGTTCAAGATTGTTATTTTTTCAGCTTGATGAACAAGTGGCGCGTCTTCACCTTGAACATCTTGGCGTTGAACTTACACAGTTGACTCTCGATCAGTCCAAATATCTTGGCGTTTCTCAAAAGGGTCCATTTAAACCAGAGCACTACCGTTACTAAATTTTATTATCTTATTTCAACTGCGCTGGACTAACTTAGTCGACCACCACTTTTAATTTAGTTTAGTGATGTTGATATCAGTTCTGCTCTAATTTCAAGACTATTATAAGACTTAAACTGTATAGACATGGTAAAGTTTCATTGTGCCTGGTCGTACCACATTGTAAAATTTCTGGTGTAATTTAGTTCTCTCAATTTGTTTGGTCGTGCAGAGATTTGTTGTTCAGTAAATAACATTAAACTGCAGCGTAGTTGATTTTTAGCGAAATAGGACTTCGGCTTTACCTACTCTTAGTTAAGACGGATTTTTTGGGTTTAGGGTATAGGTTTGGGAGTTGAGGTCTGGTTAGGGTTGGTTGGGTAAAATGGGTAAGCCAAATGGTCGTGCACTTGATTCAGAAAACACAAATTTTTAAGGTCTCTCATAACTTGCCGACAAGGTTTTATCTTTCGCGTTTCTGAAACCAGAGAAAGAAAATTGATTGTTTTTAGTAGTAGCATAGAGGGGCCCGATTTTCTACGTTTTATTCCAATAAGCAGAAGATAAGAAGAGATTGATGAATTTTCGCTTCTGTCCGTTTGTATTGCAACTGTGCTTCGACAGAAATTTATACTTCAAAAGGCACTAGGAGTTATGCTTGAAAGTCCAATGTGCTGTCGTCTAAGTGTTGCATGTTGTTTATCCTCCTATCACTAGAAAGCGCTATCACGAGCTCGCTGAAGAGTTGGCGGCCATCTGTCTACTACACTGACATGGAGAAATCCCGCTGAGGGCCTTTCCCACGACACAACAAGCAAACTTGCCGGCTTGTTCTCCACACTGTCCCTTTGATGCTGAGCGTCAAGCAGCGAAACTGTGAATACATATTCACAAAGTTATTGGTTTGACCCGAGTAGCCTATAGCGCCAGAGGCAGACGTTCTTACCAGCCGGCCATTTGAGCTGTTTCTTTTGTTCGCTTCTTTTTCAGAACCGAGCGGTCTCTTGACAAGGTTGTGTAGCGGATTTACGCAATCAATCATTTAAAATAGCACACGCTTACAATACCGAAGTTTTTGTAATAGTGAGGCATATGAATGAAGATTTAGGCATCGAACTCCTGACCTTGGGCACCGAAGTCCACACCAGGCGAACTTCAAATAGCCTACCTGCAGGGGCGAATCCAGAAATTTATCTAAGGGGGAGAGGGCTAAAAGTCGAAGAGGCGATTTGGTGCGCATGGAAGTACCAATGTAATGAACTGTATAACTGCAAATTTAGGAAAGGAAGGAACTTGAGCCCTCACAGGCCCGGATGAAGGTGGGGGCTGCAGGCCCACCGAAAGCAACTTATTGAAATTAATTGACGTGATCTTTTAAAAATACAGCGACTACGAGGCATTTTATTGTCAAGAGCGCAGAAAGGCGAGGGCAGGGGAGTTAAATCCCCCTGAAAACCATGAGCCGCCCTTTCATATTTCATGCCTCTCTTATTAAACAGTCTAAGCAATATTTACTTTGACTGCAGTCAGTGGCGTAACCGTTATACCGTATTCAAAGGGACGTTGGGCTTAGGAGCAAGCGAATAAGCAGGAATAAACTTAATCTGCTAACAATTTTTTTTCCAAAACCCTAACCCTTTTGCTGTAGCCTTTATCGAAAATGTGCTCACAAAACATACATCTTATTTGGGCAAGAAATCAGAATCGAGGGCAAAAATTTAAACTACCGGTAACTGCGATAAAATTTGATCAAAAGGTATTAAATATCGCAATTGCAGTACCGGCATGCATTTTGAAAAATTTTACGGCGAAGTTTACTCCTGGACCGCTTTACACTCTCTCGAACTGTTTTTGTTTCTCATTATGCATCAATTTAAATTTTCTAGTCTAACTCTTTCAAATCACGATGGAATAACTGCCTTTAAAAAATTTCTCAAAATTTTGCTACCCGCTTCAAGCCAGTTCAATCAGATGCGTATACTCCTTTTTAGGGAATGAGGGATACGCATCTGATTGAAAAACTTTAAATGCGTATAATTATGCCGTTAGTTAATTGTTGTGACAACAAGGGGGCTAGAAGATAGAGATGGCATGGGACGCTAAGAAACCCGCTAAGGAGTCGCTAACCGTTTTTTTACAGCTCAGATGGCCTAGTGGTATGGAGCGTCTGTCTCTTGAGCTGTAGACTCGGGTTTGATTCCGAGTCGGGTCAAACCAATGACTTTAAAATTGGCATTCACAGCTTCCCTGCTTGACGTTCAGCATTGAAGGGACAGTGTGGAGAACAAGCCGGTAAGTTTACTTGTTGTGCCGTTGGAAAAGGCACTTAGCGGGATTCCCCTATCTTGGTGTGGTATAGACAGATGGCCGGCAACTCCTAAGCGACCTCGTATAGCGCATTGATCGCTTTCTCGTGATAGGAGGATAAATATGCAACTAAATAAATAAAATTTTACTGGTCCGCTAACGGCCAAGTTCCATCTGTTGTTTCTTACTGGGCCGTTAACGAGCCGCTAACAATTTTTGAAATCCCTTTAAGTTTGATTAATGTAATTAAAGGTTTATAAAAAGATGAGGTTTTGTGCGGGCTGGGCCTTATTTTTGATACGAGTTGCCGGGTTGGTTACGGCTACTGGGCTAGAGGTTCCGGGCCTCAAAAAATCAGCCTGAGCCATCTCTACCAGAAGGCGCAGCCATAATCTCCGTTCACCCACGGACCAGAAGTTGAATTCTTTAGCTTTTTTGCATAGAAAACAAAATTTAGGAATGTAGCTTATTGTAACAGACGATGATGGTATTTGATCTGCTTCTTTAAACCCGTAAGGTTTTAATGGCTGTGAATGTGTTTTTGAAAAACATATTTGGGTAGATTTTTGTTTTATTTCACAGCATATAGTTAATGTTTATTGACATGGACTGAAATGTACGGTAGGCCTTCGATGACCAAATAACCTCAGGCCCATCGACTTTGAATCTGGTCCAGCCGCCAATGTTCTACAGCTGCGTGTTTAACGTTTTATTTATTTAATTTTTTTTTTCAAGCCACTTAGCCTAATTGCAGCTTAGGATTTTTGTGGTAGTGAAGTACATGCATCATGGAGATGACCTAGTTGATCATCGAACCCGCAAAGCCAGCTTCGGAGTCCAATGCACCAACCACTTGGCCAACTCCGTGTTTAACGTTTTAATTTTTTTTTATTATTTGCGATAAAATTAAATAACAAAAAGCATAGGCCTATATGAATAGCAAAATTAAGTCAAAATTGTCTATTCACGATGTATTAGCGCAAATATGACCATTTCGAAAATGTACTTCTAATTCATGTTTCTTCTTGGCTATGAAATATTCAGATTGTCGAATAGAGTTTACAAGATTGAAATATTGGACCATATTGGGTTTACATTTAGAACATTTACACCGATATACTAAAAATCTAGCGTACAACAGTAGGCTAATGCATTTATAAACTGAAAGATATCATTTTTTTCTTGAAATCCAAATAATTTATGTCTGTTTTCAAAATGGAAGTCGTAGAAAATTTTCGCAGGAAGCCAGTTAGACTCGTCACACCAAAACATTTGAACAAATTTGCAATTACAAAATAAGTGCATGATAGTCTCCGGTTTTTCCAAACAAAATGCACAACAATTACTATCAACAATTTCTAAACCATGCAGTTGTACGTTTGTTACGATGGATTTCAAATTTAATCTAATTTGGAAGGATCGCAATTTGGTTTTCCTGGTTGCGAAGTAATTGTTGTTGTAAACTTTAGACCAATCAATACTTGAGGGTAAGATTTGCAAAATTTCACACCATTTCTGTTGTTGCTTAATTGGCAAAACCTTATTTTTGTTTCTTAAAAAAGTGTAGACTGTTTTATTGGATAATCCCAGTAACGCCACCAGTTGTACAATTTTTTCTTTTAACAAGAGAAAATGTTGGTTTGATTGTGTTTCATCTTGCCAGGCCAACGGAATAGCAGAAGTTATTTTGACGTGTTTTATAAAGCTGTAGTTATTGGGTGTTAGTTCAAAATCTGCTGATAAAGTATCAATCATATAACTTCATGTTACCATCAGAGTCTAGTAATTGTTCAAAATCCAAAATCCCGGCGTTGAAAAACTCTTCAATAAACAAGGGCTTATTTTGATATTTGACATTTTTATTTAACCGCAAAAATTTGTTACCAGGGGGGATTTCTGAAGCTTTAACAACGGTTTTAAAGTCGATAAAGTGGAACGGGTAAAACGTTGGAAAGCCAACTTAGCAATCATCATGTTAGTTGACTTAACATTAGAGCGCAGTATGCAAAAAATTGAGTTGTCTGTCAAGCACAGGTTTTCAAGCGTTTTCCAAACAGATGTATAGTTGTTATCAAACAATCTGACCCCTCCTTTAAATTGTAGTGCCAATACATGTTGTTTAATATCGATCATTTTAGCTCCTCCCTCATCAATATCACAACATAGTTGAGATCTTCCTATTTTCTCCGATTTAGCCCCAAATAAACTTTAACAAAATTTGGTAAACTTGTTTTATGAAAGAATCAGGTAAGATTACGGGCAAATTGGAGGCTTTGCAGACAAGTTTAGGTATGACCATGCTTTTTATGATGGTAATTTTTCCTAGTAAAGTTAACCCTATTGATGTGCAAATGTTTAAAATAGATTTCATTTCATTAAGAATAGGTAAAAAATTTTCATTAACGAAGGAAACATTATCACCATGATTTATAGGGATGTTAACACCCAAGTAGGCCTATTTGATGGTGTTTGTCTGCCATGTCAACCCATCAGTAGAAAATGGTTTAAAAATAGTTTTTCTACTTGACCCAATATAAAAAGCATTTGATTTATTCATGCTTACCTTACACCCAGATTGATCACTAAACACATTTAAAATATCCAATACGTGCTTGAATTGGGACAGATTGCTGTTTAAATAGACTACAGTATCGTCAGCAAACAAAGATACTTTAAAACAGTGTTTTTCAATTACCAAGCCTTTATATAAACGACTTTGACGAAGCAAAAGCGCCGTGTATTCAATGCACAAAATATAAATGGTTGGAGATAAGGGATCATCTTGTCTTACCCCTCTTTTAATTTCAAAATTTGAACAATTAAGCAACGCCGTTTGTGGAGTATTATTTTCCCGCTATTTATCACTAAGTGTCACTGTTTGCTGTTTATCCCTGCTAACCACTCAGTGCAACTTAAAAATGACAGAAAACTTTGTGCTATTGCGTTGGTGTACACCAAAATTACTTCAGCATGCATCACTTAAAAGACAATAATGGTTACGAAACTTACGATTCTTCGAAGTATAGTTTATTTTAGCAGTGATTAGATCATCGATACATCGGAGGCTACATAAACGGGATTAGATCTTCCCTGTTTTCCTATTTAAAGTCGGAAGAAATAATTACTACAGTATTTCTGAATAGCCGCAATTAAATACTCACAGTCAGGGCATGCTACGGAATGAAATGGTAAATGGTATGAAATGGAAGGAGAATTTTGGTTTAGAATATGGAAGATGCTCAAAATGGAATGGAAGATGTGAAAAATGGAATGGGAGATCGTCTTCCATACTTCCATACTAACTGCCGGTGCATATATACAGTATATCGGTATATCAAAACTTACAACAAATTGCGAAGTAGGCCTACTACCAAACTAGAATGAGAATAATTGGTCACTTTTCGGTTCTGCAGTGTAAGTTTTTAGCATGTACTGACTGACTGTATTGTTCTTTCGCGTTAAGCATCAATACGTTGTTTATGTCTATGCAGGAGCGTATTTAGGAGGGGGGGGGGCATTGTGCCATGCCCCCCTTTTTGACTCTGCCTTTTAGTAAAAAAGAACAAAACTGATGGTGCGAAGTATCTAAAATATGCCAGACTCTTTCGATGATTTCTGTAGCACATGGCCAGGGGCAGATCCAGTGGGTAGGATGAGGGCCAGGGATATACATCCTCCCATTAGCCATTTTCAAAAGTGTTTTGGATGTATACAATTTTTCCATAATTTCGAATCTCTTCGATGGCAATAAGCCTTACGCCTTAAGCACGCATAATCGAAAATGTGGGAACAAAATGCATCATATTTGACTAAGCACTCAGAATCAGGGTCAAAAAATTTAAACAAAATTTGCCTGAAAATTATCCAAAAGCACCAAAATAACCATTTCAGCGAGTAAATTTTCAAAATTTTTCTGGGGTAGCCTGCCCCCGGACCCCCCTAGAGCTTTTCGTGTTTCTCAATCAGCTTCAAATTTGTTCAGCCGAAAAAAGATACGCTTGAAAAAAACGTGGAAATCATGCCCCATCCCTTTTTTAAAAAATTTTCGCCACGCCACTGCGTTTATGTTTATTTGCATGTGTTTATTTATTGTTTTTTTGCAATGTAGGATTGTCCCACGAATGAGCAAGACTAGTTTTAGGTCGGAAAGCTCAGGAGCGTAACTAGGATTAGCTGAGACCCTGGGCATAGCCCAACAGGGGCGTGCCCAAGAGCTTGAAGGGGGGACGCAATTTAAAGCCATGCAGAGCCAGCGCCAAGGGGGGCCTGGCTTCCCCAATCGACATGCTCCGCCCCCCAATCAACAAGCTTAATTACTCTATAGAAGACATCGGCTTCTGTGCTTAATTTCAAACTTTGGCCCCCTAAGTCGATTGCTCTGCCGCCGGCTTTGAAGCCATGCCAAAGGGCCAAATATATTTTCACCGCGCAAAAGGAGGATAGGTTCTTTGAAGGTCATCACGTCCGTTTTCAGCGCAAAGTCAAGTTCAGAGCAAAAAAAAATACTGATCACGTCCGCAGATATCCACTTTTTTGTCCAAAGTCAAGTGTAGAGTAAAAAAAAAGGTCATCGCGTCGGCAGATCTCCACTTTTTCACCCAATACACCTCTGAACACCTGGAAATAGACCCTGGGCATTGGGAAAAAGACCCTAGGCATTTGCCCCCCCAAAAAAGCCTAGTTACCCCACGGGAAAAGCTTATCCTGCAGATAATGCGCATGTCGCATAATATAATAATTAGTGCATTTTTACCACTAGACCTACGTTAAATTACATTAGTATGAAAGAAAGGAATGGAACATGGAAAAAAATTTTGGCATGGAATGGAATACGGAATGGAAAATTTTTAGTATGGAATGGATATGGAATGGAAGAAATTTTGAAGTATGGAATATGGAAAAATCGTCTTCCATTCCATAGCATGCCCTGCTTACAGTATCTGTTTATTTGTTTGTTTTCGAGTTTCCTTTCGCATTTAAAAAAGTGTCCGACACCCGTTTGTGACGAATGGATGCAAATCATGCAAGGGCTACAAACTGACTGGGGAAGAAAATTAACTCGCATGAAGTATCGCTTCACTCTCGGTTCAAGTTCAACGAAAATTTAGGTAGTGCAGCAGTTCCTATTTGTCAATATTTTGCACTTCGGATTAGAACATCGTAAAACATGTTCTCGATTGAGAAACTTTGCGTTCTAGTTCAACAATGAGGGGTGTATTTTGAATATATTGTTGCAATTTATTTAAACCAGGGCTGCAAACTTGCAAGTATTTTTAATCGAGTTCAAGTTCGAGTTCACAAAAACTTTGCAAGACGAGTTGGAGTTCTTCATTTTGGATTTTCCGAGTTCAAATTCAGCAATTTTTATCGGGTTCATGCTAAGTTTAAGTCGTTTTTGCAAAGTTTAAGATAAGTTCATAACTTAATCAGCTTTTTTCGAGACGAGTTCAAGTTTCAACGTTCGAGTTCAGGGATGTTTTGCTTTTCGAGTTCGCGTTTGGCAAAAAAGACCGAGTTCAACGAGTTTGCAGCTTTAACTCAAGCATAAATGAAAATTGCTGCTTCAAAAAAAAAAAATATTGTGCTTACTGTAGTAACAGGCTTTATAATTCAGCTTTAATCAAGTGTAATACCGGTATCCAAATTCTTTGCCAATCAAATGGCCGACTGGCCGAGTGTGATAATTTTTTTTTACTGCAAACAGTCCGAACAAAGTGCTATGGGCAATCATCCACCCCGAGACGCAGCGAGAAATTCTAAAATGGGGCAAAAACTACAAATGCCATCACAACAATCAGGTATATTTCAATCACTTAGCAACGCTCGTTCATTTTTTTACCAAAGGGCCAAGTCAAAAGTGAAGGCATGGTACAATCCTCGACACTTGTTTGTTCTATAAACCGTAAAACATTATTTCCTAGGCTCTAATTTCTCAATACCAAACTTTCAGTAAATTTAGTAGATAGTCTACAATACAAGTAGGCTGAATTGTCTACTTCTTTGACCACTTAAACCCAGGGGTGTAGCGGAAGGGGAACGCCGTTCCCCTACTTTTTATGGAGCTCATGACAAAATACCTACTCTACAACATTGCCTTTGTAATGAGAAGTGGACTGTTTGTTTCTAGTTCTTCTATGATTTGACCTCCAACGAGCCTTTAAGCATTCCGTATTCTCACTTTTTTCCCAGGCCCGTAACCAGAAACTGAGCTCAGGGAGGGCATTTTTTTAACAGGGGTGGGGGCAAAAAATTTTTTCTCTAGGCCTACTTCCCAAAATACCGACTAGGAAAACAGTCAACATCTATGTAATATTGCAAAGTTTAAATTTGTTTTTCATTATAAACATATTTCTAAAAAAATCCGGAAATGTCCAATTTTCCACGCAAAATCAAGTAAAAAGCAAAACAGAAAAAGGTCATCGCGTCCGCAGATGTCCAATTTTCCATGGAGAATCAAGTCAAATGAGCAAAAAAAGGTCATTTTTCCACGTAATTGCAAGTAAAAAGCAAAAAATTGTCATCATGCCCGCAAAAAAATGAAAAATGATAAAAAAATGAGAGTGGGCAACTGGACAACCTGAAAGATACGACACCGTTGCTTTTTAACACTCGAGTCCTCCAATTTGAAAACTTTTGAAAATGTAGGCCTAATCTGTTTAGCATAAGATTGTTTTAGAAATGATTGTTTTGAAAAAAATGATTGTTTTAGAAAGCTCCGTTGTACCAAAAAATAGGCTTGTTTTTTACTGTTTGCTTTTTTTCTGTTCTGCTCATTTCTTTCGCCGCTTATGCTTTTCGGGCTGCAACCTACGGGAAAACAGTCATTTTATTTTACTTATCTTTTTTTTTTTGGTCCAACTAGTAGATAAATTGCGACACAAATTGTTTGCTATGCTACCCTACAACTACAAAGCTCTGATTTGACAAGTATTGAACAGATATAATTAACAATCTAACATGATCAAACCAAGCTTTTTGTTTCATTTGGTTGACAGTAAAAATATTATAGGCCTCAAACACTACATTTTTTATTCTATGCTAGTGTAATGCAAGTAAGTTACCTCTTTAAAGTAATTATGGCCAGTGGCGTAACTAGGGTACCATGCGCACGGGGGCAAAAAGAAATTCTGCGCCCCTGCTTTCACTCCGAATTTTGCACAAATTATAAAAATGACAGTGAAAATTAGTGTTTCATTCGAGTTCCTAATGAATCGCGGTTTGGAAAAGAACAACGAAGGAGAAAGATTAACAAAGCAAGAAACGAAGAAGAGTGGAGAGATCAGTGACGCATTAAGGATTTGGCAAAAGGAAGCCACAAGCGAGAGTCTGGGGTAGGGTTGGATCCATTCATTTTTTTTCTAATTTTGAAATTCAAATTCATTGACTTTGAAAAAACGAAATTCAAATTCATTGACTTTGAAAAAACGAAATTGAAATTCAAACTCATTGACTTTGAAAAAATGAAATTCAAATTCATTGACTTTGAAAAAACGAAATTCAAATCCATTGAAAAAACGAAATTCAAATTCATCAAGAACTCGTGAGCGGATTCAAATTCAAAATTGAAATTAGCCCCAGCCGCCGAAGGCTAAAGGAGTCTGGGGGCAGAGCCCCCAGCCTCCAACGGATTTTTAGGGGTTTTACAAGAAAAACACTTATTTTAGCGAAGTTTTTTTGTCGAAAAAGAACACACCGGTGTCTGAAATTTTAACAACACGTATCGGAACAACAAAGCCTGGGCCAAAGGTGGAGCCATGGCGCCGTGGCGCCCCCTACGTGCGCCTATATGGTCCATCCATTTTTTTTAGTAAAAAAAATTGAAAAGTAGCCATGGGCGCCCCCCTCCCCCTTGTTACGCCACTGATTATGGCCACAACCAACAGAGTTCGGTCTGATTTGAAATTGTCGAGTACAGCAGTAATTAGGCTAAATATCGGTAGTCAGCTAAATGTTGCAGTTTATTCTAAATATAACTCCAAATATGCTGATTTTGGCATTAAAATTCACAAAATTTTCTCAACGGGCGGGGATTTTGCCCCCACACCACCTTGCCGCGTTACCACCGCCGGTACCTACGTGAGTGGCCTTAAGGTTTTGCGGGCTCCAGGCAAAAAACAATATGCGGGCCCCTTTTAGCAGTGTTGGAAAAAAGACCAAATTCTATTGTGCGGTTGCATTGTTTAGGACAATATGGATCAATCTCTCCAATATACCTTTCCAATATTGCTCTTGCTTATGTTCCATGTCAGAGAGTCACCGAAAACAGTTGATTAAATAACCGAAAAGAGTAACCAAAATTAGCTAAAAATTAAAAACTTTTTTGTTGTGAAATATCGACGACTGTACCACACTTTATGTATCATAATTATTCAAGTGCAGGCTTTTTCCAAGTGTGTGAAGGAAAATTTAAGCTACCTGCTGCTGCGTAATATAGGTATCCAGCGGTGTACGCACGGGGGGGGGGTTCGGAGGTCAAACCCTCCCCCCCCATTGACGATTGAAAAAAATGAAAACTTCTCTTTTTGAAACGATCCGCCATTTTTCATACAAAGATTGCCGAAATTGCTATTAATTATCAAGTTTTTCTGTGCTATCCAACTTCCTTATATTATATAATCTAGAAAAACTTTCATTGTGATGCAAAAATACCGGTAGTCAAACTTTTCTGGTGCGTTGCGCTTGAAGTTGACGATCGACGATTGCAGAAAAAATGAGTCCTTTCTTTTTTGCGACGAACCGGCTTTTCTTCGTGCGGAGCTTGCAGAAATTGCTGTCATGTTTTTTTCTGTGCTGTCCAACTTCCTAATTTAATTTCGAGAAACTTTTATTATGATGCGATGCAACAATACCGGTATTCCAACTTTTCTCATGTGTTTTGCTTGAACTGCAATTTTGTCATTGATGCTGCTGTGAAGCAATTGGTAAGTGGAAGTTTCCTTAAATACGGTGTATCTGCAGTAACTGTGGCTGCACACAAAATTTTTTTAAAAAACCAAATCTTTACTGCACTCGTTTCATTAAACTCGCTGTAGTACTGCAGCGTCGTAGCGAGTGGCGGGGCCCGACCATGCGGCTTAACGTCTGGACAACGCAGCTATAAAGAAACGTCGCAGCGGTAGCGAGCCGTTGGCTACTCTGCGTCCGATTTGACCGGCCTGGAAATAGAACCTCAGACCTTTCCCATCGATAGCGGCATCTTTAACACTGCGCTATAGCCGGCCGGTTTGTTGAAAAATTATTAAAATATAGAAATCTAAATTGACACTGCCCTACATGCTATAATTAAAATAAAGATACTGCCAAGGAAGACGAGAGTCTAACGAAAGATTTAAGGAAGCCCAGGGGCGGAACGGGAAGGGGGGGGGAAGGCAAAATTGTTTTTACGCACCGCAACTGTCTCAGGAGCTGGAGTGCTCCGTTAACCAGACACCCTAATTATGTGCTTGAGAGTATCTGATGATATCGACGCTGTTTTTGAGTTTAATCGCATAATCAGGGATTCCTCTAGAACGTAGGGGTAAGGTGGGGTAGCGAGCCCACCTTAAGCGACTTTAGCTTTCTCCCAGAATACAAGGTTTTTTATTCTAATTTTTGTTTTGGTTGATCTTAGGTTTCAGAGCTATCTTTTCCAACAGTCATTTTTGAAAAAATTTGAGCTCTGGCTAATTTACTAAGGTTTAAAAAAAAATTCAAATCGGGAGTTTTACCCCATGGGGTAGGGTAATACGCCCACCCCAAAATTACAAAACGCCCACCGGTGGTGTTTGACCAATAATCTCACAACCATTTATTTTTCCACAATCTATGTGCAGTTCTAGCTATATGAAATACTTGAAACAGCTCACTATTTCTTTTTGCTAGAATCAATCAACTATTTTGCTGACCCATACATAAAATTTTTAAAATATTATGATTTTGCCACCTAAAATAAACTTTATAATTTTAACACTTAAGTACACAACGTCCTGCTCCTAATTTCTTGCATTTGTTCAGTAACAGAATGGCTTTCCTTTCCAATGTATATTCATAGCAATTATGACGTGGTTACCAAGAAACAGCTCGGGGGCGTAATACCCCGAGTGGGCGTCTTGCCCCACTTTACCCTAATTTATTGTAGTTTAAAAATGTTTCGGTAGGGAGGGCAGTTTGTTTTCATGCTTCACTGTCTTCACTTTTCCACAAGGGATACTGCCCCTTTCATAATGAGTGCATATTAGATGTTTGTATTAACGTTTATAAGCGTTGTTTATATCAATGTTGGTTCTTGAAAAAAGATTTCTTTGGAGGGAAGCAATAACTTGTTTTTCCCTCCTGGCTACACCGTGTTTGTGACGTTGCGAAAGCTAGTCTACTTTAGTCAGTTAACCTTCCTATGACCCAAAAATGATTTCGACTCAATTTTTTTCAGTAAATTTCTAACCACGGATTGACAGCTTGAGTTTCTGTGAAGCCTTTTCGCTCTTTAAGTGAAGCGCAAAAAATCTAACAAAAGTGTGAATGAAATATCCGGATTGTTTCCTTCGTTATGGCAATATATAGCTTAATCATGGTAGCTGTAATCGCGCAATAATTTAGGCTAGAAACATTACAATCTGATGCACTTTAATACCTCTGAACTACTGTAGGTTAATTGTGGTATGTTTACGTCATCACGATGTGACGTCACTGAAACCCCCCATTGAAAAATCCTGCGTACGCCACTGTAGGTATCTATTGTTTAATTTCGGGATTGATAATTCTAGAAAAAAGGTTTCGTTGACTAGTAGTAAATTTTGCATTCGGTATCCAGCTTTATTGCTATGGCTACCTGATTGGTTGGTTTTCATTTTGCTGATTGCTGTGGCTATATTTACAACTAGTCGAAACTTTTCATAGCTTTTCTATATTTACGACTAGTCGTAACTTACAAGTTACAACAGCAATCTGTGTAATTTTTTTCCTTGATGTAAATTCTATTTAATTATAACTCATATTGCGCGTATTTTGCTGATGTGCGGGTCCCTAAATTTGCGGGCCTGAGGCGGTCGCCTGCCCCAAACGCCACTCCTGCAGTAGATAATACCGTCCGTTGGAAAATATGCAATGCAAAGCACTGTGGTTTAAAGCTGCCGGGATTTAATTTGCAGACATGCGTTTCCCCACTTCTAATTTTACCACTTCACCACTGCTTAAACCTAGCCTAATCAGTTGTCATGGCAATGCTTTTTAGTTTAGTTTAGTAGCATATTTATCCTTCTATCACGAGAAAGCGATCAATGCGCTATACGAGCTCGCTTTGGAGTTGCCAGCTATCTGTCTACCACACCAAGATGGGGAATCCCGCTAAGTGCCTTTCCCAACGGCACAACAAGTAAACTTACCGGCTTGTTCTTCACACTGTTCCTTTATTGCTGAGCGTCAAGCAGGGAAGCCGTGAATATCAATTTTAATGTCATTGGTTTGACCCGACTCGGAATCAAACCTGAGTCTACAGCTCAAGAGACAGACGCTCTATACCACTCGGCCATCTGAGCTGTTTAATTGTACCGTATGCTTTTGTGCCATTCCTGTGAAAAACCACGACGGCATCATGAGAACCGAAAATCCATCCGAAGACGTGCGGGATAACCAAAAAAGCGGTGAAGATTTGATTCACTTTTGACCGATGATGCTTCCCGTCCCAGAGTTACAGTAGAGTATCACCGTTGCAAGTTCAACTAGGTATACCTCCACTGTGACCTTGGGGGACAAACGGGCAAGATTTTCCGTAATCTAGCATACAGCTCTAGTCCAACGCAGACAAGGGCTACATCTTACTTACGTCGGAATCTTTAACGCAGATGAAGTACGGACAGTGTGCGACCAATGTAATTCTTTCAGATTACACAAACTTATAATTATCAAAAATAAACTATTCTAATATCAGATCAGAAATCAATTTACAATTCTAAATCAGCTTCTCGTACATACCAAGCATAAACGTAGACCTTTACGTTTCAAAACGCAAAAGGTGCTGACCGGCTGAAAAAGTTTTACTATGCCTTTCTTCTCGGGCAGGTAACTCCTTTAACTGCTATTAAACGTTGACATAACTAGCTTGCTAACAAAACAACCGCCCATCAAACACGAAGTTCATCTGTGGAAAGCTAAGCGTAATGCCACGTTACACTTATTGCTATTCGCCGTCTACTTTTCAACAACGTGTCACACCAGCTGTACAAGCTCATTCCATTTTAAAAAATTGTCGCATATTTTTGACAAACCGTTTGTTGAATAACTTCAACTAAGTACTAAGAAGCACAAACAACATGGCACACCAAGAATAAAACCGTACAAAACTAACTAAATTACTTCGGCGCTGCAAAACAACCCGTTAGGTTTCCCGCCATTTTTTCTCGTTTCCGCTTTCTAATTTCTGAATGGCAGTCAAATCGTCACGAGACTGCAAATTTGTTTGAGAACGATGCTATCACATTACGCTTTCAGCTGAAAAGAAAATCGTTTTACCGGTAATCACCAACCAAGCCTTTGAGAATAACAAACATCGCAAGCTAACAAACCAAACGGTCGCAAAGTATAGCACTTAAAGAGGTTAGGAAACCCTGATGATCTTTGCAGGAGCCTTTCACCATTCAGGTTTTCATCAGAATACATGGAAATCTATTTTATTGATCACAATTTTAATTGACACTCAGTTTCTTCAAGCTCGAAATATAGGCCTACATTTCATCAATTAAGTTAATACAACATCTCCCACGCACTGTTCAACTTTTGAGACACTCGTGTAGAAGTGCTGGTGGTAATCGGTAGAGCTAATTTGAATCATTAACTTGGTTCTCAAAGGGATATTTTACTCCAATTGCATTTCTTTCAGCACCAATTCAAAATTGTTAGCTTCAAACTTTCTGAAAAGAACACCATTGTCGACGGTCACGCGATGGTGTCGCGAAATAGTCGACCAGCTTGATCCGTGAGAAAAGAAAAACCACGAACTTCGCGTCATAATTTCCATCTCGGCTAAAGAAATTATCTCTGAAGTCACATTCCACCCGGACCTTTTCCAACACAAAGTATCCTTTCGTGAAAAAAATGATTCTAGCGAAATATTTGGCTTGGAATATATCTTATTTAAGTGTAGCAGTTCCGCATAAATTTCATCCCTGAAAACGGTTAATGAAGAAGGAGCGCCAATGTAAATTGGGATGTTTTGTAAAGATGTATTTAGGTTCACCATAGCTTTATTAATGGCTTTGGCAACGTAAATCGGCTTCAAACGCGGAAAAATTTCGCAAATTTTGACATACGTTTCCTTCACCGTTGGGCCTACAACCTTCGGTTTATAGCAATGCCCCCCAATGTAGTCATTCTTATCATATCTCCAATGAATCCCAATATACTTTAAATTTCCAATAGCTTCTTCTAAGTATCGCTCAACTGCGTTTACTACGCTTAAAGGACGATTTATAGCTTGAGTTACTGCATAATGCAATGCCCTGCTGGATTTAACAGGCAGAAGTGTCTCTGTAAGTGGCATTGGAAGATCTAAGTCTATTAGCGCAGGTAAGCCTAGCGGATAAGCCATTAATCCGCAAGAAACAGAGCTTTGATATGATTTTTTAAATAGTTCAATGTTAGTTGTCATCTCATGAGTATCAGGGGGAGTGCCATTGAGTGAAAGGTTCCGCAACAGCTTTGATTTCACATTCTTATTTATTTCAAAAACACGAGCGAAAGGGAATATTTTAATTTCTTCCACTTCTTCCAAGACATGAAGTATTGACATACCGGACTTTTCTTCCAAATCTCGGATGAATTTTATCGGCGTTGCACGCCCCTTTTAAAATAACAAAGCTGAAAGTTGATTGTGAATTACAAACTCTCACAAGTGAATTAAAACGGCTTAGGAGGAAAAATGATGCCACGGTAAATCTCAAAACTCGAAACTTTATTTTTCCTCCTTAAGCTATTTTCGTTCCAAATTTATTGTATTCAATTAAAACGCCATTGCACAATCACGTTTGAAGTGCAGGCTAATGTTGGCCCCATATCAATATCGCATTAGCAATCTGTTTGTTACCATAGGCATATGGTCTCGTAGAGTCAAAACTTTTTTCGTTACTGGTATTTATGATAGCCTATATCACGCATTTTTGATTCTGCAAGTTGCATGAAAAATGTTAACAACAGCTGACGCAGGAAAAAGAGGGAACATGTCCCAAACACCGAAACTTTATAAGATCAAGTCGAAACAAAATCACTCTGGAATGCAATAAATATGGGACGAAAATAGCTGAAGGAGAAAAATAAAACCGAGGAAATTCTCAAAACTAGACGTTTTGACAACATAGATTCAGTTGTCATCATCAGCAATGCATGCAAGGCAGTGCAAAAGTGTAAGAAGTAAGAACTAGAATTTACAATTCTAACTTCAGGTAATAGCCAGGCCCGCAGCCAGAAGAAAATGCTAAGGGAGGCATTTTTTTGCAAGGGGGGCGAGAAATGTTTGGGTAAAAATTGGTTTAAAAGAACTACATCCACTCTGTTCTAGATGTTTACACTTCCACCACGCTTTCTTAAACCAGTTTTAAAAGGGAAGAGTAACAAAATATTTTATAACCCAACAGAAAGATTTGACAGCGTACAGCTTTGCTAAAGGCTATAAAGCTATAAATTATTAAATTAACATGTAATTCGAAAAACTGACTAGTAAAGTTTTAACGCGAAAGCAATAGATAGTAGGCTACATCATCGGCTTGCGAGTTTGGTAGTTTTTTTTTTTTTTACAAAGGTTTTGCACCAAAGCCGATCAGATGTAGCGGATTCTTACTTTATAATGCACCGGCACCCTAGTCGGTCTACTAAATCGCAGAAGGAACAATTATGTGTGGGAATGCTCCCTGTTAATTAGGGTTACCATATTTTTGCTGCGCAAAAGGAGGACAGGTTTCTTTGAAGGTCATCACGTCCGCAGATGTCCAATTTTCCGCCCAAAATCAAGTGAAGAGCAAAAAGAAAAGGTCATTACCTCCGTAGAGGCGTAGATGTCTAATTTTCCGCCCAAAATCAAGTGAAGAGCAAAAAGAAAAGGTCATTACCTCCGTAGAGGCGTAGATGTCTAATTTTCCGCCCAAAATCAAGTAAAGAGCAAAAATAAGAAGATAAATAGCCTAAAAGGCAGAGTTGGACACAATTTCGTTTATCGTAAATTCGCTAATAACGAAGCTAACTTCTTCCTTAACTAGTAATTTGTTAAATTTTTTTTTGAAATTAACGAACTAAATTAACTTCCGTTAGTGCTTGATAACTTCCGTTAAATTTTTGTAAACGTTTATTTCTTTTATTGTTGGTTAAATTTGACATCGATAAACTAGCAAAACACCACCAATGGGCAATGAGATCAAAAAGCGAGATAAAAACAACAAAACATATTGCTTGTGAGCAGAAGAATTGCTTAAATGCTTACGTAAACATTGATATTAAAAAACTTTCAGCTTTTTTTAAAAAAGAGATGCCGTTTTAAGTCAAAATTAACAATTTAACGAATTTGATTAACTTCCGTTAATTAGAGCTAAATTTAACGAATTAACGTTAACGGAGGTACATAACTGTATTAACGAAATAGTGGTTAACGAAACTAACGTTTTGCATTAACTTGCCCATCTATGCTAAGAGGTCATCGCGTCCGCAGATGTACAAGTTTCCGCTTAAAATGAAGTAAAAAAAAGGTCATCACTTCCACAGGCCGTTGTTTGAGTTGAAAATTCCCAAAATTTTCGTGTAACCATGATTTCACATGTTTTCACTGTTCAACATGCCAAAAAGGAGGACATTTGGGCATTTTTTAACGTCCTCGGAGGACAAATTATTTTTTGTTAAAAAGGAGAACATGTCCTCCAAAAGGAGGACGTATGGTAAGCCTGCTGTTAATAACATTGCGTCTAGTCTGTCCTCTATAGCTAGAACCACAAGAACACGTTCGCCAACACAGACTTATGGAGCATTCCCATTCGGATAAATCCGAGGTGTGCCGAACACTTAACGGACAATCCTGACCATAAAGTGGACTTTACTAAACCGGATATACTTGGCAGTGCTGGTGATTTTGCTCGCTTATTAATTCTTGAATGACTTTTTATAAAAAAAATATGAGCCATTGCTTAACGTTGACTCCATATCCGCTCCCCTTTATTTATTTAATTGTTAATTTAACTCCGTTAGACTAAGGTTTTGTTTTACGTGCGTGTTTCATTTGCTTACCGTTTGTTTCTTGTTTTTATCGAACTAACTTGATTACTTCATTTGATAATGTTTAATTGCATTTCATTACGTGCAGGGTTGGGAAAAATCGATTGTAATCGATATTCGATTGCGATATTCTTTACTTTTTGTTCATCGAATGCATTGGAGCCTTTTCTTTTTTGAATGAGTATCGAATATGGCCTTGTCTTTACTTTTTTTTCGGCGCAATTCGATATTCCATATTCGATTCTTTTTGTCCAGGTTACTTTATCTCACTTTAGTAAATTTAAAATAATCGTCGGTATGTCATTACCTTGTTTTTGCAGATAAATTTTTTTGTGCCCGCAAAAAAAAAGATTTTTAATAGCTACAAGTTGCTTCGCATATACTGTACTATGTCCGTCGTTTGTCTGTAAGTTACCGCATGAATGTGAGGACATCACAAAAAATGCTTGGCGTACACCGCTAAATGCACAGTGTAATATCGAATATCAATTACAATATTTCTTATTCTTTACTTTTTTATACTACCATCGAAATCGATTATTTCTTTTCTTTTTGATGAACTATCGAATATCGATTATTTCTTTACTTTTTTAGGTATCGGTTCTCAACCCTGATTGCGTGGGTGTAAGTGACTTGACGAGCATAGGCTCTTTTACATGCTCCTGCTGTGTATGCAAGGCGGATCCAGAAAGTTTTGGTGGGGGGGTGTGATTTTAAATTAGGTTGGAAATCACTAATTAGGTTAAAAGTTACTAATTAAGTTTAAATTAGGTTGAAACTAAATACAAAACGTTCAGACCCGGAAACGAGCGTAGATAAACCCTTTGAAAATGTTTCAAGTCAGAGCGTATTCAGAATTTTTTTCATGGAGGAGGCACCAACTTTCGTTACTTTTTCAAGAGTAGTTTTTTTCGCCAGAGTTAATTTTAAGCAACTTAAGTAACAAAAACGACTCTAGGGGGAGCCGGGGGCATGCTCCCCCGGAATATTTTTGAAAATTTGCATACTGTAATGGCCATTTTAGCGCTTTTTGAACAATTTTCAGGCAAGTTTGCTCATGTTTTTGGCCCCTAGCTTTGAGTGCTTCACCAATTATGATGGATTTTGTTCGCACAGTTTCGATTATGCGTGCTTAAGGCGACTAAGGCTTATTGTTATGAAGAGGTTCAAATTATGGAAAAATTTTGTTCATCCAAAGTATGGTTGAAAGTGGCTAGTGGGGGGGGTATACATCCCCCACATCCCCCCCTGGATCCGCCACTGGCCCGGGCTACAAAACGAGCAAATAGTACGGTATTCTGGGTTAACTGCAAGAAATCACGCAGTAGCATTAGGCTATACGCATACTGTAAGATCAACAAACATGCATTTGTAGGTTAAATCATAAAGCAAAAATGCAAAAAAAGTCTTTAAAAAATTGCGAAAAATTTTTTTGATTTTTATTGGTTGATTTTAATCACGATTTAAATCAATGATTTAAATCAAACCAACCCTGGTTTCAGCATCCCATTTAAGTGGCGGTGCTAAGATAAAATAATACTGCAGATAATATGAGGATTGTAAAATGCGAAGAAACACTCGCAGAAAAACTGTTCCATAATACTGTGCGGTATTAGCAATTTCAAACACACGAAATAATAATGAGGAATTTTGTTAATCCGTGGCCTACTCAAGCCTCGAAATATCATACATCAAATATGTTAAGCAAGGCGTACTCAGGGCCGGATTTACCAATAGGCTAGGCAGGCTGAAGCCTAGGGCCTCGGAGAAATAAAGGGCCTCGTCACGAACAACGAAGTCCTTTTTATCAAGACCTTTTTTTTGGATATCGACCATCAAGACCTTTATTGGCCTAAACGTAGAGACAAGAGCGTATTTAGGGGGCATTGTGCCTTGCCCCCCACCTCTTTTGATTCCGCCTTTTAGTAAAAAAAAAACAAAATTAGCCTAATGGTGCCAAGTGACTGAAATAGGCCAGACTCTTTTGATGGTTTCTGTAGCTTATGGCCAGAGGCTGGGTGAGGGGTAGTACGTTTTATTGTCGGCCCATAAAAAACAAAAAATACTGGTAATACATAATAACCATTAAAAGCACGACGAGGAGGAGCGAAAGACCATGAGGTCGTCAAAATAAGACAACGCGGTCGCCGAGTCTGCTTTTCCTCAAACATTGAAATAAATAAATAAATATACA
This sequence comes from Trididemnum miniatum, assembly GCA_964006365.1. NCBI lineage: Eukaryota > Metazoa > Chordata > Ascidiacea > Aplousobranchia > Didemnidae > Trididemnum > Trididemnum miniatum. Next base: position 11,948,386 of record OZ023241.1, on the reverse strand, counting down.
CATACTAAATAATATACACATACTAAAAATAACATGCATTCTCCCACCAGCCATTTCGAAAATGTTTTTGATGTATACAATTTTTCCATAATTTCGAACCTCTTCCATAGCAATAAGCCTTACGCCTTTAGCACGTATACCTCGAAAACGTGCGAACAAAATGCATATACAATAAATATGGGACGAAAATAGCTTAAGGAGGAAAAATAAAGCCGCTGTAAATCTCAAAACTGGACGTTTCGACAACATAAATTCAGCTGTCATCATCAGCAGTGTATGCAAGGCAGTACAAAACTGTAAGAACTAGAATTTACAATTCTAACTACAAGTAATAGCATAACCCAGGCAACGGGTCAAAATAAGTATTATAATTATAACGTCATAAACCAAAAGCTAATAGAAAGACTGACGGAGTTAAATTAACAATTAAATAAGTAAAGAGGAGCGGATTTGGAGTCAACGTTAAGCAATGGCTCATATTTTTGAATGAAAAGTGACTCAAGAATTAATAAGCGTGCAGAATCACCAGAGCTACTAAGAATGTTCGGTTTGGCAAAGTCCACTTTATGGTCAGGATTGTCCATTAAATGTCGGCACACCTCGGATTTATCCGAACTGGAATGCTCCTTAAGTCTGTTAATAAGATTACGTCTAGTCTGTCCTATATAGCTAGAACCACAAGAACACGTTAATTTATATACAACCCCATATTTCATCAAGGTCTTTTGCTGATCTTTCAGACGAAAGTTATGTCCGATGTTCCAGGTGGTGTCGATAATCCGTAGAATAACTCGGTTCCATGTATGCTTCTCCACTAAGGCGGAAAGCTCTTTTTTGAGTTGCATTGACATGTCACCTAAAAAGGGCAACCGAGCAATAACTGTTCCACAATTTTTACCTTTTTCAAGGTGACTCAACATCTTGTCATATTTACGATTAAAAAATCTCCTGACGCAACTATCTAAAAAATAAGCAGGATAGCCATTGCGACCAAGCATAACCTTGATATTATCCACCTCTGAACAAATGCTTTCATAAGAACTACAGATCTTGTAAGCACGATCGAGCAAACAATTGACCAAGTTATATTTATAGCGGCGTGGTACAAAGCTGCTCCATTTGGAATATAATCCAGTGTTGGTCGGTTTGCGAAATGTACTGGTTGTAACTGTCGTTGAACTGTTATCTACTAAAACATCCAAAAAATTAATACATTTGTTATTTTGAATTTCAGTGGTAAACTTTATGTTAGGATGTACTTCATTCAAACTGTCACAAAATATTTTGATGGAATCAAGGCTATCAAAAACAGCAAAGCAATCATCCACATACCGGTAAAAAATTGATGGCTTATGATTTGAAAGCGTTCTCGACAGAGCTTTGTCCACTAGATGGTTCATAAGGACATCAGCCATAAGACAAGATAAACTGCCACCCATAGCCACACCGACGCCTTAAATCTAAAAAGCTTCTCGAGGAAGATGACTACAGGCGTATCTATCCATCAGCAACCTCGTTACCGGCTATGTATGGCCTACCTAAAATACATAAGCCGACAGTTCCACTTAGACCCATTCTATCGGCAACCGGAAGTTACAATCAGGAATGCGCGAAGTGGCTCTCACAAAACCTCGGTTTTCTTCGAGAACATCCGACGAATCTCAAAGATTCATTCACCTTCGTCAATAACATAAAAGATAAGTTTTTACACCATAAGGTAATGGTTTCCTTTGATGTAATAAGCCTTTTCACTAACATACCGGTTGATTATACTATTGATTTAATATTGGATAAATTATTCGACAATGACACAGATTTTGTTCTTAAAGGAATAGATAAAAATAACATGAGGAAATTGTTAAAATGGACAGTTCAAGGAGGTGCCTTCTCATTCAATGGAGAACTTTTTGAGCAAACTGACGGTGTGGCTATGGGTGGCAGTTTATCTTGTCTTATGGCTGATGTCCTTATGAACCATCTAGTGGACAAAGCTCTGTCGAGAACGCTTTCAAATCATAAGCCATCAATTTTTTACCGGTATGTGGATGATTGCTTTGCTGTTTTTGATAGCCTTGATTCCATCAAAATATTTTGTGACAGTTTGAATGAAGTACATCCTAACATAAAGTTTACCACTGAAATTCAAAATAACAAATGTATTAATTTTTTGGATGTTTTAGTAGATAACAGTTCAACGACAGTTACAACCAGTACATTTCGCAAACCGACCAACACTGGATTATATTCCAAATGGAGCAGCTTTGTACCACGCCGCTATAAATATAACTTGGTCAATTGTTTGCTCGATCGTGCTTACAAGATCTGTAGTTCTTATGAAAGCATTTGTTCAGAGGTGGATAATATCAAGGTTATGCTTGGTCGCAATGGCTATCCTGCTTATTTTTTAGATAGTTGCGTCAGGAGATTTTTTAATCGTAAATATGACAAGATGTTGAGTCACCTTGAAAAAGGTAAAAATTGTGGAACAGTTATTGCTCGGTTGCCCTTTTTAGGTGACATGTCAATGCAACTCAAAAAAGAGCTTTCCGCCTTAGTGGAGAAGCATACATGGAACCGAGTTATTCTACGGATTATCGACACCACCTGGAACATCGGACATAACTTTCGTCTGAAAGATCAGCAAAAGACCTTGATGAAATATGGGGTTGTATATAAATTAACGTGTTCTTGTGGTTCTAGCTATATAGGACAGACTAGACGTAATCTTATTAACAGACTTAAGGAGCATTCCAGTTCGGATAAATCCGAGGTGTGCCGACATTTAATGGACAATCCTGACCATAAAGTGGACTTTGCCAAACCGAACATTCTTAGTAGCTCTGGTGATTCTGCACGCTTATTAATTCTTGAGTCACTTTTCATTCAAAAATATGAGCCATTGCTTAACGTTGACTCCAAATCCGCTCCTCTTTACTTATTTAATTGTTAATTTAACTCCGTCAGTCTTTCTATTAGCTTTTGGTTTATGACGTTATAATTATAATACTTATTTTGACCCGTTGCCTGGGTTATGCTATTACTTGTAGTTAGAATTGTAAATTCTAGTTCTTACAGTTTTGTACTGCCTTGCATACACTGCTGATGATGACAGCTGAATTTATGTTGTCGAAACGTCCAGTTTTGAGATAAAATGCATATAATTTGGCGAAGCACTCAGAATTAGGGTCAAAAAATTTGAACAAAATTTTCGTGAAAATTATTGAGAAAGCACTAAAATAACCATTACAGCATGTAAATTTTTAAAAATTTTCCGGGGGAACATGCCCCCGGACTAGTGATGTAAATCGTTTTTTTTGCCTTTGTTTTTTTTAAAAAAACGTGTTAGCTAAAAAAACCTTGTTTTTTTTGAAAACGAACTTGTTTTTGAAATCAAATTCGACTCCGATTCTAAACTAAATATGAGTATTGGCCGCCATGATGTGTATTGTTAAGTCTTCTTGTAGTGATGGATCGAATGGAGAGTACAAGGAGCGACCTTTTCGCCCCCAAGATCCATCATGGATTGCATGCTTGTTGTTACCGATTACCAGAAAGGTTACCGATTGCCAGTTTTAATTTCACAATGCAAAGAATAAGAAATAAAAAAGAACAATCGCAATAGATTCCGGTAGATTAAAAAAAATGTGGATAAGCGAAGGTCGATAGTACACATTAATGCACTGTATTTCCCCGTTCATCTAATGAGTGTCTGTAGTTTTTCCAGTTTTTGTAGAGAAGATAGGCTCCGGCCTAGTTTACATTTGTTGTTTTTGACCCAAACCCTAACTCTTCCATAGCCCAAAGCGCAAGCAAGCTAAGTAGGTCAAATAAGGACCTAAACCATAATTTAACCTGATTTAACATTCAATAGCAGAACGTTGTGGTTGGGCTATATTTTGGAGAAACTCAAAATTTAGTGCGGCAGAACTGTGCAAATCGCAAAATAAGCCCATATGGTAAGCTTTAAGCTAAATACGCACTACTCTACAAACTATAATGAAGCAATATCACTGATTTCTGATTTCTTCATCTTTATCCTCCTATCACGAGAAAGCGACGGAGGCGCTATGCGTAGGACGAATCCAGACTCGCTTAGGAGTTGCCTTTGTTTCCAAGTTTTCCGCTTGAATTTTTGCTTCTGACTTCTTCAATTTGCTGCTTGCCAGATTCCACCAAGCAGAGATAATCATCGTGAAGCATCTTACCCAAGGACGCAACAACGAGACTAGGTTGGGAGGTGAACCATCAACCTTGCGATCATGGTCGTCGTAAAAACGACGCTCCGAACCACTAAGTCACTACACGACCTACAGTCATGTTCAATGTGTTAACACGATTTGATGCTGCTTGCTAAGCTTGATATTAAAAACAAACTTGTTTTAATTTTTTAAAAAGGAATGAATAAAAAAAAAAACAAAAAAAAAATGTTTTTTTACATCATTACCCCGGACCCCCTTAAGCCTCTTCTGTGTCTCAATCAGCTTCAAATTAGTTCTGCCGAACAAAAATATGCTTAAAAAAAAGTGTGAAAATTATTGCCTCCCCCCCTCCTTTCAAAATTTCTCGCTTCGCCACTGTGTAGAGATGAGTCTGATCGTTGCTCACTAGGGCCTCATTGATCAAATAGCCTAGGGTCTCTCATCGTCTAAATCCGGCCCTGGCTGGGAGTCAAAGTTTGACTCACAAGGTTACGTGGGTATGGACGCGTGAAGAGTAAAAGGTAACCTTGGGAAAAGAATGATAGAGATGGCAATACCTGGTAAAAGAAAGAGAGGAAGCCCAAAGTGAAGATGGATGGATTTGGTGAGGGAAGATATGGAAATGGTTGGAGCAAGGGAGGGAGACGAAGTTGACCAAGTTTTATAGAGAAGACTTTCGCGCTGTGGCGACCCCGAATAGGGAAAAGCCGAAAGAGGAAGTTTATGACGTTTTTGTACGTATTTATTTTGACCTGTTGCCTGGGTTATGCTTCAACTTAGTGGTTCTCAAACTTCACTTGTCGCGACGCACTCTCCAAGAATTTTTAACTTTGCGACTCACTGGTGCAAATGTAAAATTTTTCGAAGCGAAATACTATTTTTTTTTTTTGTCACAACGACTATTCCGTTACTTTTTCTTGATTTTATGCACTTCACAGTGTGTTATACAATGGTGTCCTACTTTACAGTCGTTGCTGGGGATACCCAGTGATGGAGTCGAGTACTCGAATTTCAAGTACGAGTATCGAGTACTTGCCTTGAGAATCTTCGAGTACGAATACTGGTGGTTGACTTCGAGTACGAGTACTGGTGTGGGGCGCCAACTGTTCACTCTATTCGCTGTATGTTTTTTTGTATATTTATACCAACGCAAAAACATACAACCGAACGCATAAGCAAATAAGCAAACGCAAAAATATACAGTCAAACGCAAAAATATACAGTCAAACGCAAAAAGAAAGAATCAAACGCAAAAATGTAGAATCAAACGCAAAAACAAATAACCAAACGCAAAAATAAACACTCAAACGCAAAAATAAACAATCAAAACGTTTGTGTATTTGATTTAGTCCCATTTTTTTCCTTCAAACGGGCAAACGCAAAAATAAATAGTGGAACCACTCTCTGTGCTCAGTCAGAGTCCGAAACGAAAATCAGAGCTTAGACGCTGTGTTGCCATTTTTTATTTTTGTTTTTAAATTTTTTTTTGTGAAATTTACAAAGAGTTTCTAGTGTATTTGATTGCTGGATTAATTTGGCAATAACCGAGAAAAGTGAGAAGTTTTGGTGTGGGGTAAATGATAAAGTAATTATGGGGAGTACGGGGGGATGGAATATGGGGAAGAATGAGGGAATATAAAGAATTTGGGGGAGTTTGGAGGAGTATGGATGGTGGAGGAATTGGGAAATTTTCAGTAGTTTGGGGAGTTGGTACAAGTATGGGGGGAATATGGAAGGAGTGAGAAAGTGTGGAAGGAGATGTGGAGAAATGTGTTGGGGTGTGTAGAAGTGTGGGGGGAGGAAAGAGGAGATGTGGGGGAGGTGAGGGAAATGTGGAGGGAGGTGGGGAAAATGGGTAGAGGATCCCACATCCCCTACATCTCCCCTCATTTCTCCCACACTCCACCAGACTTCCCCACATTTCCCCCCACACCTCTTTTCACGTCTTCCCCCACATTTTTCCACTCCTACCCCCACACTTCCTCACTCCTTCCATATTCCCCCCATATTTGACCCAACTCCCCAAACTACCAAAAATTCCCCTATTACCCCACCATCCATACTCCTCCAAATTCTTTATAACCCCCTATTCTTCCCCATACTCTTTCTCCGCCGTACTACCATTGTTACTTTATCATTTACCCCACACCAAAACTTCTCACTTTTCTCAGCTATTGTCAAATTAATCCAGCAATCAAGTGCACTAGAAACTCTTTGTAAATTTCACAAAAAAAAATTTAAAAACAAAAATAAAAAATGGCAACACAGCGTCTAAGCTCTGATTTTCGTTTCGGACTCTGACTGAACACAAAAAGTGGTTCCACTGTTAGTAACATAGATACACTGCGTGACGGTTGTAAACTAAACAAAAATAAAAAATGGCAACACAACATAAACTAAACCACGTGGCCATTGACCAACCAAGCATTAAATATACAAAACTGTACAATGTTTTTGCTTATTTATTTTGCGTTTGACTATTTATTTTTGCGTTTGCCCGTTTGAAGGAAAAAAATGGGACTAAATCAAATACACAAACGTTTTGATTGTTTATTTTTGCGTTTGAGTGTTTATTTTTGCGTTTGGTTATTTGTTTTTGCGTTTGATTCTACATTTTTGCGTTTGATTCTTTCTTTTTGCGTTTGACTGTATATTTTTGCGTTTGCTTATTTGCTTATGCGTTCGGTTGTATGTTTTTGCGTTGGTATAAATATACAAAAAAACATACTGCGAATAGAGTGAACAGTTGGCGCCTTATATACTGGTGGTTGACTTCGAGTACGAGTACCGAGTAGGCCTACGTTTTTTGCAGTTAAACTTTTACACTTTAGAATCAGTTGCAGGCATTTGCTGCATAAATTGAAACCATTTTTCTTGAAGTTGTTTATTTAAATGTTTATTACCACTTTGAACACTGGTTTTAAGCTTTTTAGTCGACATTAACTTTTACGGGACTTTTGAGCAGGTTTCGACGAAAGTTTCTGTTATACTGTAAGTATTGTAAGTATGATAAAAATCAAAGTACTCGTGTACTCGACTGATTTTTAGACCGAGTCCGAGTATTTTTAGGTTCGAGTGCGAGTAGGCCTACTTCTTGAGATTAAAAGTTTCGAGTACGAGCACTCAGAAAAGCTGCACTCGAGGACGAGAACAGCACTCGAGTACTCCATCACTGGAGATACCGCCATTTAAGTTTTTGGTATCCCTTGACCAAGCAGCAAACCTAGCCCCTCAACTACAAAGTAAAAACCCGAACCATTAACTTAATCGCAAGCCACGAGGCCTCTGCTTGTAACGAAATCTTTCAGGGAATCGTCATCTTAGAACAATAACAACGTATGGAAATGTAATTTTAGCATTTTCCGTTTTTGTCAAATGATGCGTGCGCTGGAACACGATCTACAAAACGGAGCTCATTTAAAAAATAGATGTTTATAAACTCGAGATCAAAAGCTGCGCAACGAAACTACATATACACCATTTGGTATCGAAACTGGTGCTGATGTTTTCCAATCACAAGACCGTCGCTTTTCTAGAGCCTTCTAAAAAAAATTCAAATTAAATCTTTATTATACTCAGGAGTCAGGGTAATACGTCGAAGTGTGTAACGAGTGGTGGGGCTCAACTGTGCGGCTTAGCACCTGGGCAACACGAGATAAAGAAACGTCGCAGCGGTGGTGATCCGTTGGTGACACTGCCTGTGTACGATTTGACCGGCTTGGAAGTCGAACCCTTACTTCCCACACCGAAAGCGATGTCGTTACCGCTATACCAACCACCGGGTTATTGAACAAAAAATATTCAGCTGCATCAAATGCACTGAAAATTAAATTATTACTGTAACAGTGTTATAGCGCATAAAATATAAGTTACTGTTGAGTTGAAAACAGAATATTCCGAAGAAAGCAAAAAGTTTTGTACTCTTGTGAAATCAATAACAGCTATCATTTTTGCGAAAAACGAAACAAAATCTTGGTTGAAATTTAGTTTCATCGTGTAATCCAAATTATTTTGCGACGCCCCTTAAAAATTATAACGACGCACCAGGGCGTCACGACGCACAGTTTGAGAACCACTGCTCTAACTAGTAATTACTGTAGAACAAATTGCAGGCTAAATTCTAGTTCTTACAGTTTTGTACCGGTAGTGCCTTGCATAGCCTACACTGCTGATGATGACAGCTGAATCTATGTCGTCGAAACGTCCAGTTTTGAGACTTACTGTGAATTTAGTTTTCCTCCTTCAAATCTCTTTGATGTACAATCTTGCAAAAAAAAAAACGTGAGGGCGAGCCGACAGTCCACCTCACGGCCTTTAAATGCAAATGGTATTTGAGAATTATTTTACCTGAAAAACTACACCAGATGAACCACTGCAGGTTGCCTTAAATTGTTTTTCGGATGCACATGAAATGAATGAGCATAATTTTTTCACATCTATTATTTCTTGGGGTGACATTTTTTGATTTTTTGTTTTGTAGTGTGAACGAAACGATGGCACCACAAGAGTTCTGGAAAAAAGTAAAGCAGTTTTTTCTTGCTAAATTACTCGGTCGGTAGAATCTCATTGGGGCGGTTAAAATAATAGTACTACTCAATCAAAGGCATGCGCAAAACAACTCTGACGAAGGTTCACGAAGCAACTTTCCTGTATACAAAATTCAACTATACCTATTTTGGTTTATAGGTGGGCCAATTCAATACATTTGTGTCTTAGATAGACTTCTACGTTGTAAACTTTTAAAAACACCGAATGCAACTCTGTGACCATTGAACAGCTATTTTTGTGCAGCCTTGATTCCTAGGCTAATAAGACTTCAATTTGACCTATACTTCTGAAAGCTTTTTTGTATAAATTAGGCCTAAAATGCTTGCTCTTATAGCGTAACGCTTAGAAGTTTGTCGCAGATTTCACTCACCGGTTTGTCACGATAGACATAAAAATTGTCTTTTCTAAAGCCAGGAGTTGGTTATTTGGACCATGGTGCAACCCAGGAAAAAGAAATCGATTTGGATCCAAAACTATTTGAGGTTCGTTTGAACTCGAGTCATTATCTAGTTTCCAGATTGAGCAATCAGTCAATTTATGCTCGGACAAATCATTTGCTTGCGTTGACTTTGAAATATCCAAGAAAACATTCCTTATTTCTGTTTTAAGTACCGGTAACGAAAAGTTCTTTTTCGGCCGCTTGTGTAGGCCTACTTTCATGACATTCTTTTTGTTGTAACGTTCGAATAATGAAAATTGTAACATTGCCATATTGACAATCATTATCAACACGAAGAAAAGAAGCGAGTTTTTACCTGAACTGCTTTGCATTTCTCTTTGAAGCCACTAGCCTACATCACAGTGTAATTTTATTCTTCCATTCAATGTAATTACTTTGGCAAGTCTACGGACAAATTGACAGACTCTAAGAACAAAAATGCATGCGAACTTTTACAAATCTACCAAGATGAAATATAACCTGGCCTAAATTTAATAAAAAACTTAATGAACCAAGTGTGAATTCGGTTAAAATTCTGACTTGCAAATTGGAACAAAGAATCGAACTTAATCTACGATGCTTCCTCTGCGTGTCTGCTTCAGTCAAGCTCCACCCGAACATCTAAGCGTTTTCCTTCGATTGATTAGCGATTCGGTATAGCTTGGTAACGTAAGACAGTGAATACTAAAGATGTTTCCGTTCTTTTCAATGTGTAGAATAAGTCAGAAGAACGATCGTTCGTATGCCAAGCGCTTCTGGCGACGGGGCGTTATATTTCTACTACGCAGTGGCGTACGCAGAATTTTTCAATGGGAGGGTTTCAGTGACGTCACATCGTGATGATGTAAAAAATCTACGTCATCACAATGTGACGTCACTGGCAGTGTCAATTTAGATTTTTAACGTTTATAACAATTTTTTATCAAACCGGGCTGTTATAGCGTAGTTTTAAAGATGTCGCTATCCATGAGGAAGATTTAAGTTGGATTCCCAGGCCGGTCAAATCGGACATAGTGTAGCCAACGGCTCGCCCCCGCTATGACGTTTCTTCGGACCTGTGTTGCCCAAGCGCTAAACTGCGGGGTCGTATCCCGCCACTCGCTACCACGCTTCGGAACTACGGCGAGTGTAATCAAACGAGTACAGTGAAGATTGGATTTTATTAAAAAAAAAATTTTTTTGTGTGCAGCCATAGTTACTGCAGAGACACCGTGTTAAGGAAACTCCCACTTACCAACTGCTTTACAGCAGCATCAATGACAAAAATGCAGTTCAAGCCAAACCCATGAGAAAAGCTGGACTACCGGTATTGCTGCATATCGCATCCGACGCATCGTAATGAAAGTTTTTCGAGGTTAAATTGGAAAGTTGGACAGAACAGAAAAAACATGACAGCAAATTCGGCCAGCTCCGCAGGAAGAAAAGTCGGTTCGTTTCAAAATTAAGAAAGGTTTCATTTTTTCTGCATTCGTCAAGGGGGGTTAGCTCCCGGTCCCCTCCCTTGCTTAGGCCACAGGGCCCATCTCCGCGACTTAGCGCCTGGGGAACACAGAAGCGTTGCAGCGGTGGCGAGCCGTTGGCGATACTGTGGAGATTTGACCAGCCCGGAAATCAAGCCCCAGAGTCCCAGACCTTCCGCACCGATAGTCTGTGCGGTTAACCACTAAACTAACGGCCGGTACCGGCCCAGAAATTACGCCCAAACCTCCCGCGCCGATAGCGATGTCTTTGATTAATCCCAACTGGCTGGTTTGGTTAACTCAAAACTATGACATGAAAGCGAAACATTCGCCTGCGTTGCAACCATTCTCTTCCAAAAATTCCTCCTGCGCTGGAACGTTGTGTTGTCCAGCCATGATAGCCCTCGAAAACAATCTCTTTACGACATCACAGCACGACTCCAGCTTTAACAATACCCATTGACTTTGTCCAGAATTTCATTTTGAGTAAGTCTTTGGTTCAAGCACAGCCTACCAAAAAAGTTTGACTACCGGAATTATTGCATCACAATGACAGTTTCTCGAGATTAATAAGCAAGTTTGATAGCACAGAAAAACATGACAGCAAGTTCGGAAATCTCTGTATAAAAAAGGCGGATGGTTCCAAAAAGAGTGGTTTTTACTTTGTTTTCCATGGTCAATGGGGGAAGGGGGGTTGACCCTCCAAAATCCCCCGTGCGTACGCCACTGTTACAACTGTAGGTGCTTTGTTACGTCACTATGAAACCAAACAGTCAAAAGAACGACGTTCATTGTGAGTGCACTTGCAGAGCTCCGGAGCCTTTGGTGGTGGAGATTCCGATCGATATATAACTCAATTGAACGAGGTTATTTTTGTGCTTGTGGTACGTAAGGAGTTGTTGCCGCAGTACTCCCCTTTGCTGTGAGTGACGAGAGGCATTGCAAGTGAAGGATTCCAGTGCTAGGCAGAGACATGGTCTGTAGCAGGAAAGAATGAAGAAGCATTGCAAGCCAGCGTGGTGCTCAGCTCGAGAGAGTTGTGTTCTAGATTGCGTCGGTTGATTGCGTGTCCATGCGTCGGATTGTCACCAATGTGGCGTATTATTATGTCAATATCAAGCCAAACAGTCAGGAGAACGACGTTCATTGCAGTGGCGTACGCAGGATTTTTCAATGGGGGTTTCAGTGACGTCACATCGTGATGACGTAAAGATACTACATTACAATTGCAGTACAGAGGTATTAAAGTGCATCGTATTGCCTAAATTGCAGTTAACCATGATTAAGCTATATAATGCCATAACTAAGGAAACAACAAAGATATTTCATTCACACTTTTGGTTAATGCTTTGCGTTTCATTTAAGGAGAGAAAAGGTTTCACAGAAACTCAAGCTGTCAGGCCGTGGTTAAAAATTTTTTGAAAAAATTTTAGTTGAAATCATTTTTGGGCCATAGGAAGGTTAATTGACTAAAGCAGGGGTGCGCAAACTGCGGCCCGCGTTGGAAAATTGTGCGGGCCGCGAATGGTTGCGGTTTTTAAATAGACAGCGGCCCGTGAATGTTTCGCAAGTTTTTTAAGGTGTGCGATAAAATTAATGTCACAAATAAAACATTTGAAATACAATACTGTCGTGCAAATCAAAAACATGGTAGGTTAAGTCCACTTTTTTGATTTTTTGTACTTCAGACTTTTTTTATCAATAGACAAGAAAAAAAAAAAAAACGATAATGCACCTTCCCACTAACTTTGGGAAGAAAAAACCCAAGCAAAAACAAATGGCCTACAACAGTCAAAAGTGCCTGTTTTCCAAGCTTTATTTTCGAATTTAAACGAAACAAAGCGCAGTAGGCTACATAGTTGTAAACGGGCCGAAGATGTTGTGCCCGACCCGAACCCGATTTTTCTAGCCCGAAGCCGAAACCCAATTTATCGACCAATCTGAGCCCGATTTAAACACGAAATCAAAGATATCACAGCAAATTTTAAGATCTGTAATAAAAAGAAGAGAACCAGGTTTACCCATTCACAGTCGCACTAGTTACGGACAGCAATGATTATTACAGCCACGAATACGGAATTAAGCAGTAGCCTATACGCACTGAATAATATTCTTAACTTTTTTGTATTTAAGATTTAACTATGGCGTCCGGCCCGATTGAAGCCCGACAATTTTTCAAAATCCAAGCTCGACCCGACCCGAAAAGCCCGAGCCCGATTGACAACTATGGCGCAGTATGTCCGTTGACTTACTGAAAAATGAATTTTCTTCTTCATGCCAACTTACTGTTTGCTAAAAAGTAAAAAAATATGACTTAAAAATTTGCACCAAAATGAAGCGTAAGTATTTAGTATTTCGCAAAAAATTGAGCAAAACCCGTTGAGATTTTTGTTTTAATTCGTAAAAGTTAGCATACGCTACAAGCCCTTTTCTAGAAAAATTGAATCTTCATTATCGTCGCGGTATTACACCGAAGCTTGTAAAGAGTGGCGAGTACCCATCTCCACGGTTGAGCGCTTGGGAAACACAGCTTCAAACTCCGAAGAAGCGTTGACGTCGCCTTGTTCGATTTATCCGGCTCGAGGATCGAACCCCTAACTTTCCGCGCAGATGGCAATGTCTTTTACCCCTGCGCCAAATTCTCAAAACTTTCTTTTTGGACTTAGTGTGGTTTGCCAAAGCTAAAGTAATTTTCTTCATAGAGGCTGGACGTTTTGACAGCATACAGTAGATTCAGCTTTCATTATCAGCAGTAGATTCAGCTGTCATGATCCCTTACTGCTTACTCGTACTGCGTAGGTTTTTTACTGCTATGTTAGCATACACTGCTGATGATGACAGCTGAAGCTCTGTTGTCAAACATCCAGTTACTGCCATGAAAAAAATTACTATGAAGATAATTAAGGTGCGGTCTGCAGAATATTGCACTTGTTGCTATTTGGCCCGGTTTCAACAAAGTTTGCACACCCCTGGACTAAAGTATAGGCTGGCTAGCTGTCGCAGCGTCACAAACAGGGTGCACCCAAGGGGTAAAACAAGCAATTCCTTCTCTTCAACACAACTTTTTTCAAGAACCAACATTAATAGAAACAACATATATAGGCTAAACCTTGTTATAAACAGTCAATATACGGTACACTCATTATGAAGGGGGCAGTTTCTCGCTTGCAATTTGAAAAGTGAAGATATTGGAGCATGAGGAAAAACTGCCCTCCCTACCAAAACGTTTTTAAACTAAAATAAATTATGCGCGAGAGGAATCCCTAATCATCCGATTAAATTCAAAAACAGCGTCGATATTATCTAAGCATTTTTCAGCCAAATCACAGCGTCGATATCAGATGCTTTCAAACACATAATCTATGGTTGTCTATGGTAAACGAAGAACTCTAGCTCCTGAGATAGTCAGCTTACGGAACGAAAAAACAATGTTGTCTCTCCCCTCGTTCCACCCCTAGGCCTCTTCAAATCTTTCGTTGGTCTATGGTCGTCTTTGGCAGTATTTTTATATTACTTTTGGCTCTTGGAGCCGTGTCAATTTAGTTTTTTATATTTTAATAAAATTTCTCAAAAAACCGGACGATTATAGCGTAGTGTTAAAAGACTTCGCTATCGATGCGGAAGGTTTGGGACTCAATTCCCAGGCCGGTCATATCGGACACAGTGTAGCCAACGACTCGCAACCGCTGCGACGTTTCTTTGGAGTTGCGATGCCCAGGCGCTAAGCCGCGGGGTCGGGCCCTGCCACTCGCTACCACGTTTCGGTACAACAACGAATTTAATGAAACGAGTATAATCAAGATTTAATTTGATTTTATTGATTTTTGGTACTTGTCTGCAAATCTGCAATAGCACATTCCTATGCTTTACGTTAACATGATATATACAGGAAACTTCAGCTTGCAGTTTCATTACTTCACATGTGTCAATAACAAACACTTAAGACACGAAAAAAATTAAAAATGGATTGCCACCTTAACGTGGTGGGGAGGCTTGAGTTTTCAATGATCCTTAGAGCAATGCCGTCGGTAGTGTTTAATCACTTCCATCAGGGTCACCGATGGCGGTAAGGTCGAAGGAGAGAAACAGACCAAGTAGCAATCCAATGCTGTAGCCAGTGGTGAAAGCAAGCCGGAACGGTCCGGCACGTCGTTCCGGTAAAAGATTTGCTGCCGGAACGCCGCACCGGTAAAAGATTTTAAATCTGAATCCTGCTTACTGCACATTCCACAAGTCAAATCATCAAAAAAAAAAAAAGAAATTTCAAGGATGGGCTCACTTTTATTTAATAAATTTATTTTTGTATGGAATTAATTTGAAAACTTTTCATTAAAATCAAAATTCTTGAATGCGAACAGCCTTTTGTTGAAAGTGCCCGTAAGCTAAATCACGGAGTTTGTTTAAGGGTCTCGTCTGCAACCCAAAAAATTCCCAAAGTTTTGCAGGACCCGCCTAGACTAGGCATTTTCTTATACAAAAGTTTGGCCACATTCACGTGGAAATTGGTATATTTATGAGAGGATTTAGGCCTATTTGGATTAAGGCAGCAGAGATGGAAAAATTTACTCAGTCAGCAGGCCTGCCACCAGGGGCGTAGCCAGCGGAATATTTAGGGGGGGGGCAAATTACAATAGGCTAAAAACTTCAAAAACATGGTCTGTTCAGGCCAAGGCGTTAGGCTCACGCTGTCTTCCCATATTTCGATTTTTGCCTCAAGTTATTCATATTTATTTTGTTTAGGAACAGAGGCGTCGTGCGGTCAAAAAATTTGTAGGGGCCCCTGTAACAACTTAAACAGATACTGATCACAAGTTTACAAATTTTGTAAAAGCCGCATTTAGCATTGAGTAGCATTTAGCATTATGTCAGCGACATAGCCTAGCGGTACCGCGCGCAGGTGACAGATCCTACGTGACGGGTTCGATTCGCGGCTGGAGCCATTCGCATTTGACATATTAAACGGGTGGCTGCTGACTCGAAGAGCGCAAGCTCATTTCGCAGTCTCCCTCAATTACTGTTGAATTTTCAGTTCAATATAATATGAATTACCGGTAACATCACGAAAAAAGAAAGTTGGGAGAAGATACCAAAATATGTCGTGATCAGGGCCGGTTTTAGGCCGATTTGACCAAATTGGACCCCGCACCTTAAGATGCACCGCGCTAGTGGGAGTCCCTTTCTGTACTGTGAGATACAAAATAGGTGAAAGTGCCAAAAGTTGAACCGGTGCATAATATCTATGAATCATTTCTATTTTTTAAATTAGGGTTAGGCTAAATAGAAAAAATCGGCAACTCGGTAGCTGGTCAAACCAAGCAAGGTCGGATTTACCAATAGGCAAAGCAGGCTGAATTAAGCCTATGGCTTCGGAGAAACAAGGGACCTCGTTACAAGCAAAAGGGCTCGACGCGATTACGGAGCGACTTTTTTGTTTTCGAGATCAACCATGGCCACCTTAGAGCTGCATCCGATCAGCAATTTACGATAACTAGCGGCCTACCTGATATCAAGATAACGTAAGCCTAAGGCCTCTCACTCCCTAAATATGGCTCTGAAACCAAGCTTTGGTAAGGAAAAAGTTACGCAATTGTTTCATCACGTGGGTTTGCTGTTTACAAATAAACGCCTGGAGATAGTTTTCGGGGGGTTTCATGTTAATTTCGGTTGCAACTTTTTGGTGTCTGTTTAAGGATGCATGCTCTCCACCAAAGCAATTGAGACTTAAGTTAAATTGTAAAATATACTCTGTTTAATAAAAGCAAAAGCTGTGAGAAACCTTCAAGATTTATAGTAACAAAGTCAACTGTACAGTGGTAACATCAGGTCGAGTGCATTTGAAGCAATTTATGGACAAAACCATCTTTAGGAAGTCCGAGGCCATGCATTCCCGGAAATTTATTAAAATTTTCGTACAACAAGTGCAATTTTAGTGCATTTTGAAAAATCCTTCCGGTAGTTTTTGTTTATTGTTTGTTGACATATTTCGGCTTATTTGAAGGAGTTCCAAATTCAAAAAAATATATTCGCAAATTATTGCGTTGTGGCATAATTTTCAAGATATTACCATAATGCTTGTCTGAAATTTAAAATTATTTAACTAATCGGCCGGCTTTCTTGATGTTAAGAGTACAGTAATCAATAAAAGCAGAGTCGGCGCAAAGGGGTGGTCTGGCCCCCACATACAACAAGCTTGCTCCTCACCCACCCCCACCCTTAACCTCCAATCGACAATTTTACTTTTTTGAAGAGAGCGGCTTTTAAGCATAATTTTAAACATTTTATGTATTGCTGAAACAGCTTCGCCAGAACTGTTTTGCGTTTCGTTCAAATCAAGAATATCAAATATGAAAATTGCGTTTGTTAACAACACAACAAGCAACTATAAGTGTGTTCCACTGCTTTTTTTTTTTTTTTTGTCTTCGAACTCGTAAAACAACATGAGATAGCTGTGATATATAACACTTGCACAGAAACGGCATCTTCAAGACTTAAAGTTCAAATCAATGTCAGCTCGATGCAAAGTTCTCGTTGATGAAGAAGACTGTGGCGTGAACGCTTTTTTTGCAGTTTACAGAATTGATTAAATGTTTGACCCCTCTTGATGAAGGCTTGGCCCCCCTAAGACGACTGTTGTGGTGCTGCCGGCACTTAGATTTGTTTTATAGCAGGTATTAAAGTCTATTTTTTTGGTTCGTTCGCATGTTTTTTTCATGAGACACAAACGTTTATACATTTTATTGTGAAAAGAGGGGCCCCGCCATTAGATTTCTAATTGAGCCCCGCAGTTCCTAGCACCGGCCCTGGTCGTGATGCCCCAATTTTTGGATAACAAATCAAAAGTTATTTTCGTACCTTAAACCGCTCCTTAATTATGGACTTTATGCGCAATCAGTGTGGCACCACGATTTAACAAAGGGGGAGAACATTCTTCGCCCCCAGCCGCCAACGGATTTTTGCGGTTTTCACATAAAAAACACTCGTTTCAGCACACTCTCTTATCGAAAAAGGATATACCGGTGTCCTGCAGTAAGTGCAGTCACTATTGTAGTGTCAGACAATACAAAAATGTTTTAGTAGTCCATGTCTAAAAGCAGAAGCTGGGCTAAAATAAATGAAAGGAGGCTGCAATCATTATTAGCTTAGACGCATTTGATGGGATCACGTGTATAGCTGTGTTCTATAGGCTATAATCTTTAACAAAGCATGTAAAATGTTTCCTAAACTCTAACTACAGATCAAGAAACTAACTCTACTCTTGAGTCGAAGTGATTGATTGAAGCAACAGTTAAAAAACAAAAATTGGAATTTGTAATAAAAGAAAGAGGGGGGGTATGGGGTTAAGGCGCGTTTACCGCTCCGCGACACGCGATGACGCGAGTAACATTATAATGTAAGTAACTGTAGAAGGATTTCGCAGGTTTTCGCGAGATC
Organism: Trididemnum miniatum; assembly: GCA_964006365.1. Lineage (NCBI taxonomy): Eukaryota > Metazoa > Chordata > Ascidiacea > Aplousobranchia > Didemnidae > Trididemnum > Trididemnum miniatum. The sequence goes on along the minus strand of OZ023241.1, from coordinate 11,930,309 downwards.
GGTGAACAGTAAAATAAAACAAGGTTCGAAAAATTTTTGTCGCGTGCCGCGTATCGCGTTGCCGCGTGTCGCGTATCGGTGAACGCACCTTTAGTTTGAAGGATAAAAACGAAATGGCACTGGCTAAATTTTTTATATTTCAATTTTCAACTTTTTAAATTGTAAAAAGCGACACATCTCAGAAAAATTTGGGGGGCGCGGGACCGCTTTCCCCAATGGCACGACGTCACTGTTTACCGATGAATATGGAGGTAATTATTTACTGTAGACCTAGGCAGGCAATCCTTGTTCGCTAATATCTACCCTAATACTAATCAAACTGCCTTCTGTACGGCATTATATAAGAAAATCCAACGATTTCATCTCCGTATGGTATGCACGAACAAGACACACGTAGAGCAACAAACACAACGAAAAAGTCCCTATTCTTCTTAAAATAATTTTTAATTGAACATTCTTTTCTTTTGCTCCCATATTCGATTGCCTTTTTGCGATGCAGTTTTGCTTTTTCTCTGTACTTACACTTAAATATTTGATCCGATTGCGCTGTTACGATGCAAAAATGCTTAACAAGCGCTTTTCGTTGAGAAGTAATGTCTCGAAATTCAAATGGCGCAAAAATTAGTCGCAAATGAAAAAATAGTAAAGATGAGGGAGCTTTTGAAACTAAGTTTACGGTATTTCGTAAGAATGTTTTAATTACACTTCAGATTAAGCTTCGTCAAAAAAGGGGGGCCAGTGCCCCGGTGCCCCTCCCCCTGGCTACGCCACTGCCTACCACTATGAGCCTTTATGGAATTTTTAAAATAATTGAGTGTTTGATTTGGATTATGTGGTTATGTTCTTGATTGAAAATGTGCCGCTACGTTTGTGATTAAAATCTTAGAATAATGAGTCAAAAGTAGATTTTGGGAATATTTTGTACTTACTCCCCCCCCCGCTCAAATATCTTTTTCAAATTTGGTGTCAAAAATAGTTTTATGGCAAACCATTTACTCTCCAAAATGCAGGCAACAGTACCACAGGGCATTGTTTCGAGTCTCAGATTAGCAATTCATCCTAATCCAGAGACGAATTGGTTATTTGTGTTTTAACCAGGGAGTCGAACCGTTTAAAATATCGCTCCGGTTCCGGTTCAGGTTCAAGACTTTTCAAAAATTTGGGTTCAGGTTCGGTTCGGGATCAGTTGCACCAAAATTTAAAGGTTCTGGTTTGGTTCAGGTTCAATGATCTCAAATTTAAACGGTTCCGGTTCCGTTCGAGTTCACCGAAAAAAAGCGGTTTTTACCGGTTCAGGTTCGAGTTTGGTTCGACTTCTTGCTTGTTTCAGACTCATTAAATTTTGAAAAGCAGAAAGAATGTTACGCATCGCATCACATGTCTAGAGATTTTTATTAATATTTTTTAAGAATCAGCTCAGGTTCAAACATTGTTACTAAACGATTTCTGTTCAGGTTTATGTACACAAAATATTATAGGTTCGGGTTTGGTTCGGGTTCACTTGCATAAAATTTTAAAGGTTGGGGTTCGGTTTAGATTCACAGATTTGAAATATTAAAGGTTCAGGTTCGGTTCAGGTTCAATGATCTCAAATTTAAACGGTTCAGGTTCGGTTCGGGTTCACCGAAAAAAAGCGGTTTTTACCGGTTCGCGGTTCGGGTTCGGTTCGACTCCCTGGTTTTAACCATGCTCGGATTATCTGATATTTCATAGCTCGTTAAAATTTAAAGTTTTGGGTATGATCAAGGCGTTTAGGATTCTATGGCTGGATAAGTGGATACCTAAGACTCATTTGTTTCTTTTTATCAGCAACTACGAAATTTTTTTTACTTTCACTACACTGTTCTGGGCTTCTGGCGCAGTACCGGTAAGAAATATTTTCTACTTTCACCACTGGCTGTAGCTAAATGGAAAGTTGTAATAACAATATTCATGCTGCATCGGACGGTGCGCAGGATAAAAAGGTCCGCGTTCGAGTTTTAGGCAGAGGGACTCGTTCGAAAAATAGGCTACAGTCTCCCCCACAAGCTGACCGTCACCGGAAAACCACCAACGCAGTCGCTAAGCGTTTGGGGAGGCAAATGGGGGCAGCGCACAGAAAATGTACTCGAGTTGGACCAAACTGCCGGGATCTAGCTATCGGGAACTGGAACGTTTTGTCACTGACAGGAAAAGAGCAGGAGCTGGTTTGCGAAGCCCAACAATAACGCCTTGATGTTGTGGGAATTTCATCAACAAAGCGCCGGGGTTCTGGAACTGTCGAGTTGAACGGTGGGTGGAAAACTTTCTACTCAGGTGTAGATGCAGCAATGTCTGCTCAAGCTGGTGTTGGCTTACTTGTGAGCCCCAACATTGGTGAATGTGTCGTTGACTGGGTACCACTGGGAGGAAGGGTTTGTCTTCTACTGTAAATCTAAGGCTGCAGGAGCGATCTCTGTGTATCTTGCAGGTGTACGCACCTAACATAGAATCACAGTACGAAGCCTTTCTGGAGGAAGTTGAGGTTGCATTGGGAAAGCAACTTCATCAGAATCCCTTGTCCTTTTGGGCGATTTCAATGCACATGTGGGCATCGACAATGCAACCTGGAAAGGTGTTATTGGGCAACATGGTGACCCTGACATTAACAAGAACGGAAGGTGTTTATTGCAGTTCTGTGCCACCAATGGGCTGTGCATAATGAACACATTTTTTCAGCACAAAAGAATTCATAAGTACACCTGGTACAGAGACTCTCAGGGACAACGCTCCCTGATTGATTTTTGTATCGTTTCGGCGGACTTGTTTTCTACCGTGTCTGATATTCGTGTTAAAAGAGGGGCTGAGTTGTCAACTGATCACCACCTAGTTGTCTGCACTTTGAAAGCTTTGAAACCCTAAAAAAAACGAAAGACTTTTCGACCACGAGAAACTTATCGAATCAAATGGGAATCATTGGCTGACAAAGAGGTATGAACTGCATTTGCAGACAACATTGCATCTAAGTTCAAAGAACTTCCGACCTCTACTGAAGACATTGAAACTGAGTGGTGTTTGTTTCGAACAGCAGTCATTACGTCCGCTACTAACTGTTGTGGACGTAAGCGTGTTGGAGGGACGAAGAGTAGCGAGAAAAGAACTCCTTGGTGGAACCAAGAAGTTAAAGAAGCTATTCGTGCGAAAAAAGTGGCCTATAAGGCCTGGCTTACAAATAAGTCATCACTTGAACTTCGTTCGCAGTACTCTGAAGCACGTAAGACGGCAGCCACAAAAGTTAAACTGTCTAAGGAAAGGGCCTGGAAGGAATTTGGAGAAAGGTTAGACGATGATTTCAAAACGGCAAACAAAGTGTTCTGGCTGACCATTCGCCGTTTGCGTGGAAAAAGATCTCGAGCAGCTTTCTTTATCGAAGATTCAAATGGTGTGATTCTGAAAGATCAAGATACTATTTTGAATCGGTGGAGAGACTACTTTAGTGATCTTTTAAACCCAATTGATGCTACACCGATACAAATTCACAAGGAACAGGTTGGGGAAGATATTCACATAACCGAAGCAGATGTGAATGCAGTAATCAAATCAGTGAAAACTGGAAAAGCACCTGGTGAGGATGATATCAGACCTAAAATATTAAAAGCAATGAACATACGTATATGGTGTTCGCTGGCTGACTCGTGTCTGTAAGGTGGCATATAGTACTGGGCAAGCACCAAAGCAATGGCAAACTAGTGTGATAATACCTATCCACAAGAAAGGAGACAAGAGAAAATGCACCAATTATAGGGGCATATCTCTCATCAGTGTCCCGGGTAAGGTCTATGCCAAATGCCTTGAAAAGAAATGCCGTGAAATAGTCGAGCCCAAACTAACGGATGCTCAGTGTGGCTTTCGTCCTGGCCGAAGCACAATGGATCAGATCTTTGCCTTGCAGCAAATCTTTAAAAAGTCGTGGGAGTATGCAAAAGAGGTCAATGCGTGTTTTGTTGATCTTGAAAAAGCATATGATCGCATTCCTAGAGACAAGCTTTAAGCGGTGCTGCTGCAGTATGGCATTGATGTCCAGTTACTAAATGCCATTAAGTCGCTGTACATGCATTCCGAGATCTGTGTTCGTGTTAACAGTGTAACGACGAAACCTTTCAGAGTTAGTGTGGGACTACGGCAAGGCTGCTCGCTTTCACCTATTCTGTTCCTTATTTATATGGATAGAATAGTTAAGAAAAGTGAGTCTTGTGGCGGAGTAAAGATCGGTGAATGCACTGCACAACGTCAGTTATTTGCAGATGATCTTGTGCTACTCGACTCTATCCAAAATGGTCTACAGCAAGCTCTTGACAGGTTTTCGGATGCATGCTCTGTTGCCGGAATGAAAATCAGTACAACAAAAACAGAAACCATGTGGCTGTCCAGACAACCAAAGCAGTGCTTTTTCCAAATTGATGGAGTACCACTAAAACAGTCAGAGAAATTCAAGTACCTCGGCGTCTCATTCACAAGTGACGGCAGACAAAATAGCGAATTGGATATCCGCATCGGAAAAGCAAGTGCAGTAATGCGCCAGCTCCACCGATCTGTGGTACTGAAACGGGAGCTTTGCACCAAGGTAAAGCTATCCATTTTCAGATCGGTCTATGTTCCTATTTTGACGTATGGCCATGAGTGTTGAATCGTGAATGAGAAAGTGAGGTCTCGCGTTCAAGCAGCGGAAATGGGATTCTTGCGAAGAATGAGCGGTTTGACTTTGTTGGACAAGGTTAAAAGTGCAGATATTCGTGAATCTCTAAACATCGAAGCGCTGCTTCTCCGACTAGAAAGATCGCAATTGCGTTGGTATGGACATGTGACACGAATGTCCCAGGAAAGAACAGCCAAAAAACTGCTCTGTTCAACACCGATTAGTCGAAGGCCTACAGGCCGTCCCAGAACTCGATGGCGAGATTACGTAGAAGATTTTAGTTGGTCTCGCCTTGGCATCCCAGCAGAGCATCTATCCTTGGTTGCAGAGGATCGAGATGCTTGGAGGCTCCAACTCGAGCTGCTGTCCCCGCGACCCCTCAAGGATAAGCGGGTCCAGAAAATTGATTGATTGATTAAAAAAAATGTGTGCAGCCATAGCTACTGCAGATACACCGCATTTAAGGAAACTCCTACTTCTTAGGCCTAATTGTTTCACAGCAACATCAATGACAAAAATGCACTTCAAGCAAAACACAACAGAAAAGTTGGACTACCGGGTACCGGTATTGTAGCATTGCATCGTAATCAGTGCTCAAGTTGTAAAAACGCTTATGGGGAGATGGTACAACTTTTCACGCAGACGTATGGGGGGATGATCATTGTACATGTAAGGGAATGTTTTACGCTAAAATGTTTTGTGGGGGATGGTGTTGTTTGGGATGAAAACATGGTAGCAATTTCTGCAAGCTCCGCATGAAGAAAAGTCGGTTCGTTTTAAAAAAGAAAGGTTTCATTTTGTCTGCAATTGTCAAGTGCTGACTCCTGACCCCTGCGAACGTCACTGGGGCCTATCTCTTAGCGCTTGGGTAACACAGAAACGTCGCAGCGGTGGCGAGCCGTTGGCGACACTGCGCCGATTTGACCATCCCGTAAATCGAACCCCAGACCTTCCGCACCGATAACCTGTGCGCTTAACAACTGAGCTAACAGCCGGTACCGGCCCAAAAATCGAACCCAAAACCTTCCACGCCGATGTGTTTAACCACTACGCCAACTGGCCGGTTTGGCTCAAAATTATGACATCGCAAGCGGAATATCTGCATGCGTTGCAACCGTTTTCTTCCAAGAATGCCTCCTGCGCTGAAACGTTGTCTTGTCCAGCCATAGCCGTTGAGAACAATGTCGTTATGACATCACAACACGACTGCAGCTGTAGTGCCCATTGACCTTGTCCAGGCTTGCATTTTGAGCCAGCCATTGGTTCAAGCGCTACAGACCAGAAAAGTTTGACTACCGGTATTATTACATCACCATGAAAGTTTCTCGATATTATATAGGCAATTTGATACAGCACAGAAAAACACAATCTCTGTATGAAAAAACGTTAATCGGTCCAAACAGAGCGGTTTTTAATTTTTTCCAATTTTTAATTTTTTTCCAATTGTCAATTGCTGCTTTAGATCTTCCGATTGATATATAAAGCATTGATTGTTGCGAAATTTTAAGTTTGTGGTACGTAAGAAGTTGGTTGCCACAGTACTTCCCTTGCTGTGAGCAGAAGCGGATCCAGAAAGTTTTGGTGGGGGAGGGGGGTGTGTGATTTTGAATTAGGTTGAATGTTAACTAAATACAAAACGTTCAGACCCGGAAACGGACGTAAATAAGCCGTTTGAAAATGTATTCATATCAGGGGCGTATTCAGAATTTTTTTCAGGGAGGGGGCATCAAATTTCGTCACTTTTTTAAGCGTAGTTTTTTCCGGCAGAGTTAATTTTAAGCAGAGGTGGGCATTCCGCAATTTGAAGCGCAAAGCGCTAGTTGCGCAACTTCCGCACGTGCGGAAGTTGCGAAGCGCTTTAACAAATTATTTTTAGCGATTGCGCAAATTGCGCTGCGCTTCAACGAAAATAAATCCTTCTTGCGCTTTATTGCGTTGCGAACTGAAAAAATATATAATAGTGTGCGCATTATTGCGCTGCGAACTGAAAAGAATCTGGTTGCTTGCGCTTTGTTGCGTTGCGCACTGTCGGAAGTTGAAATACTGCGTTGCGCTTTGTCGGATTAATTAAAGCGCAATGTGCTGGAGTAAGCAGTTTTTTGTAACTGTTTTTAACAGAATAGCAGTTTGTTTCTTGATGCGTACAATAGGCCTATAGGTCAATTTATTGTAGCAGAAATTTTCAGCTCATCAGAAATGTGGTACACTAAAGTGTTTTGCTTGTTAAAATAATTGCGAGTGCTTAAAGAGATCATTGAGTGTTGAATAAATCGTATTTACTTGTTGTGGAGAACTTAAACGCATATGCAAATTATGATTTACCGCGATGAGGTGCTTTTAACGGCACGCGACAATGCAACGTGGCGCAGTGGTTTGAAGTGTCGTTTTTACGACGACCATGATCGCAAGGTTGATGGTTCAACTCCCAACCTAGTCTCGTTGTTGCGTCCTTGGATAAGATGCTTCACGTTGATTATCTCTGCATGGTGCAATCTGGCAAGCGGCAAATTAAAGAAGTCAGAAGCAAAATTCAACTGGAAAACTCGTAAACAAAGGCAACTCCTAAGCGAGTCTGGATTCGTCCTAAGCAGCGCCTCCTTCGCTTTCTCGTGATAAGAGGATGAAGAAAGCAATCATCAGCAACGCATTTTTTTTCGCTTCTTATTTAATTTTCCTGTTCATTGACCACGCAAAATCCTGTTACAGTCACTTGCATTAAAATCGTTGTCGCGTTGTAGACAACTGCGTGCTGTTAAAAGCACCTATAAAAATAACTCAAGAAAAAATTGCATTGCTTATACATCTACTCGTTGCGCTTTATTAAATTTTTCATTGCGAAAGTTGCGTCGCGCTTTTTCTTTTGTATAAACCTCATTGCGGAAGTTGCATTGCGCTTTAATGCAAAAAAATTATTGATTGCGGAAGTTGCGTTGCGCTTTAATGCGAAAAAATAATTGATTGCGAAAGTTGCGTTGCGCTTCAGTCAATTTAAAAATTAGGTTGCGCTAGTTGCGTTGCGTTTCATGACTTAACAGAACTTTTGCGCTTTGTTGCGCTGCGTTTCAACCAATTTTTAAAAAATGCCCACCTCTGATTTTAAGCAACTTAAGTAACAAAAACGACTCTAGGGGGGTCCGGGGGCATGCTCCCCCGGAAAATTTTTGAAAATTTGCATACTGTAATGGCCATTTTAGCGCTTTTTGAACAATTTTCAGGCAAGTTTGTTCATGTCTTTGGCCCCTAGCTTTGAGTGCTTCACCAAATACGATACATTTTGTTCGCACAGTTTCGATTATGCATGCTTAAGGCGACTAAGGCTTATTGTTATGAAGAGGTTCAAATTATGGAAAAATTTTAATCATTTAAAGCATTGTTGAAAATGGCTGATGGGGGGTATGCATCCTCCCCCCTCTGGATCGACCACTGGCTGTGAGTGGCGATGGCTTCGCAAGAAAGTGAAGAATTCCAAGGCAAGGCAGAGAGTTGTCTGTGGCCGGAATGAATGATGCATTGCAAGCCATCGGAGAACTCAACCAGAGAAACCGGATAAGTGATTGCAGATCCATGGGTCAGAAGCAGAAAAGGTCTCGATTGTAATCGTAGGCCTAATCTGTAATTTGTAACTTAATCGATTGCGCCATTTTCAAATAATTGTAATCGTAATCGAAAATTGATTACATGGGTGCGTAAGTGTAATCGGTGGAATCGATAATCAAACTATCTTTGCTTACAACTTTTGACAAGGCTATATTAGTGGATAAGTTTGCGAAAATGTTTTGGCTTTAACAAAACTAGGCCTATGTAAGACAAGACAACATCAGTGTTTCGGTTTAAATTTTTAGAGAATCTTGGGCACCACTCTTGTGGGTGTGTTTGTTTTTACGGCCCAGATTTGCGTCTTCTAGAATTTGAGCTTACCTAAATCGAATACCTATGGCATATGCTATCATCACTTTAACGTATTTTTCTTTTTTTGATTAATTCTGACTTTGTAAACGCTGTAACAAAAATTTTTTCTTAATTTTGGCGAAGCGATGTAATCCAGTGATGGGCATGATAAACCTTTCTGCACTAAAGCGATATCAATAATCGATGATTTAAAAAAAGCCCTAAACGATACCGATAATCGATAAATCTCAATTTCTTGAAGCGATATCGGCAATCGATAAATTATCGCCGATAAATTTTTCCGATAATTGTCGCGGTAAATTTTTAATAAGTTTGACGAAGTGTTTTTTTGTAAGTCAATTTGCAAAAATGTTTTTACAGATTTTTTAAAAGAGAGCAGTTTACGTACTCATCTGCCGTGGCACCAAACAAAACAAAGAGAGATTTTTTAAATTGCAACAAGACTTTATGGACATAGTGTATTTTTTCATAGCACCAACTCACTGATTTCAATCTATCAATCAATCAAGCTTTTATTCTTGCAAAAAAAAAGAAGGTAGCGTCGAACACATTTACAGAAAGAGAAACTCAAGAAAAGGAGGAAACGACACAACGACAAAGCGTTAAAACATGCGATATGAAGATAGTAGCCTAATACACACTCACAAAAAAAAAACAAGAACAACACGCATGGTCGTGACACCTAAAAAAAAAAAGAGGAAAAAGAAAATCACCTGCAGAATAAAAGCCTGAACACACCAACTGAGGCGCCGAGACCCTCGAGACGCTGCGCAGGCCCATCCCATTTCAACACCACATCAGCACAGATGCGATGTCGCAACCAGATAAAGCCGCACAACGCCACAAAGGCCCCAGCATTCCAGTCAGTGTGATCGCACCTTCACGAAAAGAGCAAAGCAAGCAAAGAATAAACAAACTAAACAGAGTTTCCGCCTTCAGCGTCAACAGTGAACGGGAGTATGCAGAAAAATAAATAAATAAATAAAATAATAATAATAATAATAATGCAAACTTGCCCCTAGGCCTATACGCTGCTGACAGATATCGCCGAAAAGAGAAACCTGACCAGATGCAAACAAAAATTGCATGAATTACCCGCGCTTGCAATAAGATTACATACGGTATAAGTCTAATACATTTGGCTGAGGCATCAATATCGAACTGAAAGACAGAAATTCTCATTGTTTTCCTCTGCTTACATCACAGAACGTAGGTTATTGGAGAATCTAATTTTTAAGAGCGCGTTTGTCAGATTTCAAATGGGCGTCAGCTTACTGTGGTATCACCCCTTCCACATATGCAACCCCATAGTTCCAAGTTCCACCCTCAGCATCACAACCAACCTACCCCCCGACAACACGAACACGTTAAACACAGTGGTGATCGCGACACTAAAACTGCTCTGCGACGCAGCAACCAGAAATAACACAAGTGGACAGGACGTATGTGTCATTTGCATCTGGTCAAGATCATTAATGTACAACAAAACGATACAAAGCAAAAGTGTAACACAAACTATTTACACGATAAGAACAGCGAGTTTTACTGCTCCCTGCTACACCAGTACGGTAAAATAAAAAGTTCGCTTTTAGTACCACAAAATTATCAATCAATCAAGCTTTTTATTCTTGAAAAAAAAAAAAGAAAGTACCGTCGAACACATTTACAGAAAGAGAAACTCAAGGAAAGGAGGAAACGACCCAACGACAAAGCGTTAAAACACGCGATATGAAGATAGTAGGGGAGACCGGGTATGAACGTAACAGGGGTATGGTTGTAACGTTCAATTTTTCTTCTTACAATTGTGACATGCAAGCCACACAGTGCCGAAACTAGCGCCCCCCGAACCCCCCAACCGGGGGGGGGGGCGCACAAAAAGGGGCCCCGGAAATAGTCAGTACGTAGTACTATTTACTCAACGTATGATAAAGGTGCCTTAAATAGGTCTATTCTAAAATTCAATATATTTTTTGTCTTAACTCGCGCGATGTGGGGCCCCCATACCATATTTATACTTTTGGTCATAGGGGCCCCTGCAAATTTTTCGAAAAATAGCAGTCGCAAAACTAGCAAACAAACGTTTAGTAGCATACCAAGGGCCCCTCATCCTCAAGTGAAAGGCGCAAAATTAAGCCTTAAAAACGTTTTTTTTTCGCATAGGTAGCGAAATGTTAGAGTAGGGTTTGCTTGCAGCATTATTTTAATGGGTTTGGAAGGGACCTAGTAAAACAAACCTCTAAACCTTGTTAAAACTGAGGAATTTTAGAGGCTCAAAACGCACAAAAAGCCCCCAAAATAAGGTCAAATTCCGAAAAAAAATTTTTGGAGGGGCATGCCCCCAGACCTCCCTAGCTTGACATCGCCCCTTCGGGGCTCGCTCTTTTGCATCACCATCCAAGAAAAAAATTTTAGGGGGCCGCGAAAGATGATTTCGGGGGGGGAGGGGCCGCATTTCCTAGTTTCGGCCCTGAGGCCACATAACCATACAATATCATTTCTAGTTAGTCCCTGCAGTTTCACGCGTATTTTGGAAGCAACTGGTACTCCACCAAAAATTTGGTGAAAGAAATTCGAATTTTTAGGTATGTGAGTAACTTTTTTAAATTTATGTATTTTTTGCTTAACACTTTATTGGCTAAAGATACTGCAGTTCTTTTTATATCTTTAAAATAGGCTTGATCTAAGGTTTAATCTGGCATAAAAAACCAGTTCGAACGGTAAGCTTACTAGATGTCAGACCTTGCCAAAGGTGGAGGATATGACTGGGCGTGGTTGTAACACAGTGTTACTACCATACCCAGAAAACACAGCATTACGTTCCTATACCTAGATGTTAGATAGGTAGGCTATCTATACTGCAGTAGCCTTCGCAAAAGCACTGCAAGAAATCAAGATTTAAACGATATGTAAATGCTGGCGTAAATTTTAACTCGTGTACGGTATTTCTTGTAAGTTCCGCAAGAGTGATCTACTTCTCAAGATGACTCCCGTGATATACGCACCTACCATGTCCGGTTATTCTGACTGTTTTCACTTTCAGAATGCTAAGACAGTGAAATATTTGCTAGAAGCGTTTCATCGTTACCGTAGTGTGTTTAGATTGCGTTACTACCGGAGGTGTTTCAAGATTGAGACTTTGCTTTTTCGGAAGTTACTGATGGGCCAAACCCAGATGGTGTCACTGAAAGGAACCAAGCATCTATACATTTCCCGTATTCATGCCCAACCCAATCATCTGTTATCGCAGCAAACCTGAATTTAGACGGAGTAGCCTAGGTGCCAGTTGCTTTGTCACAAACCAACCCTTCGTGTTCTAGTGAATGCTTTGACACAAGCTCGAGCAACTTGAACATAAATCCTTCCGATGATTCAGAGGTACGCGAAACTTTTTGTGTAGTTGATACTACGGTGATCTGCATCCATCCTGATGTTTTAGCCGAAGAGCCATGCTGCTCAACTGTCAGTCCACAATTTAATCCAACCGATGTACGCCCTATGCCAAAAGCTGGTCCGAGAAAAGGAACCCACAAAGAAAACAAAAAAAAAATATTGACAGCACCACCAGTCAGGGAAAAACTGGCTGAAGAAGAAGCAAAAAAGTTAATGACAATGCGAAGAAGTTATTCGATCATAAAAAAGATGATAGTAAGCAGGATGCAAAACTAAGAAGGAAGCCAGAAAGAAACGTACATCGGTGATGCTTTCCAGCGACGAAGAATATGAATGGTTCTGCGTCGTTTGCATGGACACTTGCAACAACTCAAAACCCGGTGAAAAGTGGGTAAAATGTTCATATTGTGAACATTGAGTTCACCTACCTTGCACCGATCAGACTTGGACAACTAGAAAAATTTCGGCTTTTCCAAAATAGATTAGAATTAGAGCTACACAGTTTTTCCAAATTAGATTAGAATTAGAATTAGAGCTACACAGTTTTTCCAAATTAGATTAGAATTAGAGCTACACAGTTTTTCCAAATTAGATTAGAACTAGAATTAGTGAATTCGCAAAAACTTGGAAATGAAATCAACTTCCGAATTGAAATTAGAACGAATAAGAAATAGGCATACAGTAAACCCTCGTTTATCGCGGTTAATGCGGTCCAGACACCACTGCGATAAGTGAAAAACCGCGAAGTGGCGGTACTACACGAAAGAATTCTCGCCGCCTTTGGGCTGATAAAGGTTTACAGTACATGAACGCTTAGTTTTTGACACCTATTCGTACACATCAGTATTGATGAACGCTGCTTACGCCTACTCTTTCGAAAACTGAAGTATAAGAACACGGAAAACTAGAAATGTTTTCTGTTTTTTTAACGCCACCCAATACTGTACATTATTTATAGTAATTGAGTAGGTACAGTAATGAGGCCTTCACGTTTGTTCGAGAAGAGCCTCATCATCAGATATCTGAGCAGACAATCAGTGATGTGATATGCACTATGCAGCGATTGTCTCTACGGCTAAAAAGTAAAAGGACAGTAATTTTTCTAACTCTAGGTTATAAGTGATGTAGTTTAGTGCTGATATAGCAGCCTAGTGTAGCATGTAAAACAACATACAAGTACTATCAGGCCTACTATTGTTTATTCCAACTTGTGGTGCTGAAACAATCTTCGAACAAAAGTTTTTATTCTAGCACTATCGTTACTACAGCAATCTTGAACAGTTTCTTGTCATGATGCAATGATAATGAAGATTGTTGCTAATGCACGCCGCTAGGCTATGCAAAACATTTAGTTCTAAAACTAACTTCCAGAAACACTGTGTGTGTATCGAAAAGGCGTAGGCCTAGTAATTTTCCATGCAAGGCCGCTGTTACAGAATCGCATTATGCCTCGACACTTTATTTTTTAGACACGAAACTTCTTGCAAAATTTAAGTAAACAGCCGCGTTACGTCATTGCCTTTTTTCCTGCACTTTTTTGTTGATTTCGCAGACGTAACGCTGGAACACCCTAGAGTTTTTGGAATTTTGAGTTGCAACTTGCACAGCAAGGAAGGCGCTTAATTTTAACAATTTTATTTTGTGGCTGTTGGTTTTTAACTTAGAAGTTTGGAAGTTGAGTGAATACCGCCCTCAACCACTTGATTTTAAATTTGCTTCGACTGCTGCTGTAACTGCCTGTACTGCTGCTCCAACTGCTTTGGCTGCTATAACTGACATCTTTCAACATCTGCTTTAATCGCCTGTCAGACCCGAATTGAAGATCAAATACAAGAATTTGGATTTTACAGTCTGGTTTGTTCTTAGCAGTTGAGGTGAAGACCCGGTGTGACTCTCCCGGGCTTACTTAATTCAATCAGTGTTGCTGTTAGCAACATAAAGAATTTAAAATCAATTGTTCTTGCAATTCCATCGCAACAAAGAAGATTCGTTGGTTCATCGGCAACATTACTGGTGTTTGAGCCTGGTCGTCAGTCCTGAATTATCTTGTCTTGACCTGCCTATCCACAGAGGTGGCAGCATCCTTTGATGACCTAATTGGTCCATCTTTTCTTGGTTTCTGGTCAGTTCTGGTGACATCTCGCTCCATCTTGCAATTGTTCGTCGACGAAACATCTCAAAAGAACCACGTCTTCTAGAGGAAGCAACAACAGTCAACTTCTGAATCAGGAAAGAGAGTTTTTTTATTATTTGCTTGTGTTAAATACTACTTTTATTATTACTTTAATTTATTATGAGTTCTTCGGGCAATTCTGAAAGCGTAAATGCAACGAAGGACACCTCTAGTAAACCTGTTAAGAGTTCTGACCCACTCCCTGCCGAGGGCGCTGACAGCAGTGAGCGTGTGGGCGAATTATTTAACTTAGCTTTGGGGGGTGGTTCGGATGCTCCTCCAAAAGGGGATATCCAAGAGCGGGTGGAAGAACCTAATGACTTAGCTGTAGGGGCTAGTTCAATAACACCTCTGTCGCCTAACCGTGGTCCTGATCGTGGTAACGTTGGTCGTAAAATGCTTACCACGCACCGTAAACTTATCATCGAATTAACAAAGTTATCGCGAGAACTCGATTCCTGCTCGACGCTTGAGCAGTTTAATGATTACTCCGTTAAGTTTGACGCTTTACAAAGCGCGTATAATGATTTTCAATGCGATCTTAAACTTGTCAAGGATCCAAGCGATTTAATACAATTGAATGATCGTGTACCGGACTTGTATAAAGAATGTCACATGTTACATAAGCAATGTGAACGTCATTTTTTAGACGAAATGCGCTGGTATGATTGTGAGAACACTATTGAACCGTCGGATAGTGTGTCTCAAACTACGAAACGTACTAGTTCGTCGGCTAGCAAACTAAAAGAACAACAAATCGATCTCGATGAAAAGCGAGCGGAATTAAACGCTGCCTTCGAACTGGCCAAAGCTCGAGAAGTTAAAGCACTCGCTGACGCGGAAATTGCTGAGACTTTAGCTAAATTGCGTCTGGAAGAGGCGAAAATTAATGCCGAGCAAAGGCGAATTGCCTGTTCACAACGGGGCTCGTCTGTAACCGCTTCAAGCAGATCACGCGTTAGTTCGCGTCGAAAAGCTGGAAGCGAGAAAAAACAGCCGAGTAAAGCTGAGCTCAACTTAAATGCTCGCTCAAGTAAATTGCACGGTATATCCATTCCGCGATCAAACGTCGATCAGCACAAAAAAGACGCAAGTACCATACGTACAGAACAGTGGGTAAACAGTTTAACTACTTGTGACGAGCGCAACGTGAATTATAATGAAATTGAGGACACTGTTCCTAAAACTGTAATTGCCCCTTCTAATTCATTGCCGTCAGTTCAAGCTCATTCAGCTGTACATCAATACCTCGAGCGACAAGGACGTAATGAGTTTATTAACCTGGCGTCGCAGATTGCGTATAACGGAAATAACATCGCCTTCATTTTTTATGAGAATCAAATTCGCAAGTTGATGCACGAATCGCCACTCGAGGAACGCCGCTTAGAAGTTTTGCGAGCTTCTTGTGTCGGGCAACCTCGCGAAATGATAAATTTGTTTTTCGCTCCGTTAAAAGGCATGACTACAGGGCAAAGGATTGAAAAGGCTTTGGAACGGCTGCGCCAGAGATATGGCGTCTCTGGAGGCTTCGCATCCGAGCCAAAAGTCGTTGAGATCCGTTTTGGTCCAAAAGTTGTGCACACCGCTATGTCTTTAAAAGCGTTTAACGAGGATTTGGACACCTTAGAAGTCTTTGCATATGCGCATGATCAAATTGACAAGCTCTCTGGACAATTATTGCTCGATACAGCTAACCGATTGCCTGGTAACTTAAAACGACGTTATCTTGACTTTCTTGACCGTACTTGCATCAACCTTAACCAACCTAATGTTGAAGGATTTAATTCTTTGCGGAAATTTATTGTACACGAGATTGAGCTTATGACCTCTGATTATGCCCAAGCGCTATTTAAATCTGATGGAAAAAACAAACCCAAAGACTTTGGAAATGGGCGTGGTGCAGTGCGTGTTCGCCAGACTGCGTTCACGGCCTCGAATGAAAATCACGTGGCTACGGAGAGGCATGTTTCCGTTGCTTCGACTAAAGCGCCTACTAATAAGCGCTCCTCTAACCAATCGTTGCCAAAGTGCTTTGTATGTTCAGATAGACACTATCTGTTAGACTGCGACAAATTTAACGCCTTGTCTGATCATCTTAAGCGTCAAACCGTTCTTGACTCTGGCAGATGCTTCAATTGTTTATCTTTGGGTCATAATGTGCGTAATTGTGGGTTCCCGTGTAAATGTCGCAAGTGCAATCCTAACCATCGCACTAAACATGCCACAGCTTTACATAATTGTCTTCGATTGGCACCTGCAGAAGGCTCTGGGGCCGAAGAGGTGACTCCTCCGTTTGTAGCGCAACAAGGTGACGCTGAACAGGCTGAATCTACTGTGGTGCGTAAAATGGATTCCGTCGATAGGCGTGTTGTACTACTGCGCATTTGTGCTGTTCGGGTCTTAAACCCAGATACTGGTAAGTCCACCCTGGCATATGCACAGCTCGACACCGCTTCGCAAGCTACTTTAATCTCTGAGAGCTTGTGCGAAGAACTTGATTTGAAAAGAAATGTTAATTCATCTACTTTAATTCGCACTCTTGCAGAAGACACTTTACGCTGTAATAAGCACAGTGACTTTAAGTTAGAATCGCTTTCTTCTGACGAGAGATTCGAGATAAAAAATGCCCTGGTCGTGAAAAACTTCGTGGACGATGAAAATACTTTACCTCATCGAGTTGATATATCTCGTCTGCAACATTTCGCCGGTGTTAAAATACCCACTCTACCGGATCGTAAATCTTTTGATATTCTTGTGGGGCAATCTGATAAGGTACTGCTTACTGTGCTTGCAGAAAGGGAAGGCCTCGACCCTGACGAGCCTAACTATGTGCTAACCCGACTAGGCCCGGTTGTCAGTGGGGGGCGCCTAGGCACTTGTCAGGATCTACTACAAAACAGAAGGGTGGAGATCGAGCGGTGCCCTGGCGATCCCCGCACGTGGGACGAGCTTAAGCAAGAAAATGCGTTTTTGAAAAACAGACTAAAAGAATTTGAAACCTACGATGAAATAATTCAGCCGTCAATCAATGACGAGCTTGCAAAGGAACTGGTAGAGTCAAACATAAAGGTGGTGAACGGTCGATACGAAATCCCAGTTCCTCTAAGACAAGATGTCGTTCAAAACTTGCCCAGTAATTATGGCTACGCCCTTAAACGATTTAACTCGATGAAAACTAGTGCCGCTCGCAATCCCAAGATAAAACTCACTTTACTCAATACGTTTAGAGAGCTTATTGATGAAGGTTGGATTGTGCCGGTGCCTACGGATGAGCATGCTTCCAATAAACCGTTGTGGTATCTCCCATATTTTGTCACTAGGCAAGAAAAAGCTCGTGTGGTATACGATGGGTCGGCTACGGTGTCAGGCGCATCACTTAATGATGCCGTGCTGAGTGGGGCGAACTTGTTGAATGATTTGGTTGAGGTCCTGATTAGGTTTCGCCTGGGTAAATACGCCTGCATGGCGGATCTTAGCAAATGTTTCTTTCAAGTGGCGATGCCTGTGGAACAGCGGGACTTATTCCGCATTATCTGGTGTAAGAACAGTGATTTCGAAGGAGGGGAACCTCAGATGTTTCAGTTTACGAGACATGTGTGGGGAATGAACTCTAGCCCATATGTGATACTGTGTGCTATTAAACAATTGATTTTAGAAAACCCTACTCAAGCTGGTGAAAAAACTTTAGCCGCTATTGATGAAAATCGGTATATGGACGACGTTTTATTTTCTTGTGATTCTTTGTCAGAACTTGAAATTGTGTCACGTGAGTCTGATCTTATCTTTCAGAGTCGTGGTTTTAAACTTCGTAAATGGGTCACTAATGCGTGTGCTAGTTCAATACTCGCAGAGGTTCCTAAATGTGATCTTGCGGCTAACATTAGCGAAATTGCTATTGGTTTAGAGCCCATGCCAGACTCCAAAGCGCTGGGTGTGATTTGGGACGTGGAAAATAATAAACTTAAAGTTTCATTTGATAAAGAGTTTGTTGATATTACGACTAGACGCCAAATGGCAAGTCAACTGGCGAGTAATTTTGATCCTCTAGGCGTGGTTTCGCCTTGTCTTTTGGGTGGAAAGTTAATATTGCAGCGAGTCGCCACAGCGAAGTATGACTGGGACGACAAACTGCCAGATAATATTATTTCGGATTGGAATGCTTGGATAGTTTCTTTGAAAACATTGTCGTCTGTCTCAATTAACCGTTATTGTTTTGTTAACCATGACGTTCCTAGTAAGGACGATAATGAAAATTACCAACTACATAGTTTTTGCGATGCGTCGAATAAGGCGTTCTCCGGTGTTGTATATTTGCGTCGCATTGTTAATGGACATGTAAGCTTAAGCTTCATTCTTGGGAAATCTAGAGTCGTTTTGCAACATCAGTCTAATTGGGTTATATCGCGGAAAGAACTAGAGGCTGCAAAACTTTGCAGTGAGTTGATGTTGGTTGCGCGAAAAGCACTTCGAAATCTTTCGTGTTGTGTTAAATTTTGGACTGATTCCCAGGTTGTGCATAAGTGGATCACTAATCCAGAGTTGCGGGTTGCAGGCTTCGTGAAGCGTCGTGTTGACAAGATTCTTTTGGCGTCTTCTCCTGACGCTTGGGGATATGTCAGCACGGCGTTAAACCCAGCCGACGTAGCTACGCGAGAGAAAAACTTTAAAAACGTGGACTCTTTGAACATGTGGCTGAAAGGACCAGAGTTTCTTTTGCAGGACGTAGAAGATCCGCAGCCTGTTTCCATGGCTAATACCGCGCGTCAAGTCTCCGTGTTTAAACAGCTTACTGTTGATGGATTTAATGATCCAATTAATGAATTGATTGAGGCCGCACCTGACCTTTATACTTTAAAAAAGCGACTTTCATACTTAATAGCATTTAAAGATTTCGTGATTGGTAAAAGCAAAGGCGTCGCATTTAAAAAGCCTGAGCTTAATGCTACGTATCTTGATCGAAGTTTAATGTTTGGAGTAAAATACGTCCAATCTCGATGCTTTGAGGTCGCCATAAAAATCCTAACAGAAGGGAGCTCCGACGATTTCGAACAAATGTTAAAGAAGCTGAGCGCTTCTGCTAACGGCGCTGGTCAGAGTCGAAAAATTAATGAGTTAAAAACACTGCGTAGTCTACGTCCCTGCGTTGACAGTGACTTTTTGCTGCGAATAGAGGGACGTTTGGAAAAAGCTGAATTGCCTATTGATACGAGACATCCGTTTGTACTCCCAAGCAGGCATAACTTAACTCGTCTTATTATTCTTGATGAGCACGCTAAAGCGGGTCATGCAGGTCCCTCTTACACTTTAATGCAAACTAGACAACGTTTCTGGATAATATTTGGCATTGGTAGTGTAAAACATTATATCGCAGATTGTGGAGAGTGTGCCCTACAAAAGGCGAAACCAGTCAGGCAATTGATGGCGGATCTACCTTCTTTCCGCGTTACTACTGCGAATAAACCATTTCAAATATCCGGCACAGATTTTTTGGGTCCAATCTTGTACCGTCAAAACCGCAGTGAATGTAAAGCCTGGGGCTTATTGTTTACGTGCTTGAGCACACGTTGTCTGCATGTTGAGATCGTAACGGGTCTTGATTTAAATAATTTCTTGTTGGCATTTTCGCGTTTTACTAATCTACGCGGTCATGTCGAAACCATATACTCGGATAATGGCAGCACCTTTTGTGCGGCGGCTGACGTGCTTCCTAAACTTCTTGATTCTCCAGAATTCATCAATTCGACTCGTAAACGTGGAATAAACTGGGTTCGAATACCACCATATGCCCCTAGCCAAGGAGGCAGCTGGGAGTCAATGGTTAAACTTTTCAAAAATGCGTTATGCCAAGTTGTAGGTCGAGCTCGCCGAAAACCGACGTTAATTGAGCTGCAAACGTTCACTTTAGACGCTGTAAGAATCGTAAACGATCGCCCTCTTACAACGCCAAGCGATCAACCGAATGATCTTTTACCGATTACTCCTTCATGTTTTCTAGGCCAGCAGTTAGCTCCGAATTCTCCCTTGGGTTCGTTTCACGACAAAGGTGATTTACGCCGGGATTATCTATACAATACCACCTAGGCGCATCAGTTTTGGTTAAGTTGGGCTAAAAGCTATCTGATTAATTTACAGGGCCGAGGGAATTGGAGGGCTGTTCGAGAGAATCTTTACCCAGGCCAATTAGTACTTGTGGGGGACACTGAGGATATTGCCAAACGAGGAGCATACCGAATCGGGCGTATACATCGTGTGCACCCTCAAATTCGTAAGGGGCGAGAAATTCTTAGACGTGCCACCGTTGCGGTGTTGGCAAAAACCTCGGCAGGGGGGTCAGGGCGCATTGAATACGTGCTCAGAGATATTTCGAAAATTGCCCCAGTGTAATCTTATGCGTTTCTTTTTATTATGTTTTCTTCCTTATATCTTTGTGCTCTTAGAATGAATAAAGTCATTGTAAGTGTTTTTCTTTTAATGTAAGTCTTGTGCATTGAATTATGATGTGTTTGAATTGTGAAACTAAAAGCTTTTTTTTTTAGATTTGAGTAGCATACGTTCAATTCTGGGTCTATGCTTGAATAAGTCGTGAACTCCTCACTTGCACTCCTGCATCGCTTTCCTATTATGAAGTTACTTGTCACTGTATATAGGCATATAGTTTTTGTCGTTTCAGGAAATATTTATTACGTCACTTCACTTGTTATACATGGAACTCCTTATGGGTTATGCGATTACTTTCACTTATGTATGTTTTTTTTTTTTTGTTTGAAACCCACTGTTGTTCATGTTTCAAAGGGGCCGATATGTTACAGAATCGCATTATGCCTCGACACTTTATTTTTTAGACACGAAACTTCTTGCAAAATTTAAGTAAACAGCCGCGTTACGTCATTGCCTTTTTTCCTGCACTTTTTTGTTGACTTCACAGACGTAACGCTGGAACACCCTAGAGTTTTTGGAATTTTGAGTTGCAACTTGCACAGCAAGGAAGGCGCTTAATTTTAACAATTTTATTTTGTGGCTGTTGGTTTTTAACTTAGAAGTTTGGAAGTTGAGTGAATACCGCCCTCAACCACTTGATTTTAAATTTGCTTCGACTGCTGCTGTAACTGCCTGTACTGCTGCTCCAACTGCTTTGGCTGCTATAACTGACATCTTTCAACATCTGCTTTAATCGCCTGTCAGACCCGAATTGAAGATCAAATACAAGAATTTGGATTTTACAGTCTGGTTTGTTCTTAGCAGTTGAGGTGAAGACCCGGTGTGACTCTCCCGGGCTTACTTAATTCAATCAGTGTTGCTGTTAGCAACAGCCGCTTTGCCAGCCTACTCTACACTATCTAGATTCTATATCCTAACTTACTACACTACAAGTTACTACAGTATAAAATAGTTATTATGTCACTATGGCTACTATTCGTCACAATCACTATAACTAAGCAATGCGATGGCGGCTTGGCACTGGTTTTCCTTGCACAAGAGATATTCTTGCATAACTTGTTGAAAAACGCCGTTGGACAAACTAGCATTTTCGGCAAAACCGGAAATTAGATTAGAATTAGAGCTACACAGTTTTTCCAAATTAGATTAGAATTAGAGCATAGAAACATTTCGCAAATTAGATTAGAATTAGATTAGCGGCATTTCGCTCTAATTAGTGTAATTAGAAAACTAGAATTATCTAGTTGTCCAAGTCTGGCACCGATAGCGGATTTTTATTTGTCTGTGTGCATTGCGAGTCTGACGCTGACTTGTAAATTGCTCGCTTTTTGTAAAAATAAAATAAAATATTTGTTACAACCCTACCATAGCGTTGTTACAACTATACCCAATATTGGGTATGAAAATAACAAACAGAAGTGCTTTTTGTCTGCGATCTCATGGACGAAATAAAAGGAACAGAAACAATCTTAAGGTCTTATGCTGCAGAGCAAAGCTGGAAGTCGATATTGAGCAATTTTAAAGCATGTAATGCAATTAACTTGCGAGATATGACAAAAAATATGAAAAATGTTACTTACATACCCGTTCTCCTTTAATACACACACAAAGAAAAAACAACAAGAGCAACACGCATGGTCGTGACACCAAAAAAAAAAAAAAAAAAAAAGATTTGAACACTGCGTGCGTAAAGAAGCGTTTTTCGCGATAACAAAATATATTACAAACGCGATATCGGTAATCGATAAATCCAAACTATTTTGAGCGATAACGATAATAAGTTATTGCCGATAACTATCGCCGATAAATTTTCTCGATAAATGCCCATCTCTGTCGTAATCATAATCGTGACGATTACAAGGTCAAGTTATCGTAATCAAAAATCGATTAGGCCTACGTGGGTGCGTAATTGTAAGCGTAATCGGTGGAATTCTCATAATCGAACCTTCTCTGGTCAGAAGAAGGCTTCGTGTCCGTGCGTCGGGTTATCACCAATGTAGAATAAGTCAAAAGAACAATCGTTCGTATGGGAAGCGCTTCTTGCGCTCGGGCGTTATTGCTACAACTTTCCGATTGATATACAGTATGAAGCATTGATGTTGCGAGATTTTAAGTTTGTGGTACGTAAGAGGTTGGTTGCCACAAATCTGCCAAACCAATCTTCTTGTAATGCTGTCATAACGCAGGGTTTCCCAAACGTTCTTGTGCCACGGACCCATTTTTGCGAATCAAGTTTACCGCGGACCCCTCTTTTAAGTTGCGTTGATTTTTCAACCAACTGCTGCAAAAGTATAAAATGCAAAACTAAAATAAATTGTGCTTAATCGTAGTTTCATTTTTACCAACACATATGAACCACATGAATGAGACGGATGGGGTTGCTTCTCACAGCTTTTGCTTCAAATATTTGTCTGTAAATTGTACATTTAGACCGAGCGATTGGTGTACTGCGGTTGATAACCTGCGGTTTTTTGATCCTCAGGTTGAGGCTTTTTGTGGGGATAAACGAAGACCTCTTTTGGGAGAAGGAAAAACAAAGATCTTTTTAATTTTTTGATTGCCGTAGTGTTTTTGCTGCTCATAGTGTGTTTAATATTTTGGGATACTGGTTAAGATGGTTCTTTAAGTGCAGTAGGTTGCCGACCCCTGGCGTACTTGTAAAACACATCATTATCGGTGCGCAAGGTCCGGGGTCCGATCCTCCGGCCGGTCAAATCAGACGCAGCGTCGCCAACAGCAGTTTGTCATCATTTCAAGGAAGTCGAAGCTGTGTTGCACGATCGCTAATGAAGTCACAGTCGCGGAGATCAAAGTCCGTAGAACTCACGAATAAGTTGAGCAAATCATTCGTTCCATTGTTAAGCGTCAATGGACAAAAAAATGTGTCCAGAAAAATGATTAGCGCGCATCTTTTTCTATGTAAAATGGTCATGACTTGTTACAAAAAATGGTATAACTCAGTCACTTTTCCATATTTTTTTAAAAAATAAGTTTTATTACAAAGCTATTGATGTAACCTATGGTATAAGCCGGTTTTAATGTTCAAAAAGCAATTATTAGACGCTTAATTTTGACTTGGTTAACGCTTGAAGAAAACAAAAATGTGTCCTTTTTGTAAAAGCATTCAGTTGTCCAAAAGCCACGAATCGGTTACGGTAGTAAGGAGGCGAAAATGGTTACTTCTGGTTTGAGAGGTCAGAGTTCAGTCCATCAGTGCGATTACGTGACGACGCTCTGCTGACGAAGTTGAAGTCTTTGCTTAGCCGCGTTTTTAATCTAAATTACAGTATAGCAACTTGACGAAAAATTGAGTGAGAATACTAGTTTAGTCTATCATGACATGAATACATTATAAAAAGCATTTTGATGATACAAAAGCAAGTAATGGAAATATGGCTGTTTATAGCATAGGGGATCAATAACTGGCCAAAAATATCGAGCAAAAACATTTCTTACGCGAATTGAAATGTTAAGCGTGCACCAACAACAAAAACCATCAATAAAGATATGCCAGCAATCAAGTGACATTCAAGTGTATAGTAGGCCTATAGGCTTGCTGCGTTGCGCCGATGACAGACCACAAAACGTAATGACAATCCTAGGCCCCTAGCTCTTTATAGACTAGTGCTTTGGATAACTTCGGACTCTCGTGTCATTAATTATTAGTCGATCATGTTTAACATTACCTGTAATTTACTGATCACTTACATCTTTTTCTGCCGACCCAAAACATGGTTCAAATGGTCTTCATTTAAGGGAGAAAGCAATTCATTCAACACTGTTACTCTTTTAAAAAGATCAAGTCTTCAATGTACTCGCGGTATTGTAGACTGGGCCCAATTGTCTAACGAGTGGCGGGGCTCTTCTTCGAGGCTTAACGCATGGGCAACAAAGCTCCGAAAAAACGTTGCGGCTGTGGCGAGCTGCGTGATTTGACCCGCCCGGATCCCCACACCGAAAGCGACGTCTTTGCAACTGACCTATTCGACAGGATCACTGTTACTTTTTGACCAAGTTAAATTGATTTTGAAGAGAAAACGAAAAAATTTATTTTTAAATCATGTGTGGTTGTCGCTGCCTTGCCTTGGGTATATCCTTCATATAGCTGGCTTCTGCAATCTAAATCGGTTTATCGTAGCCTAATCAAAAGTCCAACGCGCGCATCCTCTGCCACTAGGATACGCGCACTCCAAGTGCTTCCCTGCTAACAGCAGATCCTTACGCTGAACGGCGGTCAAACCGGCAAATAAACAATAGAAGGTAATACTATTGCAATTATTTTATTCTCAATTTGACAAGGCTTCTGTTAAACCAATAGTGCACAATTAGGCATCTAACGACCAAGAACAGAATCACTTTAATCACATAAACATTTCTGGAATAAATATTTAAGCCGACATTATCTCCCCTCTACAAATCTGAGGCGAAGTTGAAATCTTCATTTTCATATTTAATATAAGCCATACAGCATAGCTAAGCTTACTTGTCTGCTCAACTTATACGTGAGTTCTACGGACTATGGCGGAGATGAGTACCGCCACTCGTTACACGCTTCTGCGTATTACCGCAAGTATAATAAAGGTTTGATTTGATTTTACATTTACGCAATTGCAATGCTGTTAGTTATTATTTAGCTCTACCAACAGGATGTAAAAGAAAGTACACGGTTAAACCTTTCATCTTGTATCTTATGAACTTATATCTTAATAAGCTTGCATCGGGGTCTCTCTGATCTAGTCTATCATCTCTGTTCGTGCGTTTAACTTGTCATTGCAATTAAGCTATTGCAGCATTATAATTCAGAAACAATAAAGGCAAGAGTATCATAATCCATGACTAACTTTAATAATTACTCAACAATCAAGAGATAGAAGAAAAAAACATTCTAAGATTTTCAATCACTACAGTAATTAATTGGGTCTGTGTATTTCCTGTAAAAATCATTTAAAAGTTCTAGTTTTTTTATATTATGCAACATTGTCACGAATCCCCTGTGCGGTCGCCGCGGACCCCAGTTTGGGAAACTCTGTCATTACGTACATTGTAGTAGGAGAGGCCTAATCCATTCTTTTTCATGCAGTAGCAATAAAAGTATCTCCATAAGTCCTGGAGGATTGATACTTTAGCTCGGGGTAGCGTAAACCGAAGTAGAAATTCAAGATTTTTGCGTGCCAAAAACTAAAATTTAAACAAGAAGTAAAGCCACATCAGTATCAACTAAAAAAATAAAAACAACTGAGAAATCAACCAATTAGCGCGATTGTCAGAAACGCTAACATCTGCACAGTAGTCTCTTTACTAGTATAACCGCCTGCACCTTAAACACATAAAAATGTAACGAACTTCCAGATTAAATCTTCGTTTTGAGGTTTATATTGCCAAGTTCATGAAACGTCATAGCAACAAACACAAATAATACAGTCGCTTCGTGAATAGGCAACGACATAACAAAAGTATCGAATAGAAAATCGGTCTACAGAAAAGTACAGTTCTGTAAATAGGTATACTAAGAAGAAAACATAAATGTAGGTAGGTTTGAACCACGATAATAAGATCTCTTAGGGGTGTTCTCACAAAAAAGAAGCGTTCTCTAAAGAGAAAAAAGTTAATCTCCACAACGCAATACACCGACGTTGTCTTCAAATACAATCAGGTCAAAATTATAGTTACCTATGTCTATTTACAAATAACGCAGGATACCTAGTATGAAAGTTAATTCGCTATACTGATTAACGGCATGATGAACAGATTGTACACCTTTTAAAATATTTGGTGCACCCGCACCGGAGCAGCCCCCCCCCCCCCCAAAAAAAAGGGGGGGAGAGACAATTTTTTTTTCCATTAAATTATTGGTACCGAGGTTTTAGTCAAGCCTATCAGTTTATATTGAACAAGTGATTTGATTCCATTGTTGCGCTTTAAGTAATTTAAAAGCTTTTTATGTCTCTGCAACTATGGAACTGTTTATGCTGAAGTGTCAATTAAGGTATACTTTTTTTAATAACTTCGCTCTGATTTCTCCAGAAAGTAGCAAAAAATCGCCCGCTTTTTTTCTCGCCGCTTTTCTGCACATGTGCAACTGCGCTGATACCAGTGCCAGCCCCACGCTGTGTTTATCGCAGTTGCAGGTGTGTGTGATGTAAACATGGCTTTCATCGCTGACGTTAACATACTTGGGGTAGTGCTCTCAGACTGCAGCTATCAATGGCACCCTGTGAAACGGATTCTCGCTTAGTTTTGAAGTCTTGAGTTAAGATCTAGACTGAAGCAGTAAGCGTAGCTGATGATCGCTTCCTTCACCTACGCATTAAATATTTTTTTAAAGAACAAAGCGATTTCCTAACTTATAGGGAAAACATATCATCCTCAGGTTGTTATTTCTTATTCAACTAGAATTTTTGAATAAGAACCTGAGAACGAGGAGTAGGCCTAATTGAGTTTTGTTTTCTCAAGCTATAAAAAATAATTCTTTTGTGAAGAAGTCTATTGCATACAGCTTTCTTTTTTGGAATAGAAAAACAAATGATTTGCATGCATCTGTTTTCGGTCAATGAGAATTTTTGTTGATTGCTGGCTGATTATTACTGCGCTAATACGCATTTTAAGAAAGAATGTGACAGCGATAGATCATTTCTTGTCGCGTTTGGTTGTGTCAAATGTTGAGGGTAGTCAGTTCAACGCAATGGCAACACAATATGGCAGGTTGTCCGCATAGCGGCATTATTCTTATTACAACCCATGTCTATTTACGAAAATTTGATTCAATTAATCATTCAACAAACTATTCCCTCTCCCCTCGCTTTTCTGGCAATGTAATCAATGGTCCTGCTCAAGTTAAATAGTTTTTTCAAACGGGGATTCCATTGTTTAATAATTTCTATAAATTTATACTTTGAAAAGGGGGGGGACTAACCCCCTCCCCTCGTTGCGCCGGTGTGCACCCGTGGGTGGACAACACACCCAGTTAAAAAGCACCACTTTGGAACAGCGGTTGCCAACTTCGACATTTTTATGGACCACTAAAAGTACAACTTAATGGACCATAAATATGGATTTAGAAAAAAAGGTAGCGCAAGCATATCTATCCATACAATAATAAAATCAAGAAGTTTAATATTGTTCTAATATGAAATAAACATACGTTATAGAAAATGATAATAAGAAAGCGTTTTTGACCTTTGACCAATTCGAATAAGTAACATGTCTTTGAAAAAAAAAAGCAATCCACATAACGGTATTGACCGCAATGACATGACAAGGCACAGCACAAAATATTTTTGCAAATAACAAATCAATTCCAGGTAGTACCACGAAAAACACTCGAAAATACAAAATCAGAATAGACCATTTTCCGAGCCACTTGGCGCTAGAGAGCTTGTTGCTAACGGCTGGGAAGCTATTTGCTTCCACATACCTTTAAGCATGTAGAGCGCTTATTTTGCTGCTTAAAACTGGATGCTTTTGGGGCTTAAACAATATTTTCGAATGAAAGCATCGCTTTAATGCTTTCAAAATGCAAATACTTTATTAATTTAAGGATTTTAAAAGAAAATTAAGGCGAAAATTATTAGATTAGCTGGTTAGTGAGTGGTAGAGAAAGAGACTGATTGAGCATGCCTAGGTAGTCTATTGGTACTGGGATGTACTTGTCGACTAGGTCAGTAAGTTTAAATTACTTTGTACTGTTCTACACTAGTATTGTTTTGAATCCTAACTGGGTGATTCAAAGTCAAAGAGACAACAGGTAAAAGGTTAAGGCTTGGAGTGTTTGATGTACCGGTTAACCACATACCGGTACGATATATACCAGTACCCATATGAGCTTGAGCTACAGTACTGGTACTCTAGTAGAAGTTGCAAGTGTAAAGTGACATGCTGTTAAGTTTAGTAAAGTATCACAAATGATTTCATTAGACTAACAATTAGTTTACGGTTTGAAATAGTATAATTTAGACTAATTTTAATAATAATAATAAGCAATTTGTCAACCCCTTGAGGAGAAATGACCTTAGAAGCCAACACCTAACTAAGGGACACTTGTGAAAAGATGTCACAAAAATGCAAATGTTACAAAAACACACACAAAAGTCACATCAAATACAAATTCACCAAAAATAGACCAACACGCAGAATTATCAAACATCAGGAACATCAAGAAATGCCAATTCAAAGTAGTGTGCTTTTAATTTACTCTTAAACTGTGCAATAGTGTCAATTTCTCTGATATTCAAAGGCAAACTGTTACAGAAGAAAATGAAAAAGCTGATTGAGATTTAACATAATTGGGTTTAAGCACTTTATCAATCAGAAACTTGTCAGCATTACATCTGAAATCATAGGCAAAGGACGGTTTACGAGAAACAACATATTCTTGTAGATATTCTGGAGCACAATTCTTTAAGCATTTAAAAACTAGTAAAGCAATCTTAAAAGTAATTCTAAATTTAACAGGCAGAATATGCAAGGATTTCAAGAATGGCAACATATGACCAGATGACAGCGACGTTGAGAATATTTAAAACCAAAAATAAAACGAACAGCAGCATATAACCACTAAACCAGTTTGGAATAAATTTTGCTTGGAATAAATAAACCAGTTTGGAATAAATTATGAAAATTTTGTTTGGAATACTTTAATATCTGTTTAAAGTGTTTCAATAGGTTTTGCTGCTACTCAGGTATACTGAAGTCTTGAGTTTTGGGGCATTGTTAAGATCATACCATACTTAAAATAAGGTAACCAGAATCACTAGTACGCATTGACAACGTACGGTTCCCTAAGGTGTAATACTGGTATGGTGTACCCGGTAATCTTCACTAGACCTAAGTTTTGTCAGTCTTTTCTATTATCGGCCCCCAGCTTTTTTTCTTCGGAAACATAATCAAGCACGCAAGCAAGCGTCTGCTGGCTTCGCACGAAATCGATCGAGGTTCTGGGGGCCGATTATAGAAAAGACCCCTATGCGAGCTCGCTTAGGAGTTGCTGGCCATTTGTCTACCACACTAAGATGAGGAAATCTTGTTATGTGCCTTTCCCAACGGCACAACTTGCCGGCTTTGTCTCCACACTGTCCCTTTATTGCTGAATGTGAAGCAGGTAAGCTGTGAATACCAATTTTTAAGTCATTGATTTGACCCTACTCAGAATTGAACCCAGAGGCAGACGCTTTATCCATTCAGCCATCTAGATGGTCAGGCTGCCAATACTAAAATCAGCAAAAGTTCAATTTTTGACTGATCAGCTAATGCAAATTAATCATAAAATTTATTGATTGTACCAAAACATTTCCATAGGTATAAAATGTTCAATCTGCATGTACCGGTAGCATAAAAAACACAATTTCAAAACTATTTGGTTTGTATTATAAAAAATTGTGAAATGTTGTTGTTCCACTTACAAAATTACACCGGCATATATATATATATCTATGTTGCATTGACTTGTCCACTTTTGCAATTTATATCTTTAATATTTTAAAATAATTGCTCAAAAAGTTTTGATTTTGATACTGTCCATTTTCAATCAGATGAAAACTGCTAACCAAATCATAAAATTCTGTCTTGATACGTTTTTTCTTGATTTCCTTTGAAATTAAAATTAAGATACTTTTGTTGTGTAAGTCATATTTGTACTGGCTTGAAACTGGTTTAGTGGTTTTAAGATAATTTTTACAGACACGTTTAAACCAAAATGTTCTGTGGTGCGGACTACACCTAAACCAGATGGAACAAAACTGCTCCAATATGTGATTTTGAGCTGTTGCATTTTGGGTGCTTATAAACTTTTTATCTTTTTCAGTTAAATTTTATACATAAGTCTACATACTGTATTAATATCTTGCATTTACTCTTTTGGATTTTACATTATCTTACTGATTTGCTGGTGCTAGTTTGGTAGAGCAATTTGTATCCGTAATGGATTTCGGAAGTTTATCGGTGACTCAGCTGAAAGAATATTTGAAAGTCAGAGGTGTTTCAGCGGCGAGCACGGTGGGGAAAAATGGCTTAGTGCAGTGATTCTCAAAGTGGGCGAAAAAAACTAAGGGGGCGATAGGGGGGCGAAAAATTATGAAGGGGGCAAAAACGCTAATCGATCGCTAACTTTAGCTACTATTATAATACACACAATCAACTGCTTAGTTTCTTGCTAACTTCAATTCAATTTTTTAATCGTTGGAGATTGCTGCTAACGCGGGTGGTTTTTTTACTGCTGATGGTCGACGTGCTCGGCTACAGTGTAGTTTACTGTCACAATAATTAAAATATAGGCTTCATAGTACGATTGTTTGGCTCAACTATGACGTAAAAGATTGCATTATTACGCTATGGTACCGCTTCCTTCCAGAGCAGTCTCGTAAAAACAAGACTTAAGTGAGCGTCATTTCTAATTGACTACGCAAACTTGCATAACACAAATGGATAACTTATCGGAACTTTAATAGCGCAACTGTGAGGTAGTTAGTTCCACTGATACGACGACTTTCAGTGCATTATCTAATTTCTAGGATAGCGTGGTGGGAGTTTCTGCGAGCGAAAGCTGTTTTGATTAGAAACGGAGGAGCCTAAGTTGTTTTGATACAGCAGAGTAGGCTACAGTAAAGGCTAGCTAACTCTAACTAACTAAGTATTATTTTAGGCAAAACGCTGTTATGTTGTTAACTTGAGTGCTAGATCAGAAAGTGCTGAATTGTTCAGGTGCATTCTATTTTGTTCAAGTCTCGAAATATGTCATCAGCATCATCGGATGAAAGTAGCTCATCCCAACCTCCTGCAAAGTTGCGGAAGATCAAGAAAGTAAAAGTGCGGCATTATGACAGTAATTATTTGAAATTTGGCTTTGTTACTGCTCCGCATGATTCCAATCGACCAATGTGCCTCGTGTGCGGCTCCATCTTATCTAATGAGGCAATGAAACCGAGTCGGCTCAAAGATCACCTCAACAGAAAACATCCAAACAAAGTTGGCAGCGACTTCAAGACGCTTCGAAATGAAAAAGCAAAGCAACTTACAATTCGAACTCTCTTTACCAAGACTGACATGAGACAGGATAAAGGTCTTATTGCCTCGTATAACATCTCTTTGTTAATTGCAAAAACAGCAAAGGCACACACCATTGGCGAAGATCTTTTGCTACCAGCTGCAAAAGAAATCATTGAAACGGTTATGGAACAGAATGCTTCCTCAGTTTTGCGTGCTGTGCCTCTAAGCAACGATACAGTTCAGCGTCGCATTGATGAAATGAGTTCTGATGTGCTGAAACAACTTGTTGAGATTCTGTCCGTGACTAAACATTCACTGCAAATAGATGAATCTACCACGGATGACAATGTATCGTTGCTGCTGGGATATGTGCGATTTGTGCATAATATGCGACCTCAAGAAGAAATGATTTTTGCAATCAGTCTTCCTACAAACAATCAGGCATCAAGTATCTTTAATGCAGTGAAGGACTTCTATGAAGAACAGGGGATACCAATGAGGAATATACTGCAATGTGCTACAGATGGTGCGCCGGCTATGGTTGGGAAGCATCGAGGATTTATCGCACTTATGAAAAGAGAAATTCCTGAGCTTATTGCAATTCATTGTGTAATCCACCGGCAGCATTTGGTCGCCCGTAACCTCAGTCCTGAACTGCATCATTCACTCAATGTTGTGATAAAATGTGTGAACAAGATAAAAGCTCATGCTCTCAATGATAGACTATTCCGCTTACTTTGTTGTGAAAACGACGAAGGTTTTCAACGTCTGTTATTGCATACTGCAGTACGATGGCTTTCAAAGGGTGCTTGTTTGAGTCGCTTTTATGCCCTTTATGATTCAGTTATCGAACTCCTCTCTAGCGTTGATGATCAATTGGCTGAAACAGTGAAACCATTAAAAACTGATATTGCTTATTTAGCTGATATTTTCAATGCCATGAATGAAGTAAACAAAAAGCTTCAGGGAGAAATGATCACTCTTATTAAGTGCAAGAGTGTGATAACTTCATTTATTTCAAAGCTTTCTCTCTACAAACAAAATTTGGGCAGAAACATTCTATATCAGTTTCCAAATCTCAGCGAGAATGTTGTTACAGAAGAGGAACGACTAAAATACTGTTCGCATTTAGATACCCTTCTAGAAGATATGAAAATTCGCTTTGCAGATCTTGTTGACCTTCATGTTCCAAGTTGGGTACTTAAGCCATTTTGTGCGGAACCTACAGACATAGAACTTGAACTTCAAGAGCAGTTTATCGATTTGCAAAGTGATGATGAATCCAGGTTGAGTTTCAAAGAGGATCGATATGATTTATTTTGGTGCCAGGTAGCTAGCAAATATCCACTCCTATGGAAAGAAGCTATAATGTGGGTTCTATCATTTCCCACATCATATTTGGTTGAAAAAGGGTTTTCGGCTGTGACCCTCATGCTCTCAAAGCAAAGAAACCGCTTATCAATTAATAAGCGAGGTGATCTACGACTGTACCTCACTAAAATGTCTCCCAATGTTTCGAAGCTTTGTGAAGGTCACCAAGCACATCCATCACACTGAACTGGGGACCATACTATGTGTTGATTTTCTTTGAATAAAATTCTTTAAAAAACTATCTTTTGTTTGTTTAGCTTTACTTTATACGGCGTGGGGGGCGATAATGTTATGTCGAGAATGATAAGGGGGCGATGGGCCAAAACAGTTTGAGAAACACTGGCTTAGTGC
Source organism: Trididemnum miniatum (assembly GCA_964006365.1). Classification (NCBI taxonomy): domain Eukaryota; kingdom Metazoa; phylum Chordata; class Ascidiacea; order Aplousobranchia; family Didemnidae; genus Trididemnum; species Trididemnum miniatum. Next base: position 11,897,043 of record OZ023241.1, on the reverse strand, counting down.
AACTTTGTCATGTTTCAAAAAATCTGTCTGAAGACCCAGACTTTGAAAAGTGCGACACCTGGGAGAAGATAACCAAGAAGTTGGGAAAGATTGGAATATTCAAAGATCCTACTGAAATGAACTTTGCTAACGTAACTATGTCAAATGTTCCCCGCTTTGGAATGATGGATATATTCAATTATTTGCTTTTCCACAGAGCTGATTATGATCAAAGGAAGTTGCAAGCTTACAAAAGCTTTAACGATTATCAGCTGTTTGCTGAAGGTCATGTGCGAGAATTGGCCGTTACCAACAAAAATAACCATTACATTTTCCGTGCGTACGTGGTGCCAACATGCAAAGTCACAACTTACTTGAAAACCTCGACGTACGCCTGTTGGTTCATTTTAAATTCGGTTGGAGATGTGTATACAGCTTATTGTCAGTGTATGGGAGGGTAAGCATTTAAGCATGTATTCTGTCGGCAATGCTTGTGCATGAGTTAATCTTTTACAGTAACTGTCGTTTATAGCTAGTTTTTTGCAGTCAGTATCAATGCTATTCGATCGCAGTGCTTTTGATCGACTACACATGATAATTGCACTATTTCCCACATCTGTTTAAATACCGATTTGGGGGGCAAATAAGGCTTTGCTTTGAAGTCACGATTTACGTGAGCTTTAACTTTTGCTTAGACTTCTATTTCTACCGCAAGTTCTTGTAATACTCTTCTTAACTGGGTTGCTGATTGTATGACGTAACAGAGTTTATGTGTTTAGAGCGGACGGAGGAGAATTTTGTTCAGGAGCCACCGTCCGTAACTGATGGCCCTTGTGCGTGGAAGCAAAAGTCTCGGCCAACTGATGAGCCTTGCCTCGCAAGAGATTTAAATTTTAGCTCAAGGTAATTCAGCAGTTTTACCGGTTTTTGGATGCCAGTGAAAAAATGAACCAGTCTGATTAGATTGAAGGCAGCATGATTTTGCGCGACACTGCGAGGTTGATGTTTACGGTTAAGTTGAAAATCACGTTTAACATATAAGTTCTGTAACAGTTTTGGCTTCGTAAATGGGTGGGACGTATTTGAATCGAAGGAGGCTTTACGGCTTGTTAATCATGAATCATGATACATCTATACTTTGTCTTTATCTTTGCGTCTCAAGAAGTAACGAAAGCGCTTTTCGTAAAACCAATTTAAATCCGTGTTAAGAAACGGTGCTGTTTCCGTGTCTTTAAGTCAAGTTTTCGCTGCGATTTGCGTGCTTGCTGAAACTTCGGGCGACAACACGCAAGTTTTACATGGATAGCCATTCTTAAATTATTCGTTTAATAATGTTAAACGTGTAAACGGGTTACATTTTATCACTGAAAGCATACTACTGCGTTGCAAGTTGCTATTCAGTAAAAAGGGGAAAGTTCTCTTCGTATTTTTGCTTGCCAACGCCATTGATTGCTTCCGTCTTTTATTTTTATAATGGCTTGAATAGCAGACATGCCAGTGCTCAAAACATAGTGTTTACTTCTAGTAACTGATGCAACATTGTGTGTTTCAGAAAAAATAACGAACCTGCCATGCAGAAAACGGATGGCCAAAATGAACGAGGCCAAGCCGTTCTTGATTTTATGGCGAAGCTCAGAGAGGTACGTGAAGTCCCCAACTGTGCGTGGCATTTTTTGTTGGCTGGCAAAGCAAAAGATGATCTCTCTTATATTTTTTCCCGCCACTCACTTATAACTTCGCCTTTTCAACATGCCTGCGAATGCGGCTTGTGCACTGTAGTGTATGTGCGCTCTGTACGGGATGTCAAAGACGAAACAGTCACATCGCTATGACGTAATTTATTCGCACATTCGTACTGTACAGTATTCGTTGTTCCAAATCGACCAAACACGTTGTAAAGCTTGAGCAATATGTCTACGTCACTTTGTTTTACTGCCTGCGTCACCCTGTTACTTCGGTTAAACGTTGAATTTGACGATACCATACCGGTAGAGTATTTGCACTTACGGCGTCGATTTAGTTGTAAATTTGTGCCTTGGCTTTTTATGACCATTCGGGTATTATGACCAAGATGGCCTGGTCCCAAGGTGGTCATATTAAGCGGCGACCACTGTATAACTCGTAAGCCGCATGCCAATGAACTGTGTGGTAATCGTTAAAAGCTTTGGAGGTCATTTTGCAGACGCTTTTTTTTAGCTCGGTTCGATCTACGTTGAATTAATTAATCGTGTTTCTGAGATTATTTCTATGACAAAGTCGTTTAGAATTATACGCATTGACTTGCTGTGTGTCACTTGTTTCCTTAAGATTAGTTTTTACCAAAAGTTTCCTTTCGAATCTTCATATGTTTTTAGATCGACTCTTCTTCCTCGTGCTTGGAGCTGTATTTCAAGGAGAGTCTAAAAGAAGCCGATGAGTCGTCGTTGGACACATTGGACATAGCACCACTACAACGATTGATCTCATACATAAATGAAAACAAGACTAAGTGGATTGATCCATATTGTTTGAACAAGTTCGGTTTGCTCAATGAAGTTGACCTTCAGACAATCAGCGTAAAGACAAAAGGACAAGCTTCCAATAGTCTGTGGGCGGAAATTAGGCGCGGAATGATGACCGCTTCGAATTTCCACCGCATTCGTTCAAGAATGCAAACATTAAAATCGAACCCCACTGAGTCCGCCGGCGCTCTTTTGCGTCATCTCTGTTGCGTGCCCCCAGCGTATGCGTCGCTGCCAAGGAGCCTGGCATGGGGCCGAAAATACGAGGCTAAAGCTATTAAACATTATGAGAAACTCATGGCCAAGCGTCATCGCCGGATGAAAGTACGCACAACAGGGCTATGTATTTTTGACGAAAACTTTTTAATGGGCGTGTCACCCGACGCCGTGTGCTCATGTAGCTGCGAAAAGGGTACTTGTTCTCGGCAGTGGCTTGTGGAAGTCAAGTGTCCATATACGGACAAGTACAAGCATCCTAAAGCTGCTGCCGTGCACAACGGATGCTTTTACAGCGTTGTCCAAAAGAAATGGATACTGTCTCGCACGCACAAACATTACAGTCAGGTTCAAGGTTTGATGGGCGTAATGAAATGTAAGAGCTTGGACTTGGTGATTTACACCACCAAGGGAATTGCGGTTGTGCCCGTGCCTTTTGACTATGTTTTTTTTACCGAAATGAAGAAAGATTTGTGCCTTTTCCAAGAAGGCTATCTTGTGCCTTATATCAAAAAGATGTACGGTAGTTAAATATGTTATTGTTTGTTTTCGTCGCATCATTGTTGCTGCTTCTTGTGCGCATTTTCGTTTTGTAATTAAACTAACTGTCCTTACTCATGATTTTGTTTTTCATCATGCTGTCCACGAGGAGAATCGCCAATGAAAAATTTTCTTGCACAATTTTGCATTTAAGGAAACCCTGTTAAGAACTAGAATCTTCTAAACTAAAATAATGCGTTGTCCACGAGGAACTAATGGACCTTCGCCGCCCGGAAACTTTCTTTCTTCGATAAAAAAAACAAAAAAGAAATTTCGTCTTCTCGACTGGCACTCTTTAATAATACTAATAATAATAATAACACACTTCTATAGTGCCTTTTCCCGATGGATATCAGACCAAAGGCGCTTCACAAAAACACAGTAAACGGTAGCAGCAAAACAAAAAGTAACAGTAACCAATAAATGCAGTTACAAAAACACCTAATGTGAAATACCAGTACTAAATGTCAAAAACGTGTAAATATATAAATACTAGCCAAAAGTAATATACTAGCCAAAATAATGAAAAATGTCAAAAGGAAATCAACCAAGCTGGAGGACAAGGCGGCGAAAAATAACTGAAATCTTCCTGCGATAAAAGCTTAAAATACCAACATAAAGACCAAAGCAAAAATCCTTTAACTTTTGAATCTTAACAAAGAATCAATCGAAAGCTTTTGTCACTATGATTTCAGATGTAATGCTGACAAGTTTCTGATTGATAAAGTGCTTAAACCCAATTATGTTAAATCTCAATCAGCTTTTTCATTTTCTTCTGTAACAGTTTGCCTTTGAATATCAGAGAAATTGACACTATTGCACAGTTTAAGAGTAAATTAAAAGCACACTACTTTGAATTGGCATTTCTTGATGTTCCTGATGTTTGATAATTCTGCGTGTTGGTCTATTTTTGGTGAATTTGTATTTGATGTGACTTTTGTGTGTGTTTTTGTAACATTTGCATTTTTGTGACATCTTTTCACAAGTGTCCCTTAGTTAGGTGTTGGCTTCTAAGGTCATTTCTCCTCAAGGGGTTGACAAATTGCTTATTATTATTATTAAAATTAGTCTAAATTATACTATTTCAAACCGTAAACTAATTGTTAGTCTAATGAAATCATTTGTGATACTTTACTAAACTTAACAGCATGTCACTTTACACTTGCAACTTCTACTAGAGTACCAGTACTGTAGCTCAAGCTCATATGGGTACTGGTATATATCGTACCGGTATGTGGTTAACCGGTACATCAAACACTCCAAGCCTTAACCTTTTACCTGTTGTCTCTTTGACTTTGAATCACCCAGTTAGGATTCAAAACAATACTAGTGTAGAACAGTACAAAGTAATTTAAACTTACTGACCTAGTCGACAAGTACATCCCAGTACCAATAGACTACCTAGGCATGCTCAATCAGTCTCTTTCTCTACCACTCACTAACCAGCTAATCTAATAATTTTCGCCTTAATTTTCTTTTAAAATCCTTAAATTAATAAAGTATTTGCATTTTGAAAGCATTAAAGCGATGCTTTCAGTCGAAAATATTGTTTAAGCCCCAAAAGCATCCAGTTTTAAGCAGCAAAATAAGCGCTCTACATGCTTAAAGGTATGTGGAAGCAAATAGCTTCCCAGCCGTTAGCAACAAGCTCTCTAGCGCCAAGTGGCTCGGAAAATGGTCTATTGGTATTCTATAAAAATACAAGCCAAGTACAATACAACCAAATCTTCACTGCATTTGCCTCACAGCAATGAGTTTGTAGTACCGTATCTTGAGAGTGACGAGTGAACGCTACCTACAGAAAACTACAAGAGCAAGTGTAGCACTTGATGGCAATATTGGTATAACTGTAGCGGCAGTCAAGCAGATCACCGCAGAGATATCAATGACCTTGTTACGTCATTATCGCCATCTAAATCCACCATCGCAACGGTGTTAAAAGCACAAATAATCCAGAACCTGCTAACGCGACAGCAAGAACCCACAAACATTTGTAAGATACTCCAACACTCCAAGCATCTGGCAACCGAAAAGCTTCTCCACCAACCACCTCTTGACGAAATCCAATTGGAAACAACATGCCGACGTTACAAAGCGAGCCAACTGAAATAGCAAAGCAACAGTTCAGCGCTTCTTCACTTTTTGGTTGCCCAGGCTATCCCAACACTTTCAACACATAAAATTTCCTAGATTTTTTATTTTTGCAGCATTACTCGGGAATTTGATTTAACAACTTAACAAAAGAATCGGCCGGTTAGCTCAGTTGTTAAGCACAACTCTATCGGAGCGGGAGGTCTAAGATTTGATTCCCAAGCTGGTGAAATTGGACACAGTGTAGCCAACGGCCCGCCACCAATGCGACGTTTCTTCATAGCAGTGTAGCCCAGGCATCATTTATTGCACGCTTCAGCATAATTCCGCGAGTACAATGACGATTTCTTTTTTCAAACTTTACAAAAGCAAGCTCGAAGAATATCACGACCGCAAATGCGTAATAACTCATCAAAACTCAATATTATGTTCTATTATCTCTTAATCAGCACCTTCTTACTTCCTACCAGAGCTGGGCATTTCGCAAAACAGTTTCGCAAATTTCGCAAACTGCGCAATTGCGAAATTTGAATTCCGCTTCAAATTTTTTTTTGCTTCTTGCGCAATTTGTGTTGCGTTTCAAGCTCAATTTTTTACCATTTGCGCTGCGCTAGCTGCTTTTTACCACTTGTGCAATTTGCATTACTTTTTATTGTATCAATTTGTGCTGTTTCTTCCGATCATTTTTGCATATAGCATGATTAAAAGTGAAACAGTGAATTTTTCCAGAAAAAAAAAAAAAAAAAAAAAACGCGAATAGGAATGATTAGATATGCCTTTCAAACCAAGTTATCTTTTGAACTGTTATATACGTGAGAATCGGATTAGAATTGAGTCGAAATCTGTGTTTCAACAATTTTAATGGAATATTTCAGCTTTTGAAGCAATTAGTTTCACGGCAGACAAAAGATGTGCCAATTAAGCACTCATACTGGAATGGTGTGATGACACAAACTAAGACGTTGAGCCCTTTTGAGACATTGTACAGGTTTGTTTTATTATGACATCACATTTGTACAAAGTCATTGAGACATGATGTCGTGTTTTTTCATATTTTTTGTAGCTATGAATTAAATAAAACTTTAAAGCTTCCTATAATTTTTGAAATTTGACTCGCTCAGGAATCGAACCTAAGTCTGTTTTATTCGTGAAAGAGATGGCTCAAGGTCACTAATGGCCTTATGCAGAAACTGGATTTAAACCAAACTTTAGCTAAAATCAAGGGTGAAAACCTAAACCTGAAAACCCGATTTCCAAGGAAATTTTTGAAACCCAAACTGAAACTGACACCTACTCAGCCAAATATTTGAAAACCTGAACTTGAACCCAAACCGTTTTTTTTTAAACCTCAAAACAGAAACTGAAACTAAAACCTGTTTAAAACTTTCTAAGGTTTTGGGTTACAAAAATTGTCATCACCATCATTACCAGTACAGTTCCTTTAATGCTGAGCGTCAAATAGAGAAGCTGTGAATATTAATTTTTAAATCTTTGGTTTCACCGAACTCGGAATTATATCGAAGTCGACAACTTCTGAAGCAATTGCTCTCATCACTCGGCTATCTGAACTGCTACTTATCATCGCAATAAAACAAAATCGCCAAGTAGTAGAGCACTTAAATAATTCGTATTCTAAATAAAATAGCTATCTTGGATAAAACCTAAACCGAAACAGAAACCCAGAAACCGAAGCCGTGCGTAAGCAACACTGAAACCTATTTTTCAACAGCCGTGAAACCAAACCAAAACTGATACCTGACATCTGGGCTTCAACACACCGAAACTGACACGCTAACGCCAAGAAGCCAGGTTTCCACCCTTGGCTAAAATTTGCCAAGTCCGGTTTCAATCAGGGATAGCAATCGCAACGCGTCGAATCGAACGTTTTTTTTCAAAAATATCGCATCCAAGAATCGCATCAAAAAATAATCACATAAAAAAATCACATCAGTAATCGCATCGCATAAATGATGAAAAAAAATCTGCGATTTTTGTAGGTCGCAAAATGCTTCCCATTGTTCCTAGCTACATTTCTTTAAAAGAGTGAAGTAACCATTTTGTCATTTTGTGGCAGTGAAATTTAATCGACTTCATGACTAAAACGAGCTGTCCATCAAACAAACTACTTTGTTTTAAAAGCTGGCCGCGTCCTGCGGCTTCTGGCGAAAGAATTTTCACGCCTCTGACATTTTGCTAAATTAGTTTCATTACGACGGCGATCTTCATTTTACACCTTTGATATTGCTTTGTTCTGAAATGAAATCAAGTACTCTAAATCCATTTTCCAACATGTAATGCAAAAAAGCTTCGTTGGGATCGCATAGTTAGTTGATAGCTATTCACTATAGACATGAGCAAATGACTTATTTCAAGTTTTTTGAGGTTTTGCAATCAGCAGTCTGCACATTTACAGAAATGTGTCAACTAAGCTAAGAATTTTCTCAACCAGAATTGTGTTTCAGACTTGGATAAAATTAGAAAAAATGATTCTCAAAACGTAAAAAAAAAATAAAATGACGGGGTCAGCATCAATTCGGTAAGCAATCGGTAGTCTATAAAAAAAGTCAAGGTTCAGCAAGACGATCAGTTAAAATTAAAAAAGCGTTTCACTACATCGGTTAACTTAAGATGCACAATTTGCACACAGCTTAGAAGGTTTACTATGCGTCGCGGATACTGCGCTCTTATTCTAGGTAGGTAAAGCCCCTGGCGACTTTTATCAAACAGGTTAGTGTTAGCGGGCACGAAAGAGGACCTCGCCAAGATTGCTCGAATAGCGCTGCAGTTGCCAGTGACACAAGTTTCTGTCGAGAGCGTCTTTTCGAACTTGAAATATGTGCTAAATGATTTAAGGATGCGTTTTGGGGATGATGTAGTTGATGCCATTTTGGTTCTTCGTACTAACAATTAAGATAGAACAACTTGTGTTTTCTGCATGTACTCTTTTATGTTTTACGTTGTTACGCAAAACTAGTGGGATGATACAGATCGTTTGCAAAAAAATTTCGTCACGTTTGTGCAAAAACTGCGTAAGTCATTTTTTTGTGTTTTGAAAAAAACGCAGAAACATGTGATTGTATTTACTATTGTGTCACAACAAAATAACAAAAGACGAAAGACCGAATGGTTTCATCGTATTCATTGAGCTATTTTATGATTTATTGCCAATTCAATGCGCTGACTTACGCTATTTAGAAACTAGAGCATAACTCGCGAAAACGTCGACATATTTTTCCAAAAGGTGTGTTAGGCGTTAGCGTTGACTCAACAGAACAACCTGGTGCTAAAAACTCAATTTCACCAAAAAATAACTTAAACCCACGCAGTTTTTGCACTAACGTGACGATTTGTAAAATATGAGAGTTCAAAATTGCTCGAAAAATCGAAAATCGCACAAATAATCGCAAATGCTTACACAAAAAATCACATCGAAAAAATTTAGATAATCCGAACAAAAATCGCATCGACAGTTTAAGTAAAGTATGACATCGCACATCGCATCGCAGTTTGACAGTCGTTACAAATATCGCAGAACCTCTTAGATGCGATTGCCATCCCTGGTTTTAATCATCGATTTCGTATGCAGAAAGTGGTTTCAACATTAAAACCGACTTATCGCTAACTATGAAATTAAGTTCGAGAATGAAAAATGTCTCCCCCAGTCTTTGTTCCATCGGAAATAAAATCCTGTTTAAATTTTTATCGTCACAAAAGCTTAGTGTGGGAGTTAGCCCGTAGATATTTGTTTGTACCATTATGTTTTGATTTTTGTTTTCGATTGCTATATTGCGGTGTAATAAACGCATATGCAGTCGTGATTTGCTATAGCAGGAAATCTTCAACGGAACAAGATTAAAAAAACTGCCAGACCGAGCTAGATGCTGGGGGCACAGTCTTGCCTCCAGCCAGCCCACCATGCCATTATCAACAGCTGCTCATTCGCGAACCTCATTTAAGTGGTGACAGATAAAGCAACATGACGTGGTGGAATGATAGCTGCTCCTCTGGGCCACTTTTACAAAAAGCTCCTGCTGTCTAACTTCGCTCCGAACGAAAAACAAGTCAGGAAATAAGCCATAGGTAGCGAATTTGATTGCGCTTTAGTTTATGATGAAACTTCCTGTTGCGGTTCATCATTAAAAAATATTGTTTACGCAATTTACGTTTGCGCTTATCCGCTCCGAAACTTCAACTGCGGAATTTGCGATTGTGCTTTGCCGTTTTAAAAATCTGTTTGCGCAATTTGTGGTTGCGCTTTCACAGTTAAAAAACCTAATTGCGCAATTTGCGCTTGTGCTTTTCAAATTTGAATTTTTGGTTATGAAATTTGTAATCGTGCTCTGTTACTTCAAAGATAATCGTTTGCGAAATTTGCGTTGCGCTTAGTTAATTGTATTAAGTGCCCAGCTCTGCTTCCTACTACAGTCTTCACTTACTTGCAACAAATGCAGACCATTTAGCATACAAAAGTGTGTATCTTCTCCACTTCGAGAATAAAACAAAGCCACAAGTGCAAGCAAGTGTGGCAACGCCAAAAACCATAAAAAATAAAGCAGCTGTCCATTCTGCAGGAAGTGATGGAGAAAAACAAGATGCAGGACGACCGTATATAGTAAAACACTGGCCTGTCAGCCCTAAAACGAAAGAACCTGCAAAACATTAAGAAATTCATCAAATCGGAATATAGCAGTAACTCTACCGGCATGTAGTAACCACTACCACTGTTCCGTCTCCGGTGTAAAATGTGGGAAAAAATCATAATTTTGGGGCAAAATTCCATTTACTTAAACTGGCCGACTGAAATGGTGATTTTTGGCCGAATTTGATTCACAGTGTTTAATAACTCGACGCAAAACAGAAGTTACACACTCTGGAAACTCAATTTTGAGGCAAAAATTGGATCAAAATTCTTTAACCCTCTAAACCAGGGGTGGGCAACTGTTTTAGTCAGCGGGCCACATGCGGGAAGACGAAGTCCCTTCCGGGCCGGATTATTAAATGGATCAAGTTAATATGTTCAACAACTATTATTGTCAGGGTCGCTCTGATTGGAAAGCAAAAAAAAAAAAAAGGTCTACACACTCCTCAGATGTCCTGCTTTCCACCGAAAACATCGGTGAAGCAGTGGCGTAGCGAAAAACTTCAAAAAGAGGGCCATAATTTCCACATTTTTTGATCGTCTTTTTATTAAGCAGAACTACTTTGAAGCTGATTGACATACAAAAAAGGCTGTAGGGGGTCCGGGGGCATGCTCCCACGGAATCATTTTGAAAATTTACATGCTGTAATGGCTAATTTAGTGCTTTTTTAAATAATTTTCACGCAAATTTTTAGACCCTAATTCTGAGTGCTTCGTCAAATATGATGCATTTCGTTCGCACATTTTCGATTATGCCTGCCTAAGACGTAGCCTAATCGCTATCAAGAATATTCGAAATTACAGAAAAATTGTATACATCAAAAACGTTTTTGAAAATGGCTAGTGGGAAGATGCCTACCCCTTTTCCTAGCCCCCCTGGATCCGCCCCTGGCTATAAGCTACAGAAACCATCAAAAGTACCTGGCATATTTCAGTCACTTAGCATCTATAATTTTGTTCTTTTTGCTAAAAAGCAGAGTCAAAAGAGGTGCATGGCACCATGCCCTTCCCTTTAAATACGCTCCTGCAGTGAAGAGCAAAAAGTCTACTTTTCCTCAGATATCCTATAAAAGAGTAAAAGAGGTTCGGCTTGATTCGCGATATAAGGTCACATTTTGGTAAGTGCCAGCGGGCCGCGTAAAATGGCATCGCGGGCCGTATGTTGCCCAGGTCTGCTCTAAACCTTTGGGCAAATTTTTTACTAAAATCTATATTTGAGCAAATTTGCTCCAGTTAAAAACTTAGAGAGAACAGTGAACGTTTCTCAGCGAAATGCACAACTAGTTGCCTGGACTTTCGTCACAGATCTTTAACGACAGTGCACATCAGTGATCAAAAAAATTTGAAAGCTTATCACAGTTTTCATGCAAAATTTATGGAGAAAACAGTTAAAAAGTTTTTGAGCTAATTTTTGATCCAATGAAGCTATTTTGCTGCTACTACCCATTCCAAAATAGAAACTTCAGGACTTCGGCTTTATATGAGAAGTTTAAGGCTTTTGATTTAGTTTGAAACTCTGGTTTAGAATTCAGAAGCTCAGGTATATGATTTGGGGCAAAACAGTCTTTCATGAGTAGGGATGCACCAGAACTGCTATTTGAAGTTCCGGCCGGAACCGAAATTACCAGAATTTAGAAAAACTTCCGGTCGGAACCGGAATTTTGCTCTGACTAATGTTATAGGAGTTTTGTGTTTTTATCAGTACGATTAAAGTAACATGGTTAATAATAATGATAATAATAACTGAGGTTAATTATATTGAACTGAAAATTCAACAGTAATTGAGGGAGACGGCGAAGTGAGCTTGCGCTCTTCGAGTCAACAGCCACCCGCTACATATGCCAAATGCAATCGGCTCCAGCCGCGAATCGAACCCGTCACGTAGGATCTGTCACCTGCGCGCGGTACGGTTAGGCCATGTCGCTGACGTATTTTGATGACACAAAATATTTTGAATTTTGACATCAAATATTCTGACGTGACGCATGCTACAAGTACAACATACCAATAAATTCTGCCCATTGCGCAGTAATACTGTTGTTACAGTATGCTACTATTTCAGCAAGAAAAAAAAAAAGTTCAGAATAGCTTAGAAAAAAGTAAAAAGTAGTGCTACAAACAAGCTTATGGACGTGCGGCAACTTGACCGGAATTTTGCCAGTTCCGACTGGAACCGAAACCGGAATTAATTTGCAAATTCCGGCCACAACGGAATTCCGATACATCTCCATTCATGACCGAAATTTATCTACTTTACTTTTGTTTAGAAATACAACACAATGGAGCAAGGGTACAATCCAAGACATTGCAAGAGAACAAAGCCACTTTCTCTCGCAATATCTAGGATTGTAACCTTGCTGCATTGTGCCGTATTTCTATACACAAATTAAATAATATTCGTTCATTAACGACCTCAAAGATTTGCCTTAAACCATAGACCTGCACTTACACAAATGTTAGGCTTAACGCAGGAAGATTTGAAGGAGAACATAGAAGTCAATCAGTAAGAGCAGTGGTTGGATTAGGGTGTCACGTTATCTATCAAATGATATATATTTTGAGTTTATAATCCAGTGATAGAACTGTTTTACTTGCCTGATTTAAACTAGTTCTGTAGAGTCATTTGGTGAGTGAATTAATTGCAACACGTGACGAAAGACATGATAAAATCTAGAACTTTCGTTGTTTGTCGCATGTTTTGATTAGAATTACAGTACTTTGCTATATATATGTACTGGAATCTTCTAGAAACTTCTTTCCCTAAGCATTTCTTATCTTGTCTATGACGTGATAATCGACATTTTGCAATCTATGGTGCTGTTTACTACTACGTTTACTGCCGTATCATAATTACGTAACAATGTGGAACTATCTGGAATTTTCTGGAATCGTAAATTTTCTATAAACAGGAGCGAAAATTTGTTGTGTTCAGATAAGTATTAGATGTGTTTAGAGTAAGTCTGTGCTGCTCCTTTTCGTATTTTGTGGTTATTTTGAATGAGTGCTAGCGGAGATTGCAAAGTGATTTGTATAGCTCTGAAAGGAATATTTTCTGAGTTACTTAATATATAATTTAGCTATAATAATATTAAGGGTGATTTGTTTGTTTTGAAAGTGGTAGATTGCAAGATTTTCACAGACGATTGGATATAATACTGACTCTCACGTCGTTTTCCGGGATAGATAACGTTTCTGTTTTAAGAATTAAAGGTTGAATCTCTAGCCAAGTTTCAATATCGCGACAATGGATATGTCATAAAGTTTGCACAATATCATCACTAGAACATGTCACAGAGCTACAATCAATGGCAAAGAATTGAGTACATACAGTTTTGTAGCAGGCATTTTTGAAATCAGGTAAGAAGGAACCTGTTTTTTCTGAGGCAATAGAAGTGGCAAAATCTATTTCAAAAGCAATACAGAGTGATCACAGGTATACGCATTCAGGCAAGAAGAGGACAAATTTCATGAGAAATAAGCTAGGAAAGTGAGATCACATTACTAAGAAGCAGGTTCAGAATATGACCTGTTTAGCAAGTAGGCTATATTCTTGTATGACTTGAATTAGATTGAAGCATTCACAGAAATTGATGAAAAAGTCAGAGATAGCACCAGCGAAACTGATAGGAATAACCAATTAATACGTTTTTTGTATTTAGTCACATATTCATCCTCCTCTCGTGAGAAAGCGATCAAAGTGCTATCACAAGCTTGCTTCAGCCATCTGTCTACCACACCAAGCTGGGGGAATCCCGCAAGGTGCCTTCCCAAAAGCACAACAAGTAAACTTGCCAGCTTGTTCTCCACACTGTCCCCTTAATGCTGAACGTGAAGCAGTAAATACCAATTTTACAGTCATTGGTTTCATCAAACTCGAAATCAAACCCAAGTCTACAGCACCAGAGGCGGATGCTTTTATAACTTGGCCATCTGAGCTGTTTATTAGCTGGCTATTTGAGCTGTTAATAATGGAAAGAATAAAATCAACACAAATAAAATGAGGGTGTTTAGTGGTATGACACCTCGCAAGACAATTGCAGACATCCGTAAATTAAGAAAGAGAGTCTGTGATATTGAGAGTCATGTAAAAACGAGAGAGATGAACAGCATTTTAAGCCATGCACATCTACAGAAAGACACTGAAAACGTTTGTTGTCGAATGAACATAACAGACATTGATTTACAAACGCAAAGCATTTACACAGTAATAAAACACCTCTTCCTTTACTATAAAACCTGTCATCACAAAGAATATTGAAACCTTGGCAATCAATCAAGGAGTCTAGAAATTAGCATGAAACCAAGATTCAATGATGAAAACGAAACCAAGGGTGATACAAGAGTTTCCAAGAAAATTAATGAAGAGGTTGAACTCATTAACAATGGAATGAGCATTAAAACAAGCAATTTATTTCAGGAAGATTTATCAGCATTAAGAGTCAGGCTTGACTGTGACCAGCTTACGTCTCTCTTTCCTCTAAAAACCTTGGCCCTAAAAGTCTGGGCGAAAGCTTGAAAGAGCTGACACAAAAGGTTATTTGTGAAAAAATTACAGTGTGCTAAGTGAGAGAAATTCTCAAAATACAGCATAACGAAAAAAAATGGTGACAAAATACTGAAGAACTACTGGTACTCAAATTGATTACTGGTACCAGTACATACAAATATATGGTGCATAGCTAATGATTAGACAAATTATTCAATAATTAGTACCGGTACCAATAGACAAGCATACATAAACTACCGTACACCAGCATACAGCTAGTCTAGGGAGGATTTGAAAAGGCTTAAAATTTCTGGAATTCACCAACTCAAAAAACAAGGCACTAAGCTAATGTACCGATGTAGACAAATAGTACATTGCAAATACCTGCATCACCAGCAGAATGAATCCAATCAACAATAGCCAAACTTGAAACAGCAAAGATTTCGGAGAGAATGAAGCAAGCTCCAGCTATGTAAGTGGGTTTATTCATCAGCACCTCACAACTGCAATAGCTCAGAGCTTAATGGAAGTCTGGCTTAGTTCATAGATTGATATTACCCGCAACACAAGCAAACAAAACAGTTAGGCTAAACAGACCCATGTGTCGCAAGCAGCCAGTACACTGGTACAGATACGGGTATATACTAATGATAATAATGATTTATTAGTCCCTTAAGATGAGAGTCAACCTTGTTGTCAATCATCTGACTAAGGGACACATCATTGGCTAGGATAATACAGTACACAACCAAGTCATTACAGATACCACAGTAACAATTATTAATATCACAGAAAAAAAACACACACCTTAAACATCCGGTACATCACAAAAAGCTAATTCAAAATGGTGCACTTCATTTTGCACTTAAAAATTTGTAGATTATCAATTTCTTTAATGCAAAGATGTACCGGTAATGCATTCCACTCTTGAAAGGATGAATACAAAAACATAGCATACATTTTGCTTTAACAGTTCGACACACATATTTTCAAGCAAAAACACATCTTCATTACCTCTAAAATTATATTTATTCGATGGTATTTTTCTAGCAACTAAATCCTGAAGGTGCTACAGTGAGGATCCTTGCAAGCACTTAAATGTCAGCATAGCAATTTTGAAATTAATTCGGTGCTTAACAAGCAAAAAAGGAAGCTTCTATTTCACTGGAAAACAGTTAGGCAACTATGATTTTCAAACTACAGCAATCGAAAATTTGGCCACATATTGGCATAACTTTCTATAACTGACCCCAACTCCCCTGACTCCAACCCTTTTGACCCTAACCTTCCCAACCTCAGCCCCCCGACTCCAACCCAAATAACCCTAACTCTGAACTACCAGCTACTCAACGATTCCCCTACTTCAATTTTAAAACTACCATTCCCATGCTTTTGGTTTACCTACTTCCATTATCAAACTACCATAGCTGAACTGTGCTTTCGATTCCCCTACTGTGAGAATGGCTTTACGGGAACCATCCGGCTCCCCTACTTTGATTTTCAAACTTTGATAACCGTTTTCCAGTTCCTCTAGTGCGAAAAGCATGGTTCGGCAGCTGAAAACTGTTACCGAAGTTCGAAAATCAAATTAGGGGAGCCGAATTCCCTACTTTGATTTTCAAACTTTGATAACTGTTTTCCAGTTCCTCTAGTGCGAAAAGCATGGTTCGGCAGCCGAAAACTGTTACGGAAGTTCGAAAATCAAAGTAGGGGAGCCAAATTCCGGGAAATAGACACTTCTGGCAAAAAATGCAATTTCTTCAAATGCGACAACATATGACATCGATTTCTTGATAGACCCATAGACTATTAATAACAAAACGTACAGCAGCATATAGCACCTTAGTAAGCAGGTAAGTTTCCTTGCAAATGCCATCTGATTACTTTTGGATCATCGCTTTTGAAAGCTAAAAAGTATGGTACCGGTAATCTATCAGCTTCGATAGCCGAAAAAGTACCAACTTTCGGACTTCACAGATGATCGTTACAGCTTTCAAAGCCGAAAAAGTACGATTTGGCTTTCAAAGTCTAATTATTTCAGTAGATTAGGCTAGGGAGGGTTACATTAGTAGACTAGAGAGAGTTAGGGTTGGTTAGGGTTAAGTAAGAGTGAGGTTAGGGTTAGGTTAGGTTAGGGCTAAGTTAAATTAGGGTTAGGTGAGCGCCAGGTTAAGGTTGAAAAAGCAGATTATTGAGATGAAGCTTGAAAGTTTGACAAAAATTTCTTTGGTCCCACTTAGGGTTGGGGTAGCTCTAACCTAACTTGACCCTAATCTAGCCGTAACCGCAGCGTACTTACAGTTCTTACAGTGGACCCACTTAACATAACAAAAAAGCATTGTTACGCATGTCCACCAAATTGCAGCAAATGCTGTGATGCAGGGTTGCCAGGTATTTTTACATCAAGTAGCCAAAAAGTAGCCAATTCCATTTAAAAGTAGCCCAAAATTTTTAGTAACCACGAAGAGAATGACGTCATATTTGACCATAGGCTGTATGCAGGAGTGGATCCAAAAAGTTTTGGTGGGGGGATGTAATGTTGAATTAGGTTGAATGTTAACTAAATACATAGACGTTTAGACACGGAAACGGGCGTAAATAAGCCTTTTGAAAATGTTTCACGTCAAGGGCCTATTCAGCATTTTTTCAGGGAGGGGGCACCAATTTTTGTCACTTTTTCAAGCGTAGTTTTTTTCAGCATAGTTAATTTTAAGCAACTTAAGTACCAAAAACGACTCCAGGAGGGTCCGATAGCATGCTCCCCCGGAAATTTTGAAAATTTGCATACTGTAATGGTCATTTTAGTGCTTTTTAAACAATTTTTAAGGAAAGGTTGTCATATTTGTTTTGAACGAAACAGCTACAATGTTGAACAATCATATGCGGCGTTTTATTTACACTTTTGAGAGTAACTTGATGCGTAAGGAAGGTAGGTATGATAAACGACGCGTGACTTTCTACAATGCTGTAGCAGTTTTGTTTGTCGCATGTCTACTATCTAGCCCAGTGGTTCTCAAACTTTTTAAAAATTTCCGACTTTACGGTTACCAAAGAATTCTTTCCTATCACTCACAGTCCTTTATTTTTAAGCATAACCTAAATTTCCTTGCAAAATCAAGTAAAAAGCAAAAGAAGAAAAAAAAAGTCATCACGTCTGCAAATATCCAACATTTTAAAATGAGGGAAGGGACGCGCAATGCGCAGTGTCGGCTAATCCGTCCGACACGGGGCGGGCAAAAATCAAATGAAAACAGACCAAAGAAGCATGTCATATTTGTAACCACCAAACGTAAACGTACTCAGTTGTAAATCAAAACGTACGGCAGTGCGCAAAGTTTCGACCTTATGGATTTCTCATCAGGCACGTGCAAAGATTTACGACTGAGTATGTTTACGTTTTTGTGGTTACAAATGTGACATATTCTTTCTCATGTTTCTTGTTCTGTTTCCTGTCCATAAATTTTTCACGCAAAATCAAGTGAAAAGCAAAAAAAAGTCATCACTTCCGCAGATGTCCAATCAAACACAATTCCATGGGTTGATTTATCAGAAACCCGCGATCTCTTTGCGGTCCCCCTGAAACTGTTTCGCGGACCCCAAGAACTCCCAGTTTGAGAATCACGTCTGATCTAGCCACTCGAATTCAGTCATCTAGATTTGGAATGGATTTAAAAGTTTTTTTTCTGATCGATCTGGATATGGGCCGAATCGGATAAACGATGTAATGAAATGAATCCTGCAGACTTGCACATAGATTTGCTACGAGTGATTGATCACGCTGTAATTGTAACCAGGGAGTCGAACCGAACCTGAACCGCGAACCGGTAAAAACCGTTTTTTTCGGTGAACCCGAACCGTTTAAATTTGAGATCATTGAACCTGAGCCGAACCCGAACCTTTAATATTTCAAATCTGAGAAGCTGAACCGAACCCGAACCTTTAAAATTTTATGCAAGTGAACCCGAACTTGTAATATTTTGTGTACATAAACCTGAGCAGAAATCGTTTAGTAACAATAATGTTTGAATCTGAGCTGATCCTTAAAAAATGTTTATAAAAATCTCTAGACATGTGCTGCGATGCGTAACATTCTTTCTGCTTTTCAAAATTTAATAAGTCTGAAACAAGTCAGGACAGGTCATGCCAACTTGGTAGGCTATAAATTATAGCCGAACCTGAACCGCGAACCGGTAAAAATTGCTTTTTTTCGGTGAACCCGAACCGAACTTGAACCGTTTAAATTTAAAATCCTTGAACCTGAACCAAACCCGAACTGTGGCGTCTCGCGGAACTCCTCCTCGAGAACAAACCCAAACGTCAGTAGAATAGAAAACACACAACGTTTGAAGAAATTCTTGTAATTTGGGAATCTTGCAAAGGTGCAGATACACGTTGCGTCAACTAAAGAAAATCAAACAAGTAAGCAAATAAGCACATAACAACAAACCGAGGCAACAAACATGACGTTGTAACAAGTCAAACAATATCAATTCAGCACAGTGGCAGGCTATGCTCCAATAATTCCCCAAAGCTAAAACGTAAATCAGACGCAAGCAAAGCGAGCACAGACTAACAGCATTCAGCAAAATATACAAACAAACCTGGCGTTGTAACAAGTCAAACAATATCAATTCAGCACAGTGGCAGGCTATGCTCCAATAATTCCCCAAAGTTAAAACGTAAAATCAGACATAAGCAAAGCGAGCACAGACTAACAGCATTCAGCAAAATATACAAACAAACCTGGCGTTGTAACAAGTCAAACAATATCAATTCAGCACAGTGGCAGGCTATGCTCCAATAATTCCCCAAAGCTAAAACGTAAATCAGACGTAAGCAAAGCGAGCACAGACTACCAGCATTCAGCAAAATATACAAACAAACCTGGCGTTGTAACAAGTCAAACAATATCAATTCAGCACAGTGGCTGGCTATGCTCCAATAATTTCCCAAAGCTAAAACGTAAAATCAGACATAAGCAAAGCGAGCACAGACTAACAGCAAATTAAAGAATTCAGATCAGCCGTCCCAGTTCCAAACTAATGACAACATAAACCAGTAAGTTCTATTATTCTCGAATTCCAGGCAGTAAGAGCTATAACCAGATAACTACTGCACAAGCCTACATCAATTTAGGTTATCATTAAACGCTGCTCATAAGTCGTCAACTAAAGCCAAAATAGAGACTACAGTCAGTAATTCCACACCAAATAATACAGGCTTACCTTAGACATAAATTCCATAACCAAGCGATAAATCCAAACTTAAACCATATAATACAGCACAGCATCTCTCACCAAGGCCAAGCTTTTAGAACTAACTAGCAAGATCAAAGTCAAGTTTACAACGAACAGTGTTGCCAAAACTAACTCAAAGAAACGAGTCAAGCTACGTAACACGAACCTTTAAATTTTGGTACGACTGAACCCGAACCGAACCTGAACCCAAATTTTTGAAAAGTCTTGAACCTTAACCGGAACTGAATTGTTAAAAATTAAATTTCTTGAACCGGAACCGGAGCGATGTTTTAAACGGTTCGACTCCCTGATTGTAGCCATAGGCTGTGGGTAGCCAGTTACTTCGCCACAGAAACTTGGTCACATGGTAACTTCGCCACAGTAACTTCGTCACTTGTTAACTTCGCCACACTTTCATTCATCGAAAGTTTACATTGCCTATACCGAAACAAGACTTTCGTAGAAAATTTTATCGGGCTTTTCCAGTTAAAAATTTTTGAGGTACCGGTAACATCGTCACATGGTAACTTCGCCACATTTTCATAAATCAAAAATGTGGGTAGAGTTTTAGGAGAGTGTATGGGGTGAGTGTGGAAGGTGTGGGGAAGTGTGCTGGGGTGTGGGGGGAAGTAAAGAAACATGCGGGGAGAGGTAAGGAAAGATGTGGTGGGTGTGGAGAAATGTGGGGAGAGGTGTAGAAGAGTGCATGGAGTGAGTGGGGAAGTATGTTGGGCAGAGGTGGGCACGGTACTTTTTTATAGTACCGGCGGTACCGGTACTCGGTACTTTGTTAAAAGTACCGCCGGCAGTACCGCGGTACTTTTGTCGATACTTTTCAAAAAAAGCTCCAAAAAGAAAGTAGGCCTACTGCCCAATATTTTGTTGATTTTTAAGTGAAACTGGTCGGTTTTATAATACTTAGGCCTATATATAGGTAGGGGAAATGTGGGACCTATGAGACACGGGGACCAATGAACCACTTCATTTACCACGCTCTCGTGGCTTCGAGGAAGTGACTGAACCGAAATAAATGATCGCCCGGATGTTATGTACTTAATGGCGTATTTATAGGTTGGCTTTGGCTTGAACAAAGCTGTAGCAATGGTTGCAAAATAAGGGTTTTTAGATGGTTGGTCACATGTTTTAAAGCACGCAGAACTTTTGATTTTAAGCAGTAGTTGTTTAGAGTACGAGGTTGAGACATTATTTCTTAATACCGCCTTAGGTGGTAAAGAAGGTGGTGTCGCACTTGAAAGGTTATAAACAGTATGTGAAAAAATATTTTAAGTTAAAGCGATTTTGCTCATGAGGAGACCTTTGAGCCAGTTGCATTGAACATCAATGACCCATGGCTCATGGGTCCCCTATGCAACCGACCGCAGATGCAATAGGCCTAAAAGGCAGCGCATTTTTGATTTTTTTATGTAAGTGTAAGAAATCCTTCTTAAAGTTACCCGTATAATGCAGATTAGCATGGCAATAACTGAATAAGCAGACAAATTTACCCTGGTTCATGGGTCCCATGCTTATGGTTCATAGGTCCCCACCAAAAATTGTTGGGGACCTTTGACCCAAGTACGTCCTTAAAAAAAGCATTATCTTTCATTTCGTTTTTATGTATGCACTCAAACTTGGCGTAAGGATAATGCTGGCCAAAAGGTACTTAATGGTTAACTTTTAGGGAGGTGAATAAACGACTAGGTGTTTGGCAGCTCTTTAAAAAATCCGGCTCATAGGTCCCACACTTCCCCTATATTAGCTAGATAAACACTAAATTACTCAATATTGTAGTGTTACCGATAGGCCTAGTACTTGGTACGGCACAATTCAGGAATTGCAAACTATGCATCAACCTTCAATAAACCTTTCAAAACAAGCTATAGGCTAGTTATTAGTACCAGTGGTTATAGCAACAAAAATCAGAAGATAAGCAACCATTTCCTCGCCCAAAGGAATGGGCTGCCACGCATAAAGCGAAAACTTTTTTTTATATTAGACCACATTTTGCCAGAATGCGTCAAAAAGATTGCTTAGGGTTTTGGAATGAATGGGAATGTTAGAACCAGAAGTGGCCTACGCTGGAGTTTTCAATGGAAGGAGTTCGTCAGAAATCATAATGACGTCAAACTTTTCATTGAAGCCATTGAAATAGAAACAAAACTTGTAATATCGAGGTGTGTAGAGCAGGGGCACCCAATTTTTTTTTTTTTTTTTCAGAAGCACCAATTTTGATAATGTAAGAGTGTTCGAGAAGTCAAGAACCAATAATATTGTAAGGTATGTTATTTTTTAAAATTTGTTGCACTCCGGATCCTCTCGTAGGATTAATCGTTCTAATTTTGTATGGCGCTTAATTTTCGTGTCAGTGATTATCAGCAGTACTCGAGTTGAGGTAGAATGCGGGGGATGCCATCCCTCCGGAAAACAACACCATCCCCCATAAAACATTGTAGCGTAAACCATTTCCTTAGAAGTATAATGACCATCCCTCCTAACAACTGCGTAAAAAGTTGTAGGCCTGCCATCCCCCCATAAGTGCTTTTACAACTCGAGCACTGATTATCAAAAAGCACTCAAAGCTGTAAGTTAGATTCATGTGGTCATAATAATAGACAATACTTTGTGCGACCACGGACGAGGACAATATGAAAACTCATGATCGCGAGACTAGAGACCCTGGGTGTATAGGTAAAGGTATGGGA
The DNA here is from genome assembly GCA_964006365.1 of Trididemnum miniatum. Taxonomy (NCBI): domain Eukaryota; kingdom Metazoa; phylum Chordata; class Ascidiacea; order Aplousobranchia; family Didemnidae; genus Trididemnum; species Trididemnum miniatum. The sequence goes on along the minus strand of OZ023241.1, from coordinate 11,874,652 downwards.
CAGCGGATGCAAGCATACATTGTTTAGGTCATTCTCAATTGGCGGCCCATTACAATTATTAATCACAAATGGCTGAACGCTGTTAAGGGACATACATGACGAACAAAACCCTTTGCACTTCCGCTTGTGCCGAGCGTCTGGCGCGAAAGCCTCGAATACTATTTTTAAAGTCTTTAGTGTGACCTAACCGGAGTAAAACCTCAGTCTCCCGGCTATCACGCGGACGCTCTTAACCGACACAGACCCTGGGTGTAGAGCAGTGATTCTCAAACGTTTTTGTTCTACCGCTTCCTTTTGAAAGTTGAAAACTTTCATCACCCCCTTATCAGGAAACAAGTTTTATGAGGGGCGTACGCCATACGTAGACGTTTTCTAAGATGGGGTTGCGTAAGTGCGAAGACACGTTTTGCTTAGTGAGTTGAGTGTCTTATGAATTGAAATACAGCAAGCGAAAATGGAGCAAAAATGGTGGGAGCAAAAATGCATATGTGCATCAGAAGTTGGGAATAATCCCATAACGGAACTGACAGATGGCGAATAAGCTACAAAGTAGCCTACCGGTAAGAGAGAGAGAGTTTATTTTTTTGCCAGTACACGTGTCACAGAAAAATAACGATTACACATACAGTAGTAATAGCACTGTTGCACACAATACAATGATTTGTGCACAATGGCAGGAAGCACCGAAAAATCGTTAGGGTATCGCATCAAGATCCTCCCTGTCACGAATGCAGTAAACAGTGAGATAAAAAAAAATGAGAATAGAAAAAAAATCAAGTTAGTGGTAATACAATACGATATAAGTAATACTCTGAAGTTACGGATAGTACAAGACACAAGTGAAAGCAATAGCAGTCACTTTGGAAAGAGTGAATAAAAAAACAAAAAGATTGCTTAAGCCTACTTTGCAATGCAATTAAATGTAGCCTACTGTATATCTGTAGGCCTAAATAATGTCAATGGCGATCCAAGAGATATTTTTGAATCTTTTTTACAAGAAGTCCAATGTATGCTTTTATAGTTACTGTCTAATTTACACCATAATTTGGTCCCTCTATAGGAGAGTTGGTTTTTGCAAAAGCTCTTGCTAACACGCGGTAAGGCATAAAAGGCAGATTGCTTGAATCTAGTATTGTGGGCATGAACAGAGACTATTTTTGAGAACGATTTGTAAAATACTTCGGGTAATTTACCGTGATGTAATTCAGTGGTTCTCAAACTTTTCTGCTCGTCGACCCCGAATTTAAGTATAAAATTTTCTATACACCCCCCTAGCCTAGCTTAACAATTACAAGGAAACAAAATACGTCAAAATAAAGTCGAGTTTTTAGCTGAAATGCATGCTAAAATAATATACAACCCGAAAATATGCGTAGGACCACAGATGCAAGGAACGTTATTGTCAGTGTAGCACACAAAACGTAACGTAACTGTCAGTGCAGCACACCCGTTTCTCTACTTTTAAACTATTTACTATGGCTATCTCTCAGGTTTACAACGATTGTTCTCCGTCTTACTGCATATGCCTAACTGCTGAACCCGCCAGTGTAACAACTGCACCACATTCACTACAAAACTGTTTGTGATGTAACAACGGAAAAGAAGAGTTTTCATGATCCCGTCGCAATAGATGATTTAATAAATAAATTTGTTAAAATGAATGCACTTCTAAACTACTGTAGCTGAGATTCAATCAGCCCTCTTAATTTCGTTTGATTAGTTTAAAAACGTCTTTTGCATTCCTTGGCGGATTAATGATAATTTTGAATTGGAGGCTTTATTGCTCCAGTCAGGAGCGTATTTAGGGGGGGGGGCATTGTGGGCCATGGCCCTCCCTTTTGACTCAGCCTTTTAGTAAAAAAGAGCAAAACTAATGGTGCCAGGCTCTTTTGATGTTTTCTGCAACTTATGGCCAGAGAAGTATGCATTCTCCCACCAGCCATTTTCAAAAATGTTTATGGTACATACAATTTATTCATAATTTCGAGCCTCTTTCGAGTCTTCGATAGCAACAAGCCTTACGCCTTAAATAACTCATAGTCGAAATTGTGCGAACAAAATGCATCATACTTGGCGAAGCACTCAGAATTAGGGGCAAATATTTTAAACAAAATTTGACTGAAAATTATTCAAAAAGCGCTAAAATAGCCATTAGGCCTACTGCATGTAAATTTTCAAATTTTTTCGGGGGAAGCATGCCCCCGTATCCCCTAAAGCTTTTTTCGTTGCTCAATCAGCTTCAAATTTGTTCTGTCAAAAAAATACGCTTGAAAAATTGGCTATTTTCGACCCCTTGGGTGGTCCAATTGACCCCTGGGGGTCGATATCGACCACTTTGAGAACCACTGTAACTGATGCATGAATTTATACAGTTCGAATTCGTATATGTCATCAATTTTCAGAAATTGTAGGGTACTGTACATTTTGTTAATTGGGGTTTCAATTCCACATGACAGAATTATCCTCAATACTTTATTCAATCTCACTCGTAGACGTTCTAAATAAGTTTGGTTAGCCGTCCCCCACACAGTAATACCGTATTGCATTCTACTATTTACAAGGCTGTGATACCTAAACCATACAAAGTGTTTCTTTTTTAACATAATTGCGCAATCTGTAGAAAATTCCAGAGAGACGAACAAGCTGATGAGACAAGTGCTGTATATGGGAAGATCAGTTCAAAGTGGCATCTATGAGCAAGCCTAAATATTTTACTGTAGAAGAACGTTCCAGTAACTTATCATTTAGACGGATAACAAAATTTTCATTCACCTTTTTCTGAGGGTGTTTGTTTATCAATAAAAAATTTGTTTTTGAATAATTTAAGGACAATTTATTTTTGCGAAGCCAATAGTCAACAAGCTGAATTTGTTCATTTACTTTGGTTTCAAGCATAGGCCTATCTAAATTTTTGTCTACAAGCATCAAATGAGTATCATCGGCAAATAGAGTTGTATTGAACTGTGTTGCACTGGGAAGGTCGTTTATGTACAACAAGAACAGCAAGATGAATTCTTGTTATACATAAATGTAAGATGAGAAGAGCTGCTGCAATAGACTGTCATAATCGGCGACGATTACTTCGGAACATTATGAATACTCGTCGAGTTGACACTAGTAGGCTAAATGTAATACAAAATCTGGTATGCTATTAAGGTAAGCCTCAGGCCAGTGATGTTTAGAATGTGGGTTTTAAAAAACGAAACTTATATTAGCTCGCTAATAATAAAGTCTGCATCTAGAATACCATCGGATTCACAAGAAAAAGTACACAATTATTTTATATTTTTGCGTCTTTTTAAAGAGATTCACTCAAGAAACATTATTGCAGAGAGTTGTAACTTGTAAATCGGTGAAATGTCTGTCGACAGCGTGGGCGAGTGGTTCGGAGGGTCATTTTTACGACGGCCATGTTCGCAAGATTGGTGATTCAACTTCCACCCAAGCCTCGTTGTTGCGTCCTTGGACAAGATGCTTCACGACAATTATCTCTGCTTGGCGGAATCTAGCAAGCAGCAAATTGAAGAAGTCAAAAGTAAAACTCAACCGAAACACTCGGAAACAAAGACAACTCCTAAGCGAGTCTGGATTCATCCTACGCATATCGCCTCCGTCGCTTTCTCGTGACAGGAGAATGCAAATGTAACAAATGAAGAAGAAATCTCATCAAAAAAAATCAAATGTTTAGAAAAAGCATATTTGGGAAATTACGAGTCAAATTCGAAAAAACGAATTTTGAAATCTGCGAAAAAGACGTCTTAAGACTACTTAAAATTTTTTGTTGTTCTAGTTTTCATAGTTAAACTTAGGTTTCAAGTTGCATTGGAATAGGCTACGCAAAAATCGACCAATCAAACCCGAAGCCTGCTGAGATAAAGTAGAACGAAGTCATACGAACTTTGAATTAAACGTCCCGGAATCGTATCGAACAGAAAGAAAAATATTTCGGAGGGCGCATCCATTTCACTAGGGTTACCCATTGCGCGACTCTGTTTAACATTACTGAAGCCACGTTGTACGCGGGCTGGTAAAAAATCTACCCAGGTCTTGAGACGTTCTCTTACAGTAACAACCTCATCAACGGACGGTCACGGTGACGCAAAAAAGAACAGACGAAACTACAGTATTTAAAAACTTTTACTGTGAATTGCATTAAGAAAACAAAACCATTAGGGAAAAGTCGTCTAACTCTAGAAGCCCGCAGCTCTTCGGCTTCAAAATATCTTTTCTTGTGGAAAAGAATCTTTCTATTGCCGCGCTTGAAGGATGGCAGTGTTGTGTTTTAAAAACAAATCTTTCAAACGATTGCTGTGCAAGGTGTAGTTGTAACGACTTCTCCTTTTTCATTATAAAAGATTTTGCAATAGCACAAAAAAATTGAGAAATAAAAGTACCGGCACTGCGGCACCGGTACTTTAAGTATGGGGGGAGGTGTAGGAAAGTGTGTTGGGGTATAAGGCCCCAACACACTTCCCCACATCTCCCCCTCACCTCAACTTTCCCTACATCTACCCTTACCTCCCCTCACACCCCAACACACTTTCCTACACCTCCCCTCATATCTCTCCCCACATCTTCCCTTACCTCCCCCCACCAGTGGCGTACGCAAAATTTTTCCGGGGGGTTCAGTGACGTCACATCGTGATGACGGAAAGATACTACAGAAGTTCGGAAGTATTAAGGTACATCGGATTGAAATGTTTCTAGTCTAAATTTATGCGCAATTGCAGCTACCATGATAATGCCATAACAAAGAAAACAATCCAGATATTTCATTTACACTTTTTGATTCTTTGCGCTTCATTTAAGAAGCGAAAAGGTTTCAAAGAAACTCAAGCTGTCAATCCGTGGCAAACAATTCACTGAAACAATTTTAGTTGACTTCATTTTTGGGTCATAGGAAGGTTAAATGAATAAAGTAGGTTAGCTTTTGCTACGTCACAAACAGAGTGTAACCAGGAGGGTAAAACAGATTATTCTTTTCCCCGAATAAATCTTTTTTCAAGAACCAACATTGATATAAACAACGCATATAAACCTTGATATAAACATTTAATATGCAATTATTATGAAAGGGCAGTATCCCCTGTCTTGAAAAGTGAAGACATTGAAGCACAAAAAAAAACTGCCCTCCCTGCCGAAGCATTTTTAAACTACAATAATTTATTGGTGAGTTGCAGCTGACGTTATCATTTTCCCGCCAAAAGCACTGGACGGCAAAAAGATCTTCATTCTTTCGTAGTGGTAGCCTACATGTGCGCTTTATACAAAAAGGTGTGGGGTGTGTGGAGGAAGGGATGGATGGGAGAGGGCAAGGGGTGAGTGTGGAAAAGTGTGTTAGAGTGTGTGGAAAAATGTGGGGGAGGTGTAGAAAAGTATGTGGGGAAAGTAGCCTAAGTGAGAAAGTGTGTTGGGGTGAGGGGGGAAGATGTGGAAAAGTGGGGGGAATGGGAAAATATGGGGGAGATGTGGGAAAGTGTTTTGGGTGCGGGGAAAAGTGAAAAGAGGTGTGGGGAAGATGTGGGGGGTGTAGGGAAGTGTGATGGGGTGTGGGAAAGTGTTGAGGGAGGTGTGGGGGGTGTGGGAAAGTGTTGGGGGAGGTGTGGGGTGTGTAGGCAAGTGTGTTGGGGTGGTATGTAGGGAAGTGTGTTAGGGTGTGGGGAAGTATTGGGGAAGGTGTGGGAAATTGTGTTGGGGAGTAAAGAAGCGTTGAGGGAGGTGTGGGATGTGTAGTCAAGTGTGTTGGGGTAGGCCTACTCTTGGGGGAGGTGTATGGGGAAGTGTGTTTAGGGTGTGGGGGAGGTGTGAGAAATTGTGTTGGGAAGTGGGGAAGTGTAGGGGGAGGTGAAAAACATGTGGGGAAGTGTGGGGGAGACATGGGAAACCCCAACACACCTCTCACAACACTTTTCCACAGCCCCTACACCACGCCCAACACTTCTCCACAGCCCCCACACCCAACACACTTCCCCACACCCCCCACATCTCTCCCCACTTCTACCTTACCTTTCCCATACTCCAACACACTTTCCCACACCTCTACCAACACTTCCCCACACCTACCCCAACACTTCCCCACACCTCCTCATCCCACACACCCCAACACACTTTCCCACACCTCCCCCAACACTTCCCACACCTCTGTCCCATCTCCCCTTACCTTCCCTACACCTACCCCCACACGCTTCCCCACACCTCCCCCCACACCCCTTTCCGCCCCTGGGCCTCTCTAAAGGGCCGCCCCTTTTCGCCTCTGGGTCTTTTTAAAGGGGAACTGACGTGCAAAAATATTTTTTTACTGAAGGTATTAAAAAACACGATAAAGTCAAAAATGACATTAAAAGTTTTTAAATGCTTTTAGTCAACAAAAAAATCGGCGTTTAAAATTTAATGTGATTTCCAATAAGTGTACATTTTACACATTGATGCGTGAAAAAGTTACGACGACGTCAGTGCTCGACCATGGGGCGCCGTTGTGAAAAAAACAATTTAGCTAATTTTGTACGAATTTTCAGCAACATTTACACAGTTTCACAGCTATTTAGCTAAAGTGAAGTTAACTGCAGCTAAATCGCTTCGAAAAGAACAATAACAGCCAAAGTATCATGACATTTAATAAATAGCAGCGAACCAGCGATATTTATTAAATAGCGGCGATATTTAATAAATATTGCTACTATTTATTAAATACCGGCGATCAGGGCCGGATTTAGACAACGAGAGGCCCTAGGCATTTGATCAATGCCTAGTGAGCAACGATCAGACTCATTTTTACGCAGTGGCGTAGTGAGAAATTTTGAATGGGGGGAATGATTGAATGGCCCTAGGCTATTTTGAATAATTTCCACACTTTTTTCAAGCGTATTTGTTTCAGCAGAACTAATTTGAAGCTGATTGAGACACAGAAAAGGCTCTAGGAGGTCCGGGGGCATGCTTCCCCGGAAAAATTTTGAAAAGTTACATGCTGTAGTGCAGGGCTACTCAACTATAATCAGGATCGGTCCAGGAAGACAACTTCATTATTTGCAAAGGTCCAGAAACAAATTCATGGCTGATTTGATTAGGGCAAAAAAAAAATACTAGTCGGTTGACTAAATGACTGAAGACTTGCTATCGGCGCGATAGGTTTAGGGTTCAATTTCCGGGTTACCAAATCGGACGTAGTTACCCTGTCCACATGTCGAGTTTGAGTGGTTCTAATGACCGACACGCTTGCGGCATCATAACCATTTTTTGATTCTTAGCCAATTTGTTGAAGTAAGTGATTACGACATGAAAATTTCAATTGTGACGCAGAAAGCCCGTGGGCTTTCGGAGCTGCTTGTACTGGACATGTGGACAGGGTAAGAGTCGCCAACGGCTTGCCACCGCTGCTATGTTTCTTTGGAGTTCAAAGGTGTGTTCAGGAGCGGATCCAGGGGGAGGTGTGGGGTATGCATTCCTTCCCATCAGCCATTTTTAACAATGTTTTGGATGAATAAAAGAACAAGTCGGCAAGTTTACTTGTTGTGCCGTTGGGAAAGGCACTTAGTGGGATTCCGCCATCTTGGTGTGGTAGACAGATGGCTGTTTACTCCTAAGCGAGCTCGTATAGTGCTTTCATCGCTTTCTCGTGATAGGAGGATAAATATGCTACTAAATGAATAAAACAAAAAATTTGGACCCACACTTTCCGAAAAGGGGCGATTGTGTTAAAAAGGTTTAAAGTATCAAGTGGAGTGCCAGAAAAAAACTGCGGCGTGCCACATCTGGCACGCGTGCCGTAGGTTCGCTACCCCTGGCCTAGGCAATGCAGCTCCGTAGAAACATCGCAGCTGTAGCGAGCTGATGGCGACACTGTGTCCAATGTAAATAGCCCGGGAATCCACACGAAGACCTGCCACAAAGATAATGTTATCCTTAATCGATACACTAACCAGTCGATTTTAGTTAAAGTTATATCTTAATTAACGCGTAACTCTTCGATCGCACCCACGAGAAGGTTACAACAGGATCGACAAACAAAAACCTCGCCTATTTTTAAGGTTTATTCTGTTGTTTTACGTTATCACTTGGAAAATATTTGATTGGCTAAAAACTTTATTGGGGTCCAGCTTCAGCGTTTGGAAGGTCCAGATTTGGACCGCGGGCCGCCAATTAATGCTCTAGTGATTATTTTAGTGCTTTTTGAATAATTTTCACGCAATTTTTTTTTTAATTTTTTGACCCTAATCCTGAGTACTTTGCCAAATATGATGCATTTTGTTCGCTCGTTTTCGATGTACGTGCTGAAGGCGTAAAGCTTTTTGCTATCAAAAAGGTTTGAAATGATGGAAAAAATTGTATACATCAAAACATTTTTGAAAATGGCTGGTGGGAGGATGCATACCCCTCATCCCAGTCCCCTGGCCATTAGCTACATAAACCATTAAAAGAGTATGGCATACTTTAGTCACGTGGCACCATTAATTTTGTTCTTTTTTACTAAAAGGCAAAGTCAAAATGGGGGCTAAGGCACAATGCTCCCCCCTAAATACGCTCTTGTCTCTACGTTTAGGCCTATAAAGGTCTTTGATGGTCGATTTCCAAAAAAAGGGTCTTGATAAAAAGAAGGTCTTCGTTGTTCGTGACGAGGCACCTTATTTCTCCGAGGCCCTAGGCTTCAGCCTGCCTAGCCTATTGGTAAATCCGGCCCTGCCGGCGATATATAATAAGTAGCAGCAGCATGTAATATATCGCAGTGACATTGAATAAACAGCAGCGACATTTAATATACCGCAGCGACATTTAATAAAGCGCAGCGACGTTTAGCTAAAGTGCTGCGAAAAATTAAAGTGCTGCGGGTAATTATGCTAATGAGATCAATAGCGTTTCCATTTCTTCATTTTTCGTAACATCAAATCGCGGTTTGTCTGGTCTCAACCGTCTTATGTCCTAGGAACAGTGTACTTATAGTTCTTGCAGTGGGCCCACTTCACAAAAAACCATTGTTACGTATGTCCACAAAATTTACAAAAATGCTGTGATGTAATAATTGCTTTTTGAAAAAGTTCATCGGTGTTGTTGCCGTTTTCAAAATTTACTGTTTTTGTTTTCTGTTTTTAGAATTTTCAAGGAGACATTGCAGATTTCTTAACTACGTAGAAGAAATGAAAAGAAGGGACAAGCAGTTCATAGTCTAATAAATACAATAAAATAGCTTGCCAATATTTTTTCATTTCTCAGTATACGATGGGGCAACACAAATTGAACAGATGAACTTTCAACTCTGACTTTCGTTCCGGACACTGAGCACAGAGAGTGGTTTCACTGTTAGTATTAATGGATACACTGTGTCCCAGGTTAGTGCATCATTGCAACCAGCAGTCACTTGCATTTGGACAGAAGAACGCTTGTGCAGATGCAAAATTGTAACTTGTAACTAGTTTGGGACAATAGAATTAATATAGCGACTTGTGTTAAAATTTTTTAGCTGATACCCGGTAACTGGATAAGGCATTATGATACGAAGTTATACGGACTTTGATTATGAACAGTGAAGCTTATCTTAGACTAGACAGCTACCGGTAGACCTAGAGCAGTAGAGTATCAGCATGTCTTGATCAAGGTTTTTCACATTTAGATTAAAAGATTGTGCATTTAGTACTGTAGTTCATGATGTGCATTTGAGTATGTGTAGCGTAACAGTATAATACAGTTTTCAGTAACTTATACCATAGTCACATAGTCTACCAACATGTTTAGCTTAGGGTCTCGTCTAGGGTAAGCCGTCCGCATCTAGAATAACCCATCCAGGTAACAGCGTAAGGTGATGAAAGACGTGGCCGGCTTACTCTAGATAAGACCCCATGTTTAGCCCAGAGCCATTGACTATCAGTATCACCTGGTCGATTGCCAGTAACTTCACCACATAATAACTTCGCCACAGAAACTTCGTCACATGGTAACTTCGCCACACTTTAAGCAGGTGAGGGGAGATGTGGCGATAGTAGGAAAATGTGTTGGGGTGTGGGGGGAGGAAGATGTGGGAAAAGGTACCGGTATGAGAGGAGGTATAGGAAAGTGTGTTGGCAGGTTGGGGTGTGGGGAAGGTACCGTAAGGGGAGATGTAGGGAAAGGTGAGGGGAATGAGGTGAGGGAGGAGATGTGGGGAAGTGTGGGAGAAAGTGTGTTGGGGCCTCACACTCTTAACACACTTACCTACACTGTACACCTACCCCATTCCTTTCCCCACACCCCAACGTACTTCCCCACTCACCCCATGCACTCTCCCACACCCCTTCCCTCACATTTTTCCTTACCTCCCAGCACACTTCCCTACACCTCCCCCCACACCCCCATACCTCTTCCCAGAGCTCCCCTCACCTCCACCTATACCCCTACACAAACCCCCACTCAGGACATTACTAAATACTGCTATAGCACTAATAGCACTAATAGGACTAATAGCACTAATAGGACTAATAGCACTAACAGGACTAATAGCACTAATAGGACTAATAGCACTAATAGGACTAATAGCACTAATAGGACTAATAGCACTAATAGCACTAATAGGACTAATAGCACTAATAGGACTAATAGCACTAATAGCCGCATTATGGGACTAATAGCAGCAATATGCATTGGACTAATAGCACTAACAGCCACATTATGGGACTAATAGCAGCAATATGCATTGGACTAATAGCGCTAATAGGACTAATAGCACTAATAGGACTAATAGCACTAACAGGACTAATAGCACTAATAGCACTAATAGGACTAATAGCACTAATAGCCGCATTATGGGACTAATAGCAGCAATATGCATTGGACTAATAGCACTAATAGGACTAATAGCACTAATAGGACTAATAGCACTAACAGGACTAATAGCACTAGTAGAACTAATAGCACTAATAACCGCATTATGGGACTAATAGCAGCAATATGCATTGGACTAATAGCACCAATAGGACTAATAGCACTAATAGCCGCATTATGGGACTAATAGCAGCAATATGGGGTGTTACTAAATAGTACATGTCCGCGATGTCCACGATGTCCGCGATGTCAACGATGTCCGCGATGTCCCAAATTGCGATGTCCGCGATGTCCCAAATTGCGATGTCCGCGATGTCCACGATGTCCGCGATGTCCACGATGTCCACGATGTCCAAGATGTCCGCGATGCCCACGATGTCCGCGATGTCCCAAATTGCGATGTCCGCGATGTCAACGATGTCCGCGATGTCCACGATGTCCACGATGTCCGCGATGTCAACGATGTCCGCGATGTCAACGATGTCCGCGATGTCAACGATGTCCGCGATGTCAACGATGTCCGCGATGTCAACGATGTCCGCGATGTCCGATGTTGCGATGTCCGCGATGTGCGAAATTGTTCAGAATTAAAATGTGCGAAATTGTTCAGAATCAGAATGTTCAGACTGTTAGACAAGTGATTTCATGGGCTTTTGTTTGACCACAGTCGCAGACGATGGAGAAGATGAACTTTTAAAAGAAAATAAAGACTGAGACTGCAGTAGTCTGCCTGAGTACTAAGCTATATACTGTACTTTGTGATTACCAGGTGATAATTCTCAGTTTGCAATGCATCAAAGTGCAAACAGAAAACTATTTATTGTTGTTAAATCGCTAAATCCAATGTCAGTTGGGCAATGACTAAGAATAATACTGATATGTGAACATACTATCAGTCAGTCAGTGGCGGTTTTTGCTTCACATTGTGGAATAGGCTATCAGTACCTCTGAAATTATTGGGTGGGAAGTTGAAACTCAGAACTGGATCTGGGGTTGAACTGCCTTAGCTAAGCTACCGTGTGAGGGCGAGGTTACCCTACCATGTCAACAAAAAGTTTACGTAGGATGGGTACTGTACTGGGTATTTCCGCAATAGTTCTATTAGGAAAAGTCATGAATGATTAAACCGTTAAAATGTGTTTTTTTATAGTTTGTTGATAGGTTATCAAATTTCCAACAAACTGCTCAGTGCTACTGTAACGGTATTCAAAAAATATTTTAGCATTTAGCTTAAAAATGAATTATATTTAAGTACCAGTACTCATTGTCAATCGGTAAGTCAACCCTCCTCTCTGCCTTTCTTAAGACTACTGGTATTGGTTACGATATTTTAACATTTACTGGTACTGTGTTGTTGCAGGTATTTTCAAATAAGGAGTTGCTAAATATTGCTTTTACATATTTAAACAACTACTAGAATGGATCCTGCACATGCAAGAAAACAAATGAAGTATATATCAGTGTGGGGCAATCTGGTAATGCTGGTTTTACGCTGAATGTGGTCTAATTTGCACAAAAGTATGAATAACTGTGCATAATAGAAAGTTGGTTGTATTGCATGATTAACAGCAAGAGCATTCACCAATCACCCTGAAAGTATACTCAGCATTCAAGTCGTCCTTGATGTTTAAATACAAATTTTAGGGGTGAACAATTTGACTTATATACCCTTGAAAATGCATTATTTTGTGTTGATCAACAAGTGCCTGCCATACTAATATGTGAGGCAAACTCACTTGCTCATCACACCAACAAAAGTTTATATGTTTCCATTCATACATCGAGAAAACAGTGAAAAAATTAATGAACCTGTGAACTGGGTCCAAGCATCTTTCTCCCAGTGGACTACAGATATTAGGTGTTTAGAAAATGTTATACAACATAAGTAAATGTTGGTGCTAATTGTGATTACCGGTAACAACTTGTGGATACTGTATGGACACGTTTGGTAGATGACGGATAAGTAGTTCAACAACGATCTTTTCAAGAATTTGAAAGCTGAAGTTATGGGAACTCAGACGTCAAAATCACTTTAAAAGCTATTGATTTATGGTTTTGGAAAGGATCCTCTCGTCAGCAACGAAATTAAAGAAAAAAAGTCTGAACCCACAGAAAAGATTATTTGCAAGGATGATTTGGGGAAAAATAAAAACGTTTTGCTAATGTTCTGCAACAATATCTATATGGTTTTATGTACATTACCAGGACTTGTTGTTGCCTGTTGGTGCACAGTAACTTTGGTCACTGTGCTTTTCATCGTCTTTTTTTCCGGCTTGCTGCTTATGTTGTTGTTTTTTTTGTATGCAGTTTTGAGTACCAGTATGTTTTTTTTTCTTTTGTTTTTTTGCTTTATCTCTGGCTGTTGTGCTTTATTTATTCTTTCTATGGGCTAATTTAGCCTGAAATAAACTGATTGATTGATATGATCATAATAAACTGAATAGGTTTATTTGTATGTTTTACATTGCGTGCTCAAGGCAAAGCTATTATCTTTTATTTTACTTTCATCAAAGTTATTGATTTTCAATCCATCACCTTTTTTAATTACACTGTATATACGTTTTTTTCTTTCACTTTTCGCAAGTGATTTGTTGGCAGCATAATCAAACGGGATAAAGTTGTCGGTTGGGTGAGTCAATGTGAGCTAAACTGTAAACAAGAAAACAAAATGGCCATGCCAAATAAGTAAATCCAGCTGTTCATTACGACTAGTACCAGTACAGTAGCTTCGATAAAAATTGTGATTAAAAAGCATACCGTACTCTATTGTTGTGGTAATATAATCTCACTGTTCACCCTAATCAAAATCATGATTAGTCTTGATAATTATAGAGGATGTAGAATTACTAGCGTTTATGCAACCATTAAAAATTCTGGATTGATGTCTCTAAAGTTTATGTTGAACATGACATAGTTATCATTGTTGGGTATGTGTCCATGGTTATGATGTTCGTTGCCTTGCTTTTGTTGTAAAGATATTTTTATTGAAGGAGCTGGTGAAATGGTATCAATCAGAATGGGCTCTTTTCTATTGAGGTCTTATAATTAGCTTTGCGATGTTGTTTAACACATAAATTAGCTTTTATCAAAAACGCAGAAATGTTCTTGAATTACTTATGAAGTGTTACTTATTCTGTTGATATTATGTCATTGGTAATGTGCATTTCGAAATGTTTCCGTCTTTTAATACACAACGAAAGTACGTGGATATGAGGTGGGTAAGAAAAGAAGCATGGTCGAGGTGATAAGTGAGACACGATAATTGGCGTTGAAGAATGTATGTCGAATTGTCGATGGCCGAATGCCCGCCTCTGGAGCTGTAGACTCGAGTCAAACCAATAACTTTAAAATTGGTATTCGCAGCTTCCCTGCTTGACACTCAGCATTAAAGGGACAGTGTGAAGAACAAGTCGGCAAGTTTACTTGTTGTGCCGTTGGGAAAGGTTAAAGGTACTTAGCGGGACTCCTCCATCTTAGTGTGGTAGATAGATGGCTGGCACCTTCTAAACGAGCTTGTTATAGCGCTTTGATCGCTTTCTCGTGATGGGAGGATAAATATGCCAACCCCCCCCCAAAAAAAAAAAAAAAAATAGTCCCATCATTGACCAGAGATGCAGGTGAACAATGGCGCTCTTCGTGCTGTCTGAAGGGCAGTCGCATCAATACGAGGAAATGTAAAGGACAGATTAAACTGTGTGCTGACTGTCCTCAGCTTATTAGTTGTTGATTTTTAGCCTTTTGGTATAACAGCGTGTTGTAATTCGGCAGCCCTAAAATATTCAACAACGTGATTTTAAGGGCTGTAGGGAAAATATTTACAACCTTTTGTAAACGCCTGATTTCAGACGTCTCATCGTGGCACAATTCGACTTCTATTCCCGTACGCCGGAAAACTCATATCAACACAAAAATAACAACTATGGAAAACGATACACGAGGCAAAACGGATTAATGCTTAGACATGCCAGTCGGTTGTGATATGGCATGGCTGTATGACTGATAACATCAAAAATAAACTTGACCTACATAAAAACGAACCAACATAGCAACAAAATAACCACTGGCTTAGGCTTCTACCAAAAAAGCCGAATAATAATGATTTATGTTCAATTTCTGCTCAAAGTCTCGGTGACGAAGATTTTGTTCGATTTGAATTGACTAGGCTATTTGTTGGACGGTGGACTTTTTTATTCGGCTTCAAACTGTCTCTTATGCGGTGAACGCTGAACGTCGATATGGAAACTGTGAATAGTCGACCAAGTTGTAAATTATCGGTTGATCCAGTTAGGAGTCGAACTTTTAAGTTTTCTTTTTCGATGCAGACACACCTAAAAAGATCTAAAAATGATTCCTGAACTTCCCTTACACATGACTTGCAGCTGCTGTAGCACCAACGCTACGTACAAGCAACAAGCATATGAAGCACTGCTGTGGCATAAAATCAAAAGTTATTCAAAATGCATGTGATTTGAATACCAATAAAGTTCGACTGTCAAGGAGGCTCCGGAGTTTCACTGGTATAGTGGTATACCTACATACCAAGGAACGTCGTACTTTTAACGTTGAGCTCCAACAACGAATTACGTAACAAGCCAAACTTATTTTTACCATATTTGGAGTTGCAAGACATTGCGGCGTTCCCTCTGAAGTTTTTTTTGGCTTGAATGCCGCCGCTTCTACTAAAGTTATCTGCATCCGGTTCCAGTTTCCGGCTGTCGGAAACCTTTGTCGGCGAATCCACTTCATCTTCCAACTTCCGATTCCACATTCTTGGAAAGAAACTAACATCAAAAAAATAAAAATTTGTAATAAAGCTTCGATATATAAAAAACATAGTTCTGAAACGAGCTCTGCTCGCCCATGAGCGAGCTCGTACTTGTTGCTATCAAACTCGCCTTTTTAACAGGTACTCATAAGCCTCTGAGCGAAGGTGCACTTATAGTTAAAAAGAAAAGAACGCATCGCATATTCACAAAAGCTACTTACACCCAGGGCCGGATTTACCAATAGGCTAGGCAGGCTGAAGCCTAGGGCCTCGGAGAAATAAGGGGCCTCGTCACGAACAACGAAGACCTTCTTTTTATCAAGATCTTTTTTTGGAAATCGACCATCAAAGACCTTTATAGGCCTAAACGTAGAGACAAGACCTTTATAGGTCTAAACGTAGAGACAAGAGCGTATTTAGGTGGGAGCAATGTGCCTTAGCCCCCTTTTTGACTTTGCCTTTTAGTAAAAAAGAACAAAATTAATGGTGCCACGTGACTAAAGTATGCCATACTCTTTTAATGGTTTCTGCAGCTTATGGCCAGGGGACTGGGATGAGGGGTATGCATCCTCCCACCAGCCATTTTCAAAAATGTTTTGATGTATACAATTTTTTCCATCATTTCAAACCTTTTTGATAGCAAAAAGCCTTACGCCTTCAGCACGTACATCGAAAACGAGCGAACAAAATGCATCATATTTGGCAAAGCTCTCACGAATAGGGTCAAAAAATTAAAAAAAATTTGCGTGAAAATTATTCAAAAAGCACTAAAATAATCACTAAAGTATTAACTGGCGGCCCGCGGTCCAAATCTGGACCTTCCAAATGCTGAAGCTGGACCCCAATAAAGTTTTTAGCCAATCAAATATTTTCCAAGTGATAACGTAAAACTTTATCATAAATACAACAGAATAAACCTTAAAAATAGGCGAGGTTTTTGTTTGTCCTGTTGTAACCTTCTCGTGGGTGCGATCGAAGAGTTATGCGTTAATTAAGATATAACTTTAACTAAAATCGACTGGTTAGTGTATCGATTAAGGATAACGTTATCTTTGTGGCAGGTCTTGGGTTGGATTCCCGGGCTATTTACATTGGACACATTGTCGCCATCAGCTCGCTACAGCTGCGATGTTTCTACGGAGCTGCATTGCCTAGGCGCTAAGCCGCGGAAATTGGCCCCACTACTCGATACACGCTTCGGCGTAATATCCCGAGTATAGCGAAGATTTGATTTTATTTAAATTCTTATCTTACAGCGCGCCAAAAATAGCGACTGAAGGCACTTTTCATTTAGTATTTTTAAAACAATAATGGATCGCAATGGAAGGTAACAAGTAAAAAGATAACGATAAATGCGATGGAGAGCCCCGGTGTTCATGGTATTACGCCGAAGCGATAACCAGCGCACGTGACAGGGCCTATCTCTGCGAAGTAGCGTCTAAGCAACACACCCAGGAGCGGATCCAGAAAGTTTTGGTGGGGGGATGTAATTTTGAATTAGGTTGAATGTTAAGTAAATGCAAAGACGTTTAGACCCGCAAATGGGCGTAAATAAGCCTTTTGAAAATGTTTGATGTCAGAGGCGTATACAAAATTGTATTTGAGGGAAGGAGCACCAATTTATGTCATTTTTTCAAGCGTATTTTTTTCCGGCAGAGTTGATTTTAAGCAACTTAAGTACCAAAAACGACTCTAGGGGATCCGGGGGCATGCTCCGCAGGAAAAACTTTGAAAATTTCATTTTGCAATGGCCATTTTAGTGCTTTTTGAAGAATTTTTGGGAAACTTTGTCATATTTTTGGTCCCTAACTTTGAGTGCTTCACCAAATAACATGATGCATTTTGTTCGCACAGTTTCAATTATGCGTGCTTAAGGCGACTAAGACGTATTGCTGTGAAGAGGTTCGAAATTATGGAAAAATGTTATTCATCCAAAACATTGTTAAAAATGGCTGGTGGGAAGGAATGCATACCCCACACCTCCCCCTGGATCCGCTCCTGAACACACCTTTGAACTCCAAAGAAACATAGCAGCGGTGGCAAGCCGTTGGCGACTCTTACCCTGTCCACATGTCCAGTTCAAGCAGCTCCGAAAGCCCACGGGCTGTCTGCGTCACAATTGAAATTTTCATGTCGTAATCACTTACTTCAACAAATTGACTAAGAATTAAAAAATGGTTATGATGCCGCAAGCGTGTCGGTCATTAGAACCACTCAAACTCGACATGTGGACAGGGTAACTACGTCCGATTTGGTAACCCGGAAATTGAACCCTAAACCTCCCGCGCCGATAGCAAGTCTTCAGTTATTTAGTCAACCGACTAGTATATTTTTTTTGCCCTAATCAAATCAGCCATGAATTTGTTTCTGGACCTTTGCAAATAATGAAGTTGTCTTTCTGGACCGATCCTGATTATAGTTGAGTAGCCCTGCACTACAGCATGTAAATTTTCAAAAATTTTCCGGGGGAGCATGCCCCCGGACCTCCTAGAGCCTTTTCTGTGTCTCAATCAGCTTCAAATTAGTTCTGCCGAAACAAATACGCTTGAAAAAAATGTGGAAATTATGCCCCCCCCCCATTCAAAATTTCTCGCTACGCCACTGCTTAAAGATGAGTCTGATCGTTGCTCATTAGGGCCTCATTGATCAAATAGCCTAGGGCCTCTCATTGTCTAAATCCGGCCCTGCTTACACCCTTTATAACAACTATAGTAACACGAAACCATGAATACTAACTCGATACGAGCTAACAGATAGGCGTCCTGCCATACAGATCTTACTCAATTAGCTGCAATACTACAACTATAAATCGCATTATATCGATACATGAAAAATACTATTATAGTCACACTAGTCAAACCCCCATCATTCTGAAATTAAGTTATTCCTAATTAATGAAGCATGAAAAAACGGTAAAAATTTATGAAGGCATAGATAGTGGCATGGCATACACATCAAAACTAGACCTACCTACATCTCTAATTAAATGAAAATGCCTCATGAATCGCGAAGTCCAGATTTCTGAGAACCTTAAATATTGAAAGTGGATATTTTTGCCACACCATTATTTTTATGGTTGATATGTTCCACGAAATTAAATCTTTAAAAACATTGAAATGGACCAATGGTGTATACCAAAATAGAGTTATGGAATGGCATATATAATATATATGCAGTTTGTGCACTATTGGATTGGTCCTGCATTTTTCTTTTGGCTTCATACATACGCCTTGTAGAAGTCTATTTGGAATTTACGTCATGGCACATATGTGTTCCGTTGGCCCTTAAAGGGTCAACTAAGTATTACATATCGAAGAACTCTATCAACACTTTGACCAGACAATAAACATCAGTCTATGACAACGCAGAAAAATCTAATTTACCTTATCAATAGACTATTGGGAGACTTTTGGGAGTCACAGACCTCCAGTTCGCCATAAAATAGACCGTTAGGAACGTATAGATAAGAGCACGCTGATATTGAAAGTGCGAACTTGCAATCCTAAAAATACCGTTATGTGCTTAGCATCAAAAACTAGAACCAGCAAAATATTAAATGCAGCTAGTTATCTTGCAGGTTTCGTGGGTAAGCCTCACTTCAATCACTTAGCGTGATTCCCTCAGCGTGATTTCCAGTAGTGTATTCAGCGGGGGATTGTTTTATGCCATGCTTCCTCCCCTTTTGCCTCTCTTAATTGGATTTTCACAAAGTCCAGAAGGAACGGCAGTTGAAGATTAAGCAACTGCTGGAGCATGTGGTCGTGCCCCCTCCCCTTTGAAACTTCTCGCTATGCCACTGTCAGTATGGTACAGATAGCCGGAAACTCCTAAGCTAGTTCGTACTAGCGCTTGATCTCTTTCTTGTAACAAGATAGGTAAATAACATGCAATTAAGCTCAACTGTTTCATTCTAACCTTTCTTTACTTAAAGCCCAATTATAGTTTTGGCGAAGGCGGGATAACATGAATCTTATGTCCCCAAATCACAAACTGGGACGCAATCAGGAAGACTAAAGGAGCAGATGCCCTACTTTAGCTGACAACCAATATTTTGCAGAATACACGCTGGATTACCGCGAGGCATCAACAACTGCCACTACATTCACATTTTTCTTAGTCAAATCATACAATTTTACATTGTTTGGCGTAACGCCAGCGCAGGAGTTGGAGAAAAGTAATTGTAACTTCCACTACAGTTGAATTGACTAGGATATTTGTTGGACGGTGGACTTTTTTATTCGGCTTCAAACTGTCTCTTATGCGGTGAACGCTGAACGTCGATATGGAAACTGTGAATAGTCGACCAAGTTGTAAATTATCGGTTGATCCAGTTAGGAGTCGACTTTTAAGTTTTCTTTATCGATGCAGACACACCTAAAAAGATCTAAAAATGGTTCCTGAACTTCCCTTACACATGGCCATTGGCCAAACTTATTTTTACCATATTTGGAGTTGCAAGACATTGCGGCGTTCCCTCTGAAGTTTTTTTTTGGCTTGAATGCCGCCGCTTCTACTAAAGTTATCTGCATCCGGTTCCAGTTTCCGGCTGTCGGAAACCTTTGTCGGCGAATTCACTTCATCTTCCAACTTCCGATTCCACATTCTTGGGAAACATGAAAGAAATAAAAATGTTTTAATAAAAAAGCTTCGATATATAAAAAGCTAGGTGATTCTGTGGGTAAGTTTAATTTCACAATGATAATGACTTGAATCCAGCTAGCTTGGACGGGTGTTTTTGGTCATTGATATAAGATAAAAATATGTGATGTTTAAACCAAATATTCTCACAGGAAAGGCAGTAATTGTAGAAAGGCAGTAATTTTTAGCACGGGAAATTTATTTTCCCAAAAGGCAGCGAAAAAATAGCGAAGAACGAGGTTTCCATAGCACTTTATTGCAGTGATAAATTGTAAAGAAATTATTTCATAAACTATGCTAATCATAATAATGGACTATGGCTTTTAGAAAATATTTTGATAACGTTCCGATAAAATGTTTAAAATAATTTTTAGCACGGGAAATTTATTTTCCTAACAAGCAGCGAAAAAATAGCGAAGAACGAGGTTTCCATAGCAATTTATTGCAGTGATAAATTGTGAAAAAATTATTTTTAATTATTAAAAAAAATTAATTATTGATCATTGTTAAAAAAATTATTACAATTATTAAAAAAATTATTTCATTAACTATGCTAATCATAATAATGGACTATGGCTTTTAGAAAATATATTGATAACGTTCCGATAAAATGTCTACAAAAAGAAAAGATAAGCCTATGTTTCCATGTGGTATGTGTCAGTTGGAATGCAATACATCTTGTATTCTATGTGAAACATGTAATTCATGGTACCATCAAAATTGTGTCTCCGCCTCCCAACCTACGTGGGATCAATGGAAACTATTAAATGATATCTCGTTCGTTTGTTCTGCTTGCTACCAAAACAGCGACAAAGAATTCGACTTCTTTAAAAGTGCCTCAAGATTGAATCAGGTAAAACAGTTTTAATTGTATTTTCATACATGAAACGAGCTTGAATACTTGAAGCGCATAATAATTTATGAGCGATGATGCGTGGCGATGTACTGCATGAAAATTCAAATTATTCGTGAGCGCGCTTAATTTTAGGACTGATTAAAATACATTTTTTTCAAATGTGTTGGCGCTAGCTTCCTCTTCAATTGAGTGTAAACACAAATTTAGCGAATTCTATTTGGGTGAAAACTACGAAATATACTATTTTTTCGAGCCATCTAACGGCGAAAAATTTTTACATCTTTTCGGATAACAATGCCAGATGGTTAAGTAAAAGGCAACTACCAATCGCCTGATAATATTTGCAATTCGTTTGGTTATAACACCTTTGTGGAAATAGTCTAGTTAAAGAGCTGCAGATCTTTAATAGTAAAAACAAAAACTATGCACGGTCGTTATTAAAAAACTCTAAATTGCGTCCGCAATAATTCTGAAGGAGAGCAATTATTCTGATACTTCTCTATAATAATGCGCTGAACGAAGTGTGCTTGCCATAGCATTGTAGCACAGTTCTTTTCAGACCTTTCAAAAGTTTATCACATATAAAACGAAAAAAAGCGCTCCTAAAAGTAAGATATTTTGGGGGTATGGTTCATCGAAAAAATTTTGATAAAATTGAATTATTAGTGGCGATTTTAATACATTTCGAACAACTCTGAAGGCAATGTTTGAGTAATATTTTTTCGCCCCAATTTCGACTGTTTGAAGACAATGCATTTTTATATAGGCTAATATTCTATATAGGAGTAGCCCACGTGAGCATAATTGTACACCAAGTAGGCGCATTATGAAAACGGTTCGAATTCTTCAAAAAATAAATTCGCACTTTAGAGCTTTCCGGCATATCTTCGGAGATAACGCCCGACTAAAGTTTGTTAAGTTAGTATCATTTTATTCTATCGTGGTGGGAAACTCTTAACACAAGCGTGAAGATTTGTGAACACAGGAACCATCCGTTAAAATTAATATAGTTGTGCACTTTTTACGCGAAATTAAAGGGAAAGCACGTGGCTCTTCTTGCCCCTCTGCGGACTCCCATCGTTTCACCTTTGCTAAACGTTGGCAGTACTACAAAGAAATCTAGTCGATGCTATCAAGCTTATTTCATACTGATGTAATTATAAGTATCGTTAAACATGATATAAACAAGGTTGCCATATCGTGCTTATTTCTAAGATTTGGGCTTATATTCAAGAACAATGTCTTGCAAAACATAAATGCACTTATGTGCAAAAATGTACTTATTTTCAATTGCCGTATTAGTTTTTTTAGAAAATGGGTTAATAAATCTAGGATTTGCATACTTTGTTTTGGCTTTTTGATCAATAAATAGATATCACAAATAGAATTCTATTTGAATAAGCTCGCAGCTGATGATTGTCGTACGTGGTGGCGGCATTAAACACCGTGTAGTGCTTTTGCAATTTTAGCAATGTATGCTCTGGTTATTTTAATTATTGAGCTCTGTATTAAGATACAGACATCAGTCAATTTGTATACATATTACGCGTATAAAAATACTCAATTTCTGTTAACTTGAAAACCGTTATTTTAAAGTTTTTTCAATGTGTTAATCGCTAGCCGAGATTCATACCAAGTGACAGAAATAAGATTCTTCTAAAACAAAATTGTCATCGCACTTTGTCATCACGTCATCGCATGTCTATTTACGTCATCATAATTTCATCGCAAAGCAGCGTGTTTATTACTTGGTGTAGGCAGATGGTAACCCTGCGTATAAATAAGATATTAGTTCAAAAATAAATGAGCTTGTAATCGAATTGCTTTGGTAAATGCAAGAGCTGTAATGCTGAAACTGTAACATCTGTAATTGCCGCCAATGCTGAGCACTAGCAGCTCGTGCTGTGATGCTTGTTTTCAAATTATCACACTACAGTTATTCATTGAGAAACGCGCATTGAAAAGCAATTACGAACGTATAATTAGAAATCCATTCCGTTAAGCCATTGGCTTTTAATTAGTCTATACCAAATGCTGTAAAATTTGTATTATGAACAATTTACCGTTGCATACAGAACAAGAGTTGCATATCAAATTATTTATCTTGCCCATCACGAGAAAGCGATCAAAGCGCTATAACGAGCTCGCTTAGGAGTTGCCGGCCATCTGTCTAACACGCCAATGTGGGGGAATCCCGCTAAGTGCTTTTCTCAACGGCACAACAAGTAAACTTGCCGGCTTGTTCTTCACACAGCGGGGAACCTGCTTGAGTGTCATCGAGCTTACACTTGTCACAACGAGAGGAAGCTTATCATACAATTTCTTTAAATTCGTCTTCGTTCTTGAAGAATTGGGCAAATATTGTAGTGCACTTATTTAGACTATAGGACAAATTTTACCTGCTTAATGGAAACGTTTTACGTTTTAACAGTAAAACGCTTATCGCTTTATGGCAGTGATTGTCGTGCAGTCAGTTCTTATCACTAGGGAGGAACTGCAAAAAAACATTTAAGATCATAGCGGTGGAATAAACTTTAAAATGTCAACACAAATTTTCTGATTAAATTTAAAAGCTGCTGGCATTTCGGGTTATAATTTTTATATAGGCTCATATTCTATGTAGGAGTAGCCCACGTGAGCATAATTGTACACCAAGTAGGCGCATTATGAAAACGGTTCGAATTTTCCAAAAAATGAACTTTCAGTTATGTAATCAAATATGAAAAGAAGTTTTCGGTTATTTCCAAACAAAACAACACCAAAATGCGACTGTTGTGAACAAAATCAGAGAAATTGAAGGATTAGAGGTGAAAAAGGGATACACGTTATTCATAAAATTTGTGATATGCGTTCCTAATACCGATAATAACAGAAATTAATGTTGTTACAGGCTGCAAACATGGAAGAGAAGGTGTTGAAACAAATTGCCATTAGAGAGAAGAAATTAATTGGAAATTTTAAAACGAGCGAACCACGAAAACAGATCAGTAAACGATTAAGAACTCACCAGTATTCCGATTCTATATTAAAGAAATATTCAAATATAACACACAAAGCTGCAGTCGAAACTACTGGTGATGGTAGCTGCCTCTTCAACGCCACTTCCACTGCTCTCTGCGGAGATGAAAGCCTGGCAACAACACTTAAAGTACTATGCGGTATTGAGATGGTGAACAACCAGTCCATCTATATCAACCATTCACTGGCACGGGGTTTTGAATTGGTTAGTCCCGACTACTGGGACAGCTGCAGGGATTGTTTCAAAAACGGAGGGTTTTCATCTGCCTGGACAATCCTTGCACTATCCCAGGTGATTGAAAGAAGAATCATATCAGTTTATCCAGCGTGCAATGGCCCAGACGATATGACAAAAGAAATTTTAAGCTGCTCAATATCGGCGAGAAGTTTCTCCAATGACGACCCTATTTACATTATGTGGACGAGGATGGGTCCTACCTCCCAAAAATGTTGGACCCCCAATCACTTCGTACCTCTTGTGAATAATGAATCAGTTGATAATCGAAACCAAGACGACATCTGCTACACCATTTCAGAGTCGGACTCCTCAGAGAGTACTGCAGGCTACTTTAAGAGCACTTTATCACCAATCAGGGGAAACAACCAACAAGTCATTATAGATGATGGGGACCAATGTAGTTTCAGCTTCCCCACGACATCCTACCACAATAAGGTCACTTCCACTCCTGAGAAATACAAAAGAACGGACATTAGTAACATCAAGAAAAAAGAACCCAACTACGCTCAAATGCACATGGAAGAAGACGAAATAGAAAACATTTTCCCCGAAAAAATGAAAATGGAGAACGATAAAAAATTACCATTGAGAAAAAGAAAACCAAAACGAGAATCAGAACTCATTGCTAGTAAACGATCCTTTCAGGAAAACGTGTTTGCAGATGAAGCTATTCTAACATCAGATTTGGATGAAAGTGATGTAATTGAATTTACCACGAGCATAAAAAAAGCAAAACTTCATTACCAGACAGTAGTGGAAGCAAAGAAACCCGAAAACGCAATTTTTTCCTATATAGATGATAAAATTCCTAAACTAAACCGGCCTACAAAGATTCCGTCACTTGCGCAAGAATCGAAAGAAATCGCAACCGCTTTAACATCTTTTTCAAGTAGCAGTGATTTTGTTGATGACATTGAAATCCAACTAGATAAGTTGTTAAAAGAAGCAAAGAAATCGAAAACATCTCTTTCAAGAAGCAGTGATTTTGTTGATGACATTGACATAAAACAAGATGAATTGTTAAACTTTATAAAACCAAAAAAATCAAGCAACAACCCCCAAAATGATGAATACCCTCCGAATGACTCTATGACAAGCGAACCATATGATGACGAGACTTACATGAAACATGATTTAAAACAAAACTCTTTGCCGTTTGGCGAATTTCTAACCACCAATCAGGTGATTGTTCTTTTGCTTAAAAGTGGCAAAAGCATTCTAGACACAATACCCAAAGGAAAGAAAGAAAATGTATACTATGTAGTTGATAACAGCAACAATTACGAAAGGGGTAAACAAAAAATTTGCAAACGCTTTTACGATGATTGTGGTGCGTGGACATGCAACACAACGTCATCAACTGTATACCTTGAAACAGACAAAGAAGTTTATAAAGAAATTCATCTTATTGATGGTTTGTACTGCAAAAGAAAAACACGTGAAAAATGTTACTTACCTCTTGATCCTCAACCAGATGCAAAGAAGATTGTAGTTGTGAGCAAATATTATTCAAAATTGAAAGTCGACACTCAGTACCGGAGAAAAATTACCTGGATAAAATCTTTTTTCAGTGAATTTGAAAAACGTGCATTTGTTGAATATACTGGAAAGTTCCCTCATCACTCCCCTCATGGTAATTCGAAACACAATAGAAATGTTTACATCCGCACAAGCGAAAAGACCATGGAATCTGTCAAAGACAAAGTTTTATTTGCAACAGGAAGAAAATTATATGATGCACTGCAAACCGATAACAATAATTTACTTGACAAGCCACGTGATCTTAGATTAATATACAACGCCAAAAGCAACCAAGCCAAAAAAAAACTCAATGACTTACACACCAAGCAGAGACTTACATATGGCAAAACTTATGGAGACGAAATATTACAAGTTATTAATATGGCACAAACGCACGAATTCGTTCAGAGAGTAAACCATGGTAAAAATTGTCCCACTTCAATAATTTTGTATGTTGCACAACAAATATTAGATATCAAAAGATTCTGTTGTTCCGGATCTACCGTTTTGGGAATCGATAAAACTTTTAACTTGGGAAAGGTATATGCTACAGTTATGGTATTCAAAAACCTCAGTGTGGTCAAATCCAGCACTGGTGAGCACCCTCTTTTTTTAGGCCCAATTTTGTTGCATTGTAATTCTAATTATGAAACTTTTTCCTTTTTTTTCATTCATTTGCGTGCAGTATTGGGTGATCACAAAAAATTGATTTTCGGAACCGACGACGAACAAGCTCTCCACAAAGCAGCTTTATTGGCTTTCCCTTCCAGCAAGCATGCACTGTGCACTTCTCATTTAAAGACAAATTTGACACAGTATCTAATCAACAAAGTTGGCCTGGAAAAAAAAGCTAGAAAATTACTCAGCGAAAAAATTTTTTCCGTTCTTGATGCCACTGACGAAGTTTCTTTTGACCTTTTGTGCCGAAAAATTGTAAAGGAATGCGATATTGAATTTTCAGGATTAGCAAGTTATTTGAATAGTCGATTCTTTCCATTGTTAAAAGATAAGGTTTGGAAAGTTTCTTCCTTGGTCGGTACGGAATGGACCAATAACAATAGCGAGTCCATGAATCATGTTCTGAAATGCAAAACAGAGTGGAAACTAAAAAAACTGCCAGATCTTATCACGATTATTTTTGAATTGGTAACGTCTATGTACGTTGATGTGAACAAAGCTGTAGCATCTATTGGTCCATATGAACTAAGTCCTGCCTACAAACAGTTTGTCAGCAGTTTCGACGAATTTAAAGCAAAAACCGGTTCTGAGCAGGCAAAACACATCGAAAACTTCATGACATTCAAGCCAGTCACATCAAGATTGACCAACTATCAAAGCATTAGTACCAACTCCAATTTGATTACTCGAAGACCTGCTAAATCTGCTGGAAAAAAAATTGGACAAAGACGTCGATCTGCAGCAAACAGAGCACCCTCTAATGCAGGTTAAACACATCAATTTCTTGAATAAAAATTTGTAATGAAAACACAGCACAAAAAACAAGTTGAACAGTATTTTCACCCTAACCAGGGATCCTAAATTTCTTTCTCAGCTGCTCTTTTGATTACATATAAGCAATCTAGCACCACTTAACACTTCGTTGCTCCTGCTATTGTATCAAGTATACATTCTTGTTGCCATATTGAATTGTGAATCACATTTCATCCTGGTTGTATTCGTATTCAAAATTGGAAGTTTTGTATTCATTGTTATTGTCCATAAGAATGTTGGTGAAAACTGAATCACACTGACTGAGACGCTGAGACCTTTGATACATTGTGCATGCTTACCTTATTAGGATATTATCACGACTCAAATGACTTTGCCGATGTGATGTCATAACGAGAAAAACCTGTACAATGGCTTGTAGGTATCAGCGTCTCAGCTAGTGTGATCGCTCATTTAAGATCTTAAACGCCAGTTTTGAATTTGACGTACTTTTTAACACCTTCAATGAAAAAATAATGCTACCCTTCAATTTTCGTTTAATATAGCCTATTGGTATGTGGGGTGATATTAGCTATCAAAACCAAATGGATTTGCACAGTATGTGTTGTGTGCTACTAGAAAAACTTTCATGTGATTTTTATTATGCAATGTGTATTTTGTACAGAAATACTCACTGTTTACTACATAATAATTTTTTCAAGCACATACGCCAGTAGTTGTCAACTAATTAAGGTTAGTTTTTGGCCCCCTTCTAGAGACTCTAAAAACCAATGGTCCTCTCCTCCACAATACCATTTTCTTTCAGCGCATCATTTGCAATGGCTACATCAGTCTGATGGATTTTAAGTGCTTCCTAATTATTGTTAAACAATATTGCACTGGAAAACCGATGGCTCATATCCTAATTGCTTCCAGTTGAGAGTTGCTGGACTAGCATACTGATTAATGATGTTGTTATGACCTAATGCAAAACCTTATTAAAGCTTTTTTTTTTTCGTTCCTAATTTTTGTGAAGCATAAGACTATAAAGAACTTGTATATATTATCTTTTTACAACAATGTTTTTTGTGCTCGATATTGCTTCATAATCGCATTGTATTGTTTTAGCTTGCTTTGATATATTCACTTCTTTCTAAAACTAATAATTGTCAATTTCCAGCCAACAAAGTCAGTCAGTAGTTGCTATATATCACAGCATTTGTTGTGCTAATGTTTCAAATTGTGCAAAAAAGTATATATACTGATTAATGATGTTGCTATGACCTAAAGCTAAACTGTATCCAAGCTGCCTTTTTGCATTCACCAGTCCAATGTCTGAATATGTTAAGTGTTAACTGTTTTATTACTTCGTTCCTAATTTTTGTGAAGCATAAGACTAAAAAGAACATATATTATCTTTTTACAACAATGTTTTTTGTGTTTGATATTGCTTCATAAGCACATTGTGTTGTTTTAGCTTGTTTTGATGCATTCACTTCTTTCTACAACTTGTAATTATATACTGCGTTACCAGCCAAAGAAGTCAGTAGTTGCCAGTGCCAACGAGGGCAAATTGTCACTAATTTCTGAATTTGCAACTGTGGAAACACGCTTTAAATTTTCACATTGTAATCTTGCTATTACACTTTTTAAGTTTTAACCTGCAACCAAAACATAATTCTTTCAAGGATTGCAACCACAATTTGATACATTAAAATTGCTTAATCTGTCAATTGCCAACAACTGAACTTATTAGCTATTATAATTTGCAACTTCAACTATGTGTAACAACAAACCATTTTCTAACCACAACAATACCTACTTTGGCAAGTAAGGGGTTGTAATACACAAGCAAGAACCGGTATTCAGGTATTCGTTTGTTTGCTTGCTAAACTTCTTTATAGAGATTATTTTGTCATAAAATGGGGTACCGGTACACTGGTACAGCGATTAAGGAAAAAGCTTACAAATAAATCCCCAATGTAACGTATTTGAGTTTAAGGATGTGATCCTGTGATAATAAATGTTTTACAACTGTTTTACATGCTTCCGCAATCTGATACTGCATTATACTGTTATAGGGCGATCACACTGTCACAAAACAGCAAACTATTGCAGGGTAATTAATGTGGCATACATGTAAACATAAAATGAAAAAAAAACATACTTGTACCACAAGTACTTTGCTATTTTGATGATATCAACACATATCCAATCAAAGCTAAAAAAACATTAACAGTTACAGTACAGCTGGGCTATTGCAATACAATGATCAAATTCTGATTCTTAGAAAACCACATCCAGGACATCTGAAAAATGTACCGGTAATGATATGTATCACTTACCACTTTGAGTTTTACACTAATCAAAATTATCTGCAATAAACCTTTAGTGGGTAAAATTAAAAAAAAAGCCTCAGACACAGCTCGATGAAGAGTTTGATAAAATTTTAAAAAGATAAAATTGATATAATGTACCCAGTACCTGTGTAATACTAAACGAGAAAAATTAAACGCAATTTTCTTTTTTTTTAGATACTGTTTACAAAAATACAAAGAGATAAGTGCCATTACTTCCTGGTCTTCAATACTGACAATCTAACTAAGAAACCTTTAAACATTTAAATAATATTTTGGATTTGTCATATACATACTCAGCATTTATTTATGATAAAGGTCGCTTAATTCAGTAACTGAGTTTAAGATTTGTCAATATTGAACTTTGTAAAAAGAAGATTGCATTCAATTTTTGTCATTTAATATTACTTGATAACTTCCCTTTTACTTGAATGTAATCTGTATATTGACTTCAGTCCATTCAGCCAAATCGTCCAGGCCTATGCACTATGTACTCTGATACCTGGGTACTGGCCTAATCCAACCTCTCTGAATCTTAACTAGGGTCAACCTTATTGTAAACCACCGTAAATTCTTTTTTCTTGCTTTGCTTTACATTCACTGCAGTGCTTCAGTGCTCTAAATAAATAGCCTACCTGTAAATTAGTGAGCTCTGCGTTCTCTACCAGATTGGACATCGCTATTTGGGACATCGCGGACATCGCAATTTGGGACATCGCGGACATCGTTGACATCGCGGACATCGTTGACACATCGTTGACATCGCGGACATCGTTGACATCGCGGACATCGTTGACATCGCAGACATCGCGGACATCGCAGACATCGCGGACATCGCGGACATCGTTGACATCGCGGACATGTACTATTTAGTAACACCGCTACTGGTAAGTTTATTGAAGCAAATTACTAAAACTTGTTCCAGCAGGAAAGTAGTTTTTTACCCACAAAATGAAACTATTTGGACGCTTTTATGATGAACACAGACAAAATAACACGCTAATATACAAAGACGCATGGTTAATTTTAAACGCTTTTTCATACAATGCGGGTTCCACATGACTGATTTCTCTATGAAACTGCATGGCGTTTGGGCTATTTTATGTTGGAATATGTTTCTTTCGCTGTGTTTTTCTAAAAGATTGCAAATAGCTAATACAAGGTATAAGGATATACAGGGTTTCAAATTTGGATATAGAGCAGACTTGGACAACTAGATAATTCTAGTTTTCTAATTACACTAATTAGAGCGAAATGCCGCTAATCTAATTCTAATCTAATTTGGAAAAACTGTGTAGCTCTAATTCTAATCTAATTTCCGGTTTTGCCGAAAATGCTAGTTTGTCCAATGGCGTTTTTCAACAAGTTATGCAAGAATATCCCTTGTGCAAGGAAAACCAGTGCCAAGCTGCCATCGCATTGCTTAGTTATAGTAATTGTGACGAATAGTAGCCATAATGACATAATAACTATTTTATACTGTAGTAACTTGTAGTGTAGTAAGTTAGGATATAGAATCTAGATAGTGTAGAGTAGACTGGCAAAGCGGCTATGCATGGAAATTACTAGGCCCAGGCCGCCGAGAGAGGGGGGCCTGGGCCTAGTAAATTACTAGACCGCCGAGAGAGGGGGGCAGAAGGGGTCACTGTCCGGGGACACAGGGGGGCCCAGGGTTCTGAATTGTCAGGTTTAGAATGCAAAATTCATCAGCTCAAACTACAGCCTGCGGGCGCGATGATGTTATTTTTTGATTTCGGGCCGAAATTCGAACCTACGCGGACGCTATGACCTTATGTTGCTCATCACTAGATGTTGAGCCGAAATTTGAACATCTGCGGAGGCTATGACCCTTTTTTTGCTCATCACTTGATTTTAGGCCGAAATTCGAACATCTGCGGATGCTATGACCTTTTTTTTTGCTAATCATGTGTTTTTGGGGCACCACTGACCAAAGGGCCCAAACGAATTTTTTGCCCCGGGGCCCGAAAGTTCTCTCGGTGCCCCTGACTAGGCCTACGCCTTTTCGATACACACACAGTGTTTCTGGAGGTTAGTTTTAGAACTAAATGTTTTGCATAGCCTAGCGGCGTGCATTAGCAACAATCTTCATTATCATTGCATCATGACAAACTGTTCAAGATTGCTGTAGTAACGATAGTGCTAGAATTAAAACTTTTGTTCGAAGATTGTTTCAGTACCACAAGTTGGAATAAACAATAGTAGGCCTGATAGTACTTGTATGTTGTTTTACATGCTATACTAGGCTGCTATATCAGCACTAAACTACATCACTTATAACCTAGAGTTAGAAAAATTACTGTCCTTTTACTTTTTAGCCGTAGAGACAATCGCTGCATAGTGCGTATCACATCACTGATTGTCTGCACAGATATCTGATGATGAGGCTCTTCTCGAACAAACGTGAAGGCCTCATTACTGTACCTACTCAATTACTATAAATAATGTACAGTATTGGGTGGCGTTAAAAAAACAAAACATTTCTAGTTTTCCTTGTTCTTATCCTTCAGTTTTCGAAAGAGTAGGCGTAAGCAGCGTTCATCAATACTGATGTGTACAAATAGGTGTCAAAAACTAAGTTTTCATGTACTGTAAACCTTTATCAGCCCAAAGGCGGCGAGAATTCTTTCGTGTAGTACTGCCACTTCGCGGTTTTTCACTTATCGCAGTGGTGTCTGGACCGCATTAACCGCGATAAACGAGGGTTTACTGTATGCCTATTTCTTATTCGTTCTAATTTTAATTCGGAAGTTAATTTCATTTCCAAGTTTTTGCGAATTCACTAATTCTAGTTCTAATCTAATTTGGAAAAACTGTATAGCTCTAATTCTAATCTAATTTGGAAAAACTGTGTAGCTCTAATTCTAATCTAATTTGGAAAAACTGTGTAGCTCTAATTCTAATCTAATTTGGAAAAGCCGAAATTTTTCTAGTTGTCCAAGTCT
>OZ023241.1:10186651-10457785 GCA_964006365.1 Trididemnum miniatum | reverse complement strand
CGCAGTTCATCTTCTATCCGATCTCAAGCTATTGGATGTAAGAAACAACCCCAATCTCGTCATGCCGCCCAAACCTGCACCAAGTAAGCTTGAGCAATGAATTGTATTGATACAATACCATATGCTATAAATCTGTATAACAATTGCTTCTTACTCTGATGCTTGTCACGTGCTAGTAGTGTTTCTCTTCACGACTTCTTAAACGGACAGTTGATTGCTGTACTGTAATAATGCTCAAATGACCTAGTGGTAAGAGCGTCCGCCTTGGGAGCTGTAGACTCGGGTTTGATTCCGAGTCAGGTCAAACCAATGACTTTAAAATTGGTATTCACAGCTTCCCTGCTTGACGCTCAGCATTAAAGGGACAGTGTGAAGAACAAGCCGACAAGTTTGCTTGTTGTGCCGTTGGGAAAGGCACTTACCGGGATTCCCCCATCTTGGTGTGATACACTGGTGGCCGGCAATTCCTAAGCGAGCTCGTTCTAGCGCATTGATCGCTTTATAGGAGGATAAATGCAACTAAACACAATGAGTTGTCATATTTGTAGGAGAGGCGCCTATGCGCGTATCCCCTTCCACGCTTACTTCGATACCACTGAGAAGCCGTAATCGCATACATTTTCTTGTACCTATTTCAATGTGGGAAAGGTCTTTACCATCCTACTGGCAAATGGTCTGAATGATTAGTCACTGCAGCGCTAGTTTTAAATCTGTATTTTGTCTCGATCGAGTATCAAACTTGGTCTCGAAACTCCAAGGCCTTGAAATACTTGGCAAGGCTCCTTAATGTGTTTGGATTTTTTCCTTTTTTTAATAGCAAAACAAATCTCCTTAGAAATGTTAGAATATTCTAGAGTGCGTGATATTGGATCATGGCTAATTAAGGTTTCAGTTTTTGTGCGTCGTTTATCTTAGAGCTTTACGCTTCAGTAAACATTACGAACATCGGTGCGTCATCCATATGGTTTACCAAACAAAAATTTTGAAAGTTACAAAAGCTAATCTTCAAAAATTGAATCATTTCATGTTTTTTGCTTTCGGTCAATAATTTTGTTTAATTCTATATTTTCAGTCAACGAAAATGAAGACAAGCTTTATAACATTGACTTTTCTTTGCAAAATCAACTTCGCATGATCGGCGTGGTTCCACCCGGCAGTGAGCATCAGCCGCAGAGTAAGCTGAATAAACTATTAATTTTGTTTTGTATGCATCACAGGGTGGAAAGAGTTTAATCATGATTTTATTGCCTGGTCTAATAGTATTTACGTGTTAGAAAGCAAAAAATGCGTGAATTCTGCCAATAAAACCAGACGTTCCTACTGCACAAGCCGAATTTCACCATAACTAACTGCTGAGTGATCACGCGTGTTCGCGTTAGCTAGTGCAAAATCGTAGTTTTTTGTCAGCGCAAGGCGGAGATGGAAACCTATCTGAATGTCTTTCAGAACTTATTGGTTGGTTTTGTTATTGCATCACTCATGTTGCATGATGACGTAACTATAAAACAAATGAAAAAGGTCTCCTAAACATTGATAGGTCTCAGTCAGCCAAAGTGATTGCACCTTTACAGTTTAAGTGCAAGCTTGAGGGAAAGTTTTTTAGAAATAAAATTTTCATCTATTTTCGTTGTGTGCGTCATCAGTGGCAGTGGAAAAAATATGTTCCAAAAATTACTTACTACTTTTGGTTAGTCTTATTAAACTTTGATTTTGCATCGGTTTACCGATAGTTCAGACTAAAACTATGGACATATCGCAGTTTTTCTTACTCCAAGAGAAACTTGCACTACCTAAAACCCTCCGTCGCATATTGGTGCGCTTGTACGCAGTAACGAAATTTAAATGGAATTGCGCGAGGTTTCTTGCTTTAAGACTATGTGATTACTTGGGCAATTTTTTTTAACCTAAAAAAACGAAAATTTTGACTTTAAAATTGTAAATTTTGACAAATTTTGACTTTAAAAAAAATTTTTTTGACAAATTTTGACATTAAGTAAAATATTACTCTTTTTATTGCAAAATTAGCATGTTTGATGTTTTAGCACGATTTAAAGTTTGTTGTAGTACGATGACAGGTACTTTTCAACATTTTCTGTTAGAAATGGTCTATCTTTTCTCAAAAGCTTGCCACGCATCGAGAAGGATCTTTCTACTGAAGCACTATGATATTGATTGATAATTGTGCCTGACTCCCGCCCTGTTAGTAGATCAGAAGTCCTTGCATTGCCTTTTTTTATTATCTGATACGGTGATACCAGACGAGACTTGGTAAACCTGGTTTTTGACAAGGATCGCCTGTGATCACCTCGGATCGCTGCAGATCAATAGCTCGCGATCAAAATTGCGTTCACACATGCAAAAAAGGCGAGAGGTATCGAGATGTGCTTGCGAGTGTGGACACAATTGCAGTTCATGTGTGGACGGAAGAGGAACAAGACGTCTCAAGACGAGACGAGTTGTTTTTTGAATTCTATTTTTTTTTTCGCTTTGTGAAGAATTTTGACATTTTGACCTAATGGTGAAATTTTGACCAATTTTGACTTAACGTTGAAATTTTGACAAAATTTTGACTTTTTTTGATAAGTCAAAAAAAAATTGCCTTAGTGATTACATATGAAAACATATGCTGCAAAACGTTCTGAAATATAAAACCAAGTTGAAAATGTGGGATAACATTTCGTGATATGAAAAATTGGTGTTTAGATGATTATGTGAAGAAACTGCACTATGACTAGTAACATGCAGTGGACGGTATTATGAGATTTGATAATGGTTAGGATTGACACGAACCCAGGCATTCATTTATGCTCGTCCCATATTTACATGCAATTAGGTGGTGTGGCGCTTAAACGCAAAAGTCCCGTCTATAAAACCCTTTGGCTGTCCTATAGTCATTAAAGACTTCAAACGTAAATTTGAGTTTTGACTTTTGTGGTTTAGGTCACCATAAAGAAGCGATGGCGCGAAAACTTCGTCGTTTACAACGAGGTCGTGAAGCAGCAGATTCGCAAGCACAGAAAGTTCTCCAGGGAATGAGCGATGTCGCTCATGATAAGAAGAACATGGAAGATCAAATGGAGGTGGGAGATCATGTTTTAACTTTAATTTAGCTTATCGTAGTTTGAACTTGCAGTATCAAAAATGATGAAACTTTCATGAAATGATTTTTTTGCAAATTTAAACAAAATGAAAACAGAATTAGGGTGAGTTCACTTGAAGCACCTAATTAATTTCATGAATGTAGAGGGTGTTCCAAAAGTCTTGGGCATATTTTGACATTAATTATCTCGGAAACCCTTACGGATATAAAAACTTACAAAAAACTTAGTCAATAGCCTTGCGAAAAACTCAGTTACTAATTAGCCTTACGAAAAACTCAATTACTAATTAGCCTTACGAAAAACTCAATTACTAATTAGCATTAAAAATGTCACAAATTTTTATCTTACTACCATTCATAATGAAGGAGACATGGAGACTTCAAATGTGCCCAAGACTTTTGGGGAGCACCCTGTTTTAGAAAAAAAGACTTAAATCGCATCAGTTTGACAGTGCATTGTTTCTTATCATATTTATCTCCTATCATATGCAGAGCATGAACGCTGAGTTAAAAGCAGGAAAGAAATGGGATGAATCGCTGCACAAACCAAACCTGGATTACAGTGAAATCTTCACCGAAGAGGTAATTACAAAAGCCAATGATACATCGTATTCGCTGCTGTTAAACGTGGTATACTACGTGTTGATTGTCTTTGGACACTGTTGCCTTATGTAGATTTTGCTAAGGTTTAAAAGGATTTCTCAGTTAAGCTTCTATGCACATAGTTTCTTTGACCTTTTTTTGGCTACATAGTTTCTTGACCTTTTTGATCTTTTTTTGGCTCCCCAATCTTACGTAACTTATGGATTCCATTAAGAGGAACACGTAGCAATGGCCAATATCACATAATCGTACAAGTAGAGATCGTATTGATATTTGGGTTGATGGACCTCTTTAATCACCCTTTCTGACCCTTCGAGGGGTTCATACACCCTTGGTTAAGAGCCCCTGGTCTAGTACGTAAAGCAGTAGTATCAATCTGTAGCTGAAATTTTTATGTTAGCAGCGATAATCGAATGAATGTTTTTACTTCGTATTTATGTAGTTTTTTTTTTTATGTAGATCTGCTCATTGTAGTTGGGTAGAACTTAGAATGAGTGTTCATCTAGCTGTGTCATGTATTTTTGTTCGAATCAAATCTTCAATATACTCGCGGTATTACGCCACGGCGTGTGACAAATCAAATCTTCAATGTACAGGCGGAGCACATCGTGGCTTAGCGCCTGGACAACACAGCTCTGAAGAAACGTCGCAGCGGTGGCGAACGGTTGGCGTTACTGTCTGATATGACCGGCCCGGGAATCGAACCCCAGACCTCCCGCACCGATAGCGATGTCTGTATCCACTACGTCAACCGGCCAGTCTATATTTTTTGTTGTTAGCTTGAGAATCATTAGACCCAGGTACCGTAAAACTAATGTAAAAACTCAGTTTGACACTTTGACATAGTAGTTTCTGATAAAAATTGAATCGACAAAAAAATGTAAACGTGTCGGTGGCTAGACATCCAGCTATGTATCAGTGCAGTTTTGTATTGGTTTGTAGACACATGATTTTATATCTAATCCGAGTGCTGTTATGTTTGAAGTTTAACGATATGATTTTTTTTTTTTTTTTTCGTTTTAAATTTATCAGCCTTTGATTTCGTATGAATGTGAGGTTAGTTGTGTTTGGTGTAGTAGATATGGAGTGACAAACAATGCGTTTTCTTGCTGGGTCAATGGTGCATGATTCTTATCAATGTAAAGGTGCGTTTACCGATACGCGACAACGCGACAAGCAACTATTTTTTATCGCAACTTGTTTATTTTACTGAGCGATCATACGAAAACCTTCTGCATTCACTTACATTATATTTTTTGTCGCGTTGTTGCATGTCGCCTGTCGCGTATCGGTAAACGCACCTTCAACCTCTTCTCAAATCTTATTGGCGTCTTTTCAATGCTCTTTGTGTGATATAAGCATAACTTAAAAACGTTGTGTTGGATAAGCAAAGCCACACTACCATATTAAGAATATTTGAAGTATTTCCGTCGCCACTGATTTTAGCTGTAGTTACCAATCACCGAACTATTTCTGTTTGTGGAAAGTAACAATGTAGCAAGATACATTTATACCCTGTCCACATGTCCAATTAACCTTCAAGATACCAAGCCTAGCTCACCAACGTAATTTACCAAGGTGGGGTCTTCCAAGGACCCCATCATTTTTAATGCTTATCTGCTTTGCTGAATAAGATAATCACTTTAAACTGAATTTGTATGTTGCTGAACTTACTTCAAAGGCACAACCATTCTTATAAAATTTACTTCTAAACGTCTGAAAAATAAGTTGAGTAACGTTCAGCATCTGTAACCTAACACACCAAGAAGGGTCCTTTTCTGTGTACTTCTTTGGCGAACCATTTCTCGCAATATACAACAATTAAAAATTTAGAGAGCCTGAAATTTACTTCTAAACGTGTAAAAAATAAGTTAAGTAACGTTCAGCATATGTAACCTAATACTGTACACCAAGGGGGTCTTTCCACGACCCCAGCTAACGTTTTGTTGTTTTTTCTTTATGTTTTAAACAATTTTTTAAGTTTTATTGCACTGCAGTATGTTAAGCTCGCATAAAGTTATGACACATACAAGGATGAGGAGAAAAATTGCTTCTATAAATACGGCGGAAGACAAAAAAATACACTTCCGGGCCCCTATGGGACCCCTCTTGGTTTGTTAAAGGTTAAAGTGGGTCAAAAGCCCACCGGCGTTCTGCTTCATAATCGAATATTTGATGATCAGTTTTTTCAATCATGACGTCAGATATTTGATTAATATACAGAAAGCTCTTGGACTTTTATCCCACTCTAATTGGACCTGTGGACAGGGGAATTATGTAGTAGAATAGTTCGCTTCTGTGTTTTTTAGACTAAAAACTGTAACCGTTTTGTACTGAATGGTATTCTAGACGCGCATTACTGATACGTATCGGTAAATACACCTAGTAAAATTTTCTCTAGTTCTTTAGTGCATGTGCTTGTCAATAGATTATTGTGATTGGTGTTTTGATAAAGTTACTTGGTAAGTCTTAAGTCTTGGCCTCAGCTATTCTATGAGAAAATGATGATAGATCGATACAGTACTTACCATTCTTACACGCTCTGCTACACCCTAGCTAGCCTTACGCTGAGGCAGTGAAACCAATTTTGTACTCTGTAAATTACTTCGGTTTTAATTGTTCTTGAAAGTATGTTTGGGTGAAACCGCCATGAGCTATTCAATTTTGGGGATGTTAAAAACGAAATCTTGGGTTTTTCAGTGTTTGAACAGCCATGTTCTACCCTTAAGACTTAAGCGCATGCAATACACCTTGATGTTTATTGAGCAATATACTGGTTCCGCAAGCATTAGACAGAAGTGCAAATCATAAAAATATATTATTCACTTGTGAAAATTCATTACTAGTTTTCGCGCAACTATGCTCTTTGCAACTTATTTAAAAAGCATAAAAATGTAATGAAAAAATATTGACGTTTGGGGCTACCTCTCTGTTTTTATGTTTTTTTATTACACAAAATAGAATTGGTTAAGTTTACATTAGTGTTTTTTTTTTTCTACCGCAGCAATACTGACTCCATGCTTGTGAACATGCGTTTTTGATGTATACTGATACTTCTGTATTATATTGTTTACAGATCGGTCAGTTTCCAGGATTGACTTTGTGGCAAATTGAAAATTTTTATCCTGTTTTGATGGAAGACAGCTTTTACTACGGGAAATTCTATGTGGGAGACTGCTACATTATTTTAAGTGTAAGTTGGACAAACGTTTGGAATATGGCTGTGTTGATAAATAAATATTAAAACGGAAGCAATTTTCAAATAATTATGCTGAAAAATTAACTGTGATTTGACTGACTGGGGTAGTTCTTTGACTTTTAAATTCTCGTCTCACCATCGCTTACCGTTTTTCTACGTTTGTTTGAATCCCCCCTTTATGCAATTAACATATTTTTAGGCTTTCTAGGTTGCAATATTATTGTTTTAATGATGTTTCACATGTTGAGAGAAAGTTAAAATTATTTCAGACGACGATGGATGAGTCAGCAAATTTGTGCTGGCAAATCTACTACTGGATTGGTCAAGAGTCATCATTGGACAAGAAGGCTTGCAGTGCTATTCATGCTGTCCACCTCCGGAACATGCTGGGAGCTGAAGGAAGAACTCATAGAGAAGAAATGGGGGAGGAATCTGAAGAGTTCTTGGAGGTGAGAAATGTTGATACTGATCGCTTTCATTGGAAATGCCGAAAGAACTTTTTATATAAGCTTTACCACTTTTGGAATCGCTAGTTTGTCAATCAAAAATCTTCAGCGTTTTGTAAAATAGATAGGAAAAAAACTATCTTTTTACCATACCATTTTAATCTTTAAATTGAAGTTAATCGCAAATTAACCTTTTTATGCTGGACTTTCCGTAAAGTGTAGAATTATTTTTTCACTACAGGTGTTGAAAAATACGCCGAATTCAAAACTGACAGTAAACATTTTTAAATGTATTTTACTGTAGTTATCCAAAAATTGGCATTTTAAGATGAAGGTGATGACGTTCTAAGGAATATTGTGCGCATTGAGGCGTACAAGAGTTACAGCTGCAATGCTCATCCGCCCAGTGTCTTTGACTGATCGAAGGTCAAACGCCTTTCTCCATAGTGATAACCAGGGCTGCGAACTCGATCGAATTTTATTCGAGTTCAAGTTCGAGTTCAGCCCAGTTTAGCAAGTCCGAGTTCAAGTTCGAGTTCTCTAAGTTAATTATTTACGAGTTCGACAAAAATAAGCTTTTTCGAGTTCAAGTTGGAGTTCAGGCAGATGAATACCCAAAATCGAGACAACTTTTTCACCGCCGGTGCTCATGCAATTAAAAAGATAAAAATATAGGTCGCAATGGCATGAACAGATAAAGGACGTGCAGCTTTTCTTTTGGTAAAATCATAACTTTAATTTACACGGATTGTGACTACTTGAACAACAAACTACGGCAAAAAATTGAACAACAAACTATATTTCGTAGTGATCTTTCATTTTTTTCATTAATTTAAATATCTTTCTAATGAACTCGAACTCGAACAGTTTTATTCAAGTTCGAGTTCAGAAAAAATATTTTTTCAAGTTTAAGTTGTTGGGAGTATATCTGGCAGAGGTACGGAGGTGTGCGAAGAATTGAGGAAGCGAAAGGTGGATGTATGTTGTTTGCAGGAAGTGAGATGGAGAGGTGAAGGAGCTCGCTTTATTGGTGTCAAGGGAAGGAGGTACAAACTGTGGTAATGCGGAAATGACGATAAAACCGGGGGCGTGGGTATATTGGTTAAAGAAGAACTCTGTGAGAAGGTGGTAGAGGTCAGAAGAAGGTGTGACAGAGTTATGGGAATTGGATTAGTCTTTGGAGAAGAGGTGGTGAGAGTGATTTGTGCTTATGCACCACAGAGTGGAAAACCAGATTCAGAGAAAGAGTTATTTTATGAGGAAATGGCGCGTGAGTGGAGTATGGCGAATGCAAATGAAATGGTGTTGGGATTGGGAGATTTCAATGGCCATGTGGGGAAATGTGCAGAAGGATTTGAAGGTATACATGGAATAGGGAAAAGAAATGTTGAAGGAAGAATGTTACTAGATTTCTGCGTCCAAAAAGAGTTGTGTGTTGCAAATACGTGGTACAAGAAGAGAGATGAAAGGAAGGTGACTTATAGTTCAGGTGGAAATGATACAGAAATAGATTTTGTTCTAGTAGGAAAGGAAAAAAGAAAGTATCTACGAGATATGAAAGTTATCCCTGGGGAATTGCAGCACAGGCTGGTGGTGGTTGATGTGGAGGAACGCAAACTGAAGAAGTCAGTAAAGAAGAGTAAAAGGGTGAGATGGAGGGTATGGAAGCTGCAGGAAAAAGAGATCAAAGAGGAATTTGAACGAAGAGTAGTAGACTTAGTGGACGCTGAAGCAGTGGATTTGTGGGAGTCCTACAAGAATGGTGTTTTAAAGGCTTGTGATGATTTGTGTGGAAAGACGAAAGG
Source organism: Trididemnum miniatum (assembly GCA_964006365.1). NCBI lineage: Eukaryota > Metazoa > Chordata > Ascidiacea > Aplousobranchia > Didemnidae > Trididemnum > Trididemnum miniatum. The sequence goes on along the minus strand of OZ023241.1, from coordinate 10,448,632 downwards.
GAGAAGAGATCAGGGAAACACATGGTGGTGGAACGAGCAAGTAAAAGAAGCGATAGATCGGAAAAAGAAAGCATTTAAAACATGGTGCAAGAATCGATCAGCGGAAAATAAAAGTAATTATAGAAAAGCAAGAAATCGGACAAGGAAAGTGGTTGCAAAAGCCATGAAACAGGCGGCTGAAGAGGAGATGAAAGTGCTATATAACAAATCAAACGATGTTTTTAAGTTAGTGAAGTTCATGAGAAGGGGTGGAAAGGACATGAATGGTGGAGGTTGTATGAAGGATAAAGATGGGAGACTTGTGGTTAGTGAAAAAGATCGTAGAAAATTATGGAAGGATCATGGAAAAGATCATGAATGTGGAAAACGAATGGGATCAGATGGCAGAAGCAGATATGGTTGAAGGACCAGTTGAAGAAGTCACTTATGAGGAGGTGATTAAGGCTATGAATAAGATGAAATTGGGAAAAGCAGCTGGTCCCTCTGAAGTAAATATGGATATGATAATGGCGAGCGGAAAGTTTGGTGTTGGAGTACTAAAGAAGCTGTGTCAGAGAGTTCTGGATGGAAAAGGTATGCCAGGGAAATGGAAAACAAGTGTTGTTGTTCCAATCTTTAAAGGAAAGGGAAATGTGATGAATTGTGGAGCACATAGAGGAGCAAAGCTGCTGGAGCATGCAATGAAGATAGTCGAGAGAGTGCTAGAGAAGAGGATAAGAGAATTAGTGAAGGTTGATGATATGCAATTTGGCTTTATGCCTGGGAAGGGCACGACTGATGCTTTGTTTATTTTGAGAAGAATGCAAGAGGAGTTTCGTGGAAGAGAGAAAAAGCTGTACATGTGTTTTGTGGACTTGGAAAAAGCGTTTGATAGGGTTCCCAGAAAAGTGATGAAATGGGCATTAAGAAAGAAAAGCTTGCCAGAAGTGTTGGTGAAAGCATTATTGAGCTTGTATGAGGGTTCAAGGACGAAAGTCAGAGTTGGATCGGGTTTTTCGGAGGAATTTGGGGTAAGGGTTGGTGTGCATCAAGGGTCTGTGCTATCACCATTGATATTTCCTATTGTGATTGATGCAGTGTCAGAACATGCAAGAGAGGGACTATTGAATGAAATTTTGTACGCGGATGATCTTGTGCTGATGAGCGAAAATTTGGAGGATCTAAGGGAAAGGTTCCAAAGGTGGAGAGATGCATTAGAAAGCGAAGGATTGAGAATAAATATTAGAAAGACTAAGATGATGGTGAGTGGTGCAGACGGGGAGGTTGTGCGTAGCAGGGTGGATCCGTGTGGAATATGTGGGAAAAGAGTTATGTCTAACGCGGTGTGGTGCACGCTCTGTAAGAAGTGGATTCATGCGAGATGCACCAAAATGAAAAAAGTATCTTGCATTTTTGCACAACAGTTTGTATGTAGAAGATGTGAAGATATTGGAGACGGAAAGGAAGAACCAGTGGAGGTGTTGTGTGATGAAGTGGAGACTGTGAAGGGTTTTTGTTATCTTGGAGATAGGCTGAATGCTAGTGGTGGATGTGAAACTGCAGTGACTGCAAGAGTAAGGATCGGTTGGATGAAATTTAGAGAATGCGGAGAGCTGTTACTTGGGAGAAGGTTTTCTTTGAAAAGGGATGGTGTATCGTAGTTGTGTAAGATCAGCAATGTTACATGGAAGTGAGACATGGTGTTTGAGGGAAAATGAGATGGTAATTTTGAGAAGAACCGAAAGAGCTATGGTGAGATTAATGTGTTGAGTAAAACTAGTGGATAGCAAGAATACTGAGGAGCTGATGAAAATGCTGGGCTTGAAGGAAACTTTAGATAAAATGGCACAAGCGAATGGAGTAAGATGGTACGGACATGTGGTTAGGAGGGATGATGAGAGCATTTTGAAGAAGGCAATGATGTTTGAAGTGAATGAACCTCGAAAGCGAGGACGGCCGAAGCAAATATGGAAGAAACAAGTCGAAGAGAATATAAAGAAAATTGGGTTGAGGGTGGAGGAAGCTACAGATCGCGCGAGATAGAGAGAGGGAGTGGGAGCGATTGCTGAAGGAATGAGGTGCATCCGGCCACCTTCGGACACGAGGAAAAACCGGATTAAAACTGGTTGATGATGAAGTTCAAGTTCGAGTTCTGCAAAATGATCGAGTTTTTTCGAGTTCAAGTTCGAGTTCGCAGCCCTGGTGATAACGCAGTAAAAGTATAGAAACGGCGTTTAATCTTAGATCAGTCAGAGCGAATTTGGGTGACGAGCATTTCATCTGTAAATCTTGCACACTTCAACGCTTGAATTGTTTCTTAGTACGCCATCACCGTAAACTTTGAATGCTTGTTTTTGGTTCACTAAATACATGTACAAATTTTTACTGTCAGTTTTCAAGTCGGCGTATTTTTTAACTCTTTTAAATAATTCTGCGCTTCAATTCCCTTTTGATTTGTTTTGATTCTTAGCTTTTAAATAGACTTCAATTTTTCAGTTATTCGACAACGATGTTGCTTATATTGCTGGCGGAAATCAAAGCGGGTTTTACTCGGTTGAGCAAACTACTTATACTAATAGGTAAGTCGGTCTAAATAAAGCTTAGCTTAATTCTAACAAAAATGGAATTAGGGTAGAGCATTTTATGTTTCTGTGGCAGATGCTTACCCATAGGCTATAAAAATTTTGCATCGATGGTCATTAATAATTTTGGTTGATAACATACTTTTTGTTCTTACGTGACAGCAGCTGTGTTTGTAAATAACAAAACTGATTTGCAGGTTGTACGGTTTGTATGGAAATCGTACTGTTACACCTTTTCCCATTCCACTTGATACCTCGTCGCTTAATCCTCAAGAAGTCCTCATTCTAGACACAGGAATGACAATCTTTGTTTGGGTGGGTGTGCTTGCAAAAGGAGTAAAAAGGTCAAAAGCAAGGTACTGTACGCTGTGGTTTATCAAAAAAATCAACTTTTCATTATACTCGCGTTTTACGCTAAGGTGTGTAAGGAGTGGCGGGGCCCATCTCCGCAGCTTAGCGTCTGTGCAACACGCAAACGTGACAGCGATCATAGAATCAATGGTGCGTTGGCTGGCAGTGAGAATGTAATAATTGCTGAAACAGCTAAGGTCGCAATTTTTAATGCCTTTTCTTTCGTTTTAGCTTATGGAATCATCTGATAAGATACAGAATGAAAAATATCGGGTACTAATGAACGGTATCAAGTATTACGTTCATTTCCTGTACGTAAAATAGGTCATTCTAGTTTCGCTGTAGGATGTAGAGCAAATACATTAAGTACATTAAAGAAAACTAAAAATTATTCAGGTTGATCGCGGAAAAGATAAATAAAGATGAACGAAAAAATCAAGCTGAGATTGTGATGGCGTACCAGGGCTATGAAGAATATGATTTCTGGCACGTATTTGGTGGCATGCCTGATGAAATTGAGCCAATTGATGTAACGCAATACAAGGGAGGAAAGCCAATTTTGTACAAGGTACTCTAATGTCTCTGCTGATGCTGTTTAGCCCATATTTTTATTTCTGATTTGAAATGTTGATGTGAACCTGCCGGTTAGCTCAGTTGTTAAGACATTGCTGTTGGTGCGGTAGGTCTGGGGTTCGATTCCCGGGTCGTTCAGATCGGACACAGTGTCGTCATCGCTGCGACGTTTCTTCGGAGCTGTGTTGCCCAGGCGCTGAGCCGCAGGATGAGCCCCGCCACTCGTTACACGCTTCGGTGTAATACCGCGAGTGTAATGAAGATATGATTTTTTTATGATGACATGATTCAGTTGGCCGCGCAGTGCACTGAGTGCTTAGTGATTTCAAAACAGCGCGATTACCACGTTTTGAGTTTGATTTCACCCTATGAGTCAATACTTGGGTTGTAGCTTTGCTTATACTTGCATTTATGAAATTAGATTTCTTTTTCGAAGCAATAATTTATTTTGATACATTAACAATGTCAACAGTGACTTCACGTGTAAAGCTAAGAAGCTCATGAATTTTTATCGTCTGACTTTTGCTTTTGATTTTTATCTTTGTTTTCGATTCAAAGAGTTTCGTATTATTATTTTACTCTTGACAGTTTGCCCAAATCAATTTTATTACATACCTTTTTTTTAGAAAATTGATCTGAGCAAATTGATTGTTGATTCTGGCTGCGTAATCGAACTCTCTACTGGTCGTACTACAGCTTGCCAGTACAGCATATTTTACTCTTGTTTAAGGTTAATCTGGGCATGGGTTACCTTGAACTGCCACAAATTCGCTATCAACTTCCCACTGAACACAAGACCCAACCTAGCGCTGACATAATTCCTTGCAAGAGGCTACTGCCAAGTCTACTCGATACGAAACAAGTTTACATACTAGACAGCCACACAGGTGGGTAAATGAATTAAGATTTGTGGTTTTCAATAGTATCTAATAGCATTTTTAAGTTTAACTTTGAAAAAATCTGAGGTCTCAGGGACTAACAGCTTTTTGCAAAGGTACACAAAAGAGTTATGACAAAGCGTTTAAGCATAACGCAAAAACAGCTTTTTTTTCAAAGCTACTCTTCAGTTGCGTACCGCCAATCAGTTGTTCAATTGCATTTTTGCAGATATTTTTGTTTGGATTGGAAGAAAATCTCCCCGTCTCGTCAGAGCAGCGGCATTGAAACTTGCTAACGAGCTTCATGCAATGATACACAGACCTTCGTTTGCGATTGTGTCTAAACAGCTTGAAGGAACGGAATCAGTGGTAAATGTCCAATTTTGCCTTCGATTTTAAACGCTGTCATTTTACACCTAGCTCACCTATTATTCGGCTATGTTTGTTCAAGCATGGTCGGGGTCACCAATTTAATACAAAGTCAACCGCGTGCATAACGGAAAGATCGGCAATATTTGCTAAATTTGTTATACTAAATAGACCCGATGCTCATTGTATAACGGACTCCCAATTTTGTCCGTGGTCTGTTATATCCGAGTCCGTTATATTGTAGATTTTTTGTATGCGTATAGTGAATACCTTTAGTTAAGCTCCTGTTTGGAGTGTTGAAAATTGCGATTGATTTTCAGCGCTTGAAATTAGTATTCTAGCTTTCTGTGTGTTGCTTCTAAAATCGTAATGTTATTATTGGGGCTACCTCCATCAAGTGGGGACAACACCGTATAATGGCATTATCATCATCATCATTAATGATTATGCTGAAGAATTGTTTTGTCTTAGCTATTTAAATCGCGTTTCAAAAATTGGACTGATGTTCTCAAAGTGGATTACACAAAAATACCCGACCAAGGTCCGCACGTGAAGAAAGATGCAACTGATAAGAAAATTGATCTTTCGGCCATATTTCTTCCGCGGCAACCACCTATGCCTGACAACGAGGTACACTGCTAATGTCTTCTGTTGGTCGTAATATCCCCTAATTGGTAATTATGATTTTTTATAATTGCGGCAATTTATGCTTGTGACGATACTTTTAAGGTATATCAGGAGGTAAGAAACGGTCTGTAGATTGTGAATAATTTTGTCATGTTGAACAATAGTAAAAGGGTCTAAAGTTCTGCCTCCTAGGTTTTTTCGACTATTGGCTTTGCATTTTGTAAACATGCCTTTTATCAGTTGTTTTCATAGAAGATGTTTTAATAGGCTACGCAGTTGATGGAAGATTGGAATGATGATCTTGATGTGATGCAAGGATTTGTACTGGATGGGAAGAAGTTTGCAACTTTGCCACAGGACGAATTCGGACAATTTTACACCAAGGACTGCTATGTATTTCTTTGCCGGTACGACCTAACAATTCTCAGCTGGTAGCTTTTTGCATAGTTCGTATCGGCATTCCAAAGCCGCGATGCGAGGAATCGTGCACAGTGACATGAGTCTGCTTTAGTAACATATTGTTGTACGTTTCCCGTTTGTTTTTATAATATTAATTACTAGGCCAATTGCTGCACCAAGAGATTGCTTAAGATATCGCATCTATTTCCGAAGCAAGAAGTTTTTTGGGAGTCATTTCTATAAAAACAGAATTTAATGATAAAATTTGGAACGACTAATCCCATTTGACAACGATTTTCGATGCAAGTGACCCGGAGTCAGCAAGCTTTCAGCTGCGACCATCTTTGCTTTTTTAATTTTCAACTCAATGATTTGAAAATAACGTATTCAATTTTATTCTGCTGTTGCAGTTACTGGGTTCCCCCGGAAATAGATCCAGATGACCCACCTGAAGAGGGTGAAGAGGAACCGGAAGACGATATTCAATGTATTGTTTATTTCTGGCAGGTAAAATTCTAATTGTCAAAATGCATTCATTTGCATTAATTGTAAAAAACCAGTGGAGGTGTTGTGTGATGAGGTGGAGACTGTGAAGGGTTTTGTTATCTTGGAGATAGGCTGAATGCTAGTGGTGGATGTGAAACTGCAGTGACTGCTCGAGTAAGGATCGGTTGGATGAAATTTAGAGAATGCGGAGAGCTGTTACTTGGGAGAAGGTTTTCTTTGAAAATGAAAGGGATGGTGTATCGTAGTTGTGTAAGATCGACAATGCTATATGGAAGTGAAACGTGATGTTTAAAGGAAAATGAGATGATAATTTTAAGAAGAACCGAAAGAGCTATGGTGAGATCAATGTGTTGAGTAAAACTAGTGGATAGAAAGAATACTGAAGATCTGATGAAAATGCTGGGCTTGAAGGAAACTTTAGATAAAATGGCACAAGCAAATGGAGTAAGATGGTACGGACATGTGGCATTGTGGATAGGAGGGATGATGAGAGCATTTTGAAGAAGGCATTGATGCTTCAAGTGAATAAACAACGAAAGCGAGGACGGCCATAGCAGACCTGGAAGAAACAAGTCGAAGAGAGTTTGAAGAAGGTTGGGTTGAGAGTGGAGGAGGTTACAGATCGTGCGAAATGGAGAGAGGGAGTGAGAGCGATTGCTGAGGGAATGAGGTGCATTCGGCCACTTTCGGACACGAGGAAAAACCGAAGTAAAATTGGATGATGGTAATGATGCATGGTTGACTCAACAGTAGTACGCCGGGCAATTTTTCCGAAGGACTATCTGTTCCAGATTTCTGTTTACAGTTTTTTACTATTATGTGGAGTAATTCTCGCTCACAAACCTTTTTTTTTTTTCAGGGAAGACAAGCCACCAACATGGGCTGGCTTACTTTTACTTTCACTCTGCAGAAGAAATTTGAAACTTTATTTCCGGGAAAATTAGAAGTTGTGAAAATGAAGCAGCAACAGGTAAGTGTTTGGTCTGGTGTGATTTCAAATTGATTTTAAACATATACTGCGCACGTTTCAACAATCAACATATTATGTTGAGAACTTTAAGTTGATGAAGAAGAACGCTTGGGTTAGAATTCACCCTACCTGTGATATAAGCAGTTTTGCATTCATGTTGAAACCTTAAGGTGTGTTTACCGATAGGCGGCACGCGGCAATACGATTACCATTACAAATTATACTAGCCTGCGTTAACGCGATATAAAATTAGCTAGCCTGCGTCAAGCAAGATAATTGTTCAATGATGTCGTAACAATCACACGTGCATTGTCTCATTTCTGTCGTCAAGGTTACTTCAAACATTTTTTAAAACCGGGCGATAAAGCGGTAAAATTGTACAGGTACAATTCCTTGATATCGCGAGGTTTTTATCGCGTTGCCGCACCACCAGTTCAACGTCAAAATGAAATAAACAAAAAAATTAGGTAATCGCGTTGCCGCTTGCCGCGTATCGGTAAACACACCTTTACTGCTTGCTTAATCAGTGTGTTGGCGCATTTGATCTATCCACATGTCCAAATATGAGGGCTTTTGGCCCACGAATCTGGATTCTATTTTCGGCATCATAATCACTTTTTTAACGTCATAATCACTTTTTTTAACTATGACATCAAAAAATTGATTATGATGCAATAACTGGAACCAAGATCCGCGGGTCGAAAGCCCTCGATAATTGGACAGGTGGAGACCGTCCCTAGTGGACAGGGTAATGTAATTTGATACTGTGTGCTAGACTGAATCGAAATGTCGAGTTAACGTTAGTCAACCGCTTGCACGCAAGGAGTGGCTCTTTCAGATAGCGCGACTTCACTCTTTCTTCCCCTCTACGAACTACTGAATAAAATTCGTTAAATTCTTTCAGGAAAATTTGAAATTTCTGTCGCATTTCCACCAGAAATTTGTGGTCTCACTAGGAAGCCGCAAAGCAGCAGCGGCGATAAAAGCTGGCAAAGTTGAGGTAAGGTGCACGTTACTAGCTCTGCTGGTTGAGTTAAAATTTGAATTTTTGTTCCAGCCTTAAGTCAACCCTAATAAATTGGTTTAAAGATTAAAAGTACTCAAAAGATGTGGTAAATGTTGCAGACCTTAATAATATGTCAACATAAAATTGAGAAAAGGCATTGTTGAAAGCCTTAATATCGATTGTTATCGTATTATTGATGGCCAGGGTCTTGATATTGAAATATCGCTAACAAAGTTTTTACCTTGATTAATTAGGAAATGGATTGCTTTTTCTTAGGACCAAACCCAGTTCTATCACATCCGTGCAAACGGAGGACTTCTCACAACCAGATGTATCGAGATTGAACCAAATCCCAAGTTTCTAAATTCGGAATTCTGCTACATTTTGAAGGTAACTTCCTACTAGCATACCTTGACATCTTCACATAGCCTAACATACGATCTGCAGGTTCCCTTTAACAGCACCGACAGCGCAGGAATCGTATATGGTTGGATTGGCAGAGTCTCAACTCCGGGACAGGACCGGCTTATGGAAGAACTGATAGCGAACATGTTCGGCGATGAATTTAGTGTTCAGGTTAGCCTGATTGTGTATGAACAGAACACTTACTTACAGTCTAAATCGACGTGTATTAAGATTTCGATTGAGACAAAAAGCTATAGCTGTTATCTCTCGTATAAATCGCAGAATTTCCATGATCGTAGTTTAGGTTTGTAATTATCAAGCCTGGGTTTCAGCAATTCATTCGCTGAAACTTTAGATTTTTATCACGCATCTAAATCGAAATTACGAAAATTCTAAGAGTTATGAGAGATCATGGCGTTAGCTTTTTGTCTCAATCGAATGTTTGAATAAAGGTAAGTGGTATTGTATAGCACTTCTGGTGCAATTACACTAGTGACTACTTCTCTCACCTCCAAGTCGCTGAGTCGAGACGATCGACCTCTAGCGCAACCGCAGCATTAATTATTTTCAGCAATTTGTTTCATAGCACTTTTGTAGCTTGGAATAGTGCTTAGTCAAATCAAATCTCCATTATACTCGTGATATTACGTCGACGTGCGTAACTAATGGCGGGGCCCATCTCCGAGGCTTAGCGCCTGAGCAATACAACTCCGAAGAAACGTCGCAGCGGTGTCGTGCCGTTGGGGACAATGTCCGATTTTACCAACTTGGGAATTGATTCCCAGACCTCCCGCACCGACAGCAGTGTCAAAAAGCTAAACGGCTTCGTCAAACTGTAAATTCTGTGAAAATAAATAATGCATTGTGATTAGATAATCAACGAAGGCGAAGAGCCAGAAAACTTTTTTTGGTTGGGTCTTGGCGGTAAATTTGAAGACTACGATCAAGATGCGGATTATCTCCAACATGCTCGTCTGTTCCGCTGTTCCAATGAAAAAGGCTATTTCTCTGTTTCAGAAAAATGTGCTGATTTTTGCCAAGATGATTTGGCAGACGATGATATTATGATGCTGGACAACGGACAATTTGTAAGCTTTTGATGACTTGTACCGATATTTGTTAATTTCTTTGTTTGTTGAGCTTAAAAAAGTTCTGTCGTTGCATCATCAAGAAAAAGGATTGCTCTTCCTTACAACGGTTTCCAAACAACCTCGAATTATCAATTATCATTAAGTTTTTTCTTACGAATTTATTGTAGAGATTAGGTTAACAGAAACGTCTGAGCTATTATTTCATAAACACCTTATCCGCAAGGACTAAAAACGTCATAGCAGAAAGTGAGGTGCTTCATCCACTAAGTTCTAAGCAATGTTGTGTAATAGAAAAACAGATCGGGGCAGTTTGAACGAAAAATACTGGTTAGTGGTTGTAATAATATCTAAAATGCAGCCGTTTTCAGCGACATGGCCTAGCGGTACCGCGCGCTGGTGACAGATCCTACGTGGCGGGTTCGATTCGCGGCTGGAGCCGATCGAATTTGACATATACCCGGCTATACCGGGTGGTGCTGACTCAAAGAGCGCAAGCTCACTTCGCAGTCTCCCTTAATTACTGTTGAATTTTCAGTTCAATATACAATAATTTGAAAATAATCTCAGTTATTTATTATTTTGTCATTTCATTGGTAGCTTTCTTGCCTTGTATTGATTTACTTCACTGGTCATTGCTTTTACGGGGATTCAGAAAAGCAGGATCACTGGTTAGCTCAGTCGTTAAGACATAGCTATCGGTGCGGAAGATCTGGGGATCGAATCCCGGGTCGGTTAAGTGGGACACAGTGTCGCTAACGGCTCGCCACCGCTGCGGCATTTTTTCGGAACCGTGTTGCCCAGGCGCTAAGCAGCGGAGACCGGCCCCGCCACTCGTATGTTTCGGCGTGGTAACGCAAAATGAAAATTTGATTCAAAAAAGCAAGATTCCCGCTACTGATTAATTTACAGGTTTACATGTGGGTCGGTGGTCAAACAAGTCAAGTTGAAGTCAAATTTGGACTTAAAACTGCATCGGTAAGTTGCATGAATAGACCCAACTGCTATATCACTGATTCTCTGTAACCGCTTAATTCTGATTTATAGGTTTACATCCAGCATTTGAAGAGCAGAGGTGTGACGCGAAAGTTAAAGCTGGTACGCAAAGGCAATGAGCCGTGGGAGTTTACTCGTTGTTTTCATGCCTGGGTGCCTTCAAAATCTTAGTTCAAACTGCTGCCTCCACCACTGTGTATTTGTGGGAGTACAAAGAGTGTTTACTGTTTACAGTGCTGCATTTGTTGCCATTTATAGGCATAGTCAATTCTATATGCGGTATTTAATCAAAGCAGCTTTGTTTTTATGTTTTAGCTGCTGGAATGCGTATAGTTTATTATTTTTTAATCATTATGCTTCTTACGTTGAGTGTCTGCTCATTGATTTGCTTTTTATATCGATTGTTGATGTTCGCACACTGAGCGAGTTTTAATTTGCGCAAATTACAATTACCGGTAAGCACAAAAGAATCGTCTTGGGTGGGCGTCGTAGACACTCGCCCGGAGAAGGGGTGAAAAGTAGTGGAAAAGCCCCGGGGACCACGCAGAGGGTGGATGACTTTTTTATACTCTTTTTCAAACTTGTTTTGTACCAGGGTCCAAAATCCCCTCGCCGACTCTGGTTGTAGGTGTAGCTGCAGCAGATTACTGAGAAAGTAGGAGCTTTTTCTCATTGAGGGGTGTTTTCCCGTGTTAGCTTGCACGACCTTTTTATTTCTAGAGAACATTACCCAAGGCCGTGTTGAGGGGGGTTTAAACCCCTCCCAAAATATTTCTGTAAGTTTGAACTAAGACAGTCCAAGCCCTGCAATTGTCCAAACATGGCATAGTACGCAGTAGTAGGATGTAACGTTTTGATCCGCAGGTCATTGTTGCGGTAGGCTATGCGTTCCTTGATAAATCATAAAGGTCAGCGCGGGTTGCCACAGCATTTGGTACATCTGCCATATGGTCAATCAAGGCCGTACTTAAGGGGAAATGCGAGAAAAATTAATATTGGAGTATATAAGACACGCCTCCCCCAAAAGGCGGAAGCCTTTGTGTACTACTGCTACTCATACAAATAAATTACGGTAAAGAATGGAGACTGACTTAACGATGATCCGTTGCTTGTTAAATTGATTGTATCAGTGGTCACCCGTCAGTGGCGTATAAGAAGCTGGCGCATGGCTTGTCCTAAAAACTGTCGCCGTATGTGCACAACCAGTTTACTACCAATTTTACAATAACGTCATGTTCAACTAATAGATAGCTTTGATAATGTGTCGGATGATACAGCTTGCTTAAAAAAGAAGTCACATTTTGCATGATTACGCAGAACAAAGCTTGATATTTACAATTATTTTAGTGGGCTAGTGTAAATAGAAACGTATTAACGGTGCACACGTAACAAATAATTTGCTTTTCCATTTTTTAAGGAAATTATAATAACATATAAAATCAATGCTTGATCACGGAACAGAATATGAGTGTATATCAGACATAAGCAAACTACGCAAATCCGGCCCGCCGGTCCTTTTATTCTGGCCCACCGGCACTTACGCAAACTTCAACTCCCACCGAGAACTGAGCGGAATACCTTTTCTCAAATCAAACCTTCATTATACTCGCGGTATTACGCCGAAGCGTGCAACGAGTGGAGGGGCCCATCTCCGCGGCGCAGCGCCTGGGCTACACAGCTCCGAAGAGACCTTTTTTCGATTAGAAATCATGGATGGCAGTGATTTTCAAAAAAATAGGCCTAAGCCTCAACTGTGCAAAATTGGAATAAAAAACGAGTGAAACCTTTTATTTTGGAGATCACATTCGCACGTGGACCGTGATCTCCAAAAAAAAGAGGTCTTGACCTTGTTTTCCAATTAGCGTGCGGCCAGCGGCTTTAACGGTTTTTCCACATCTGGCCCTTCGTGTGAAAAGCTTTCCCACCCCTGGTGTAGGCTACATGAATGCAAATAAGAAAGTGATATAACCCTTCCTTACTCTTTCGAAACTCGATAATTTTTTTCTTATTTTGTGCTCACAGCTGCAGCGAATTCTTTGCAGTGAGAATCAGTTTAGATACAAATACGGTGATCTTCAACCAAGGGTTCCTGCCCAGCATGAATGCAACAAGCTGAGGGTCTGTTCCAATTTGATTTTAGTCTACCGGTATATAAAAATTCATTGGTCAGCTTAGTAAATGTCGGCCACTTCCTGGGCAGTACCGGTACCTCTAATAATGCTCTGTACAGAAACTATATATTCGCTCTCTGTAAGCATCAAGGCACTGTATGCAGTTGCATTTTTATTGTACTCGAGAAGTCTTGGTTACAGGAAAAAATAGACTAGTTTTGCAAGAAATATACGTAATTTTGGCAAAATTTGCGCCTCAAGGTTCGAAAAATCGCAAAATTTTGGGTTCGGATATGCGCTAAGATTTCGCTTGAGTTTACAGCCTTACTACAATAACAAGTAACAACCACGCATCAATAACAAGTCACAACCATGCATACAAGTAGAGATGGGCATTTATCGAGATAATTTATCGGCGATAATTTATTACCGATTACCGTCATCGCGCAAAATAGTTTCGATTTATCGATAGCCGATATCGCTTTTGTAATATTATTTTGTTATTGCCGCTAAACGATTCGTTATGCACATAGAATTCAAAGTCAGTGAGTTCGCGCTATAAAAAAATACACGGTGTCCATAAAGTCTTGTTGCAATTTAAAAAACCTCTGTTTTGCCCAATACCACGGTAGAGTTCATGAAATGCTCTCTCATCTTGAAAAATCTAGAAAAACATTTTTGTATTTGACTTACCAAAAAAACCTCGTCGAACACACATTGAAAATTTATCGCAACATTTATCGGCGATAATTCATCGATTACCGATATCGCTTTAAGAAATTGAAATTTATCGGTATATCGCCCAGGGCTTTTTTGAAACTATCGATTATCGCTTTAGTACAGAAAGGTTTATCGTGCCCATCACTGCATATAGGTACAGCATTGACTGTAGTGCGTAGTGATTTAGGGGTCTCACTGCAAACCAGATCTTTGCTGTGAGCAATGCAGCTCACGCATTTCTCACGCCTTTGATGAAAAATACCACGGGTGCTTTTGATTGGTTTATATTTCGGGTCTTGCCTACTGGACCACGTAAGTTTAAGCCCAGCAATAGGACTAGCGGCATAGGCGTATTCAAAGAGCCACGGTGCCATGCCCCCCGCTGGCCATGTCGTTGTTGTAGATTATAGAACACACCTACGCGTCATTCAATCAAATACGCCACAGCTAATAAAGTTGCATCCACCTTTCATTTATAATAGCCAAGCTTCTTTCTGCTTTTATACATACCAAGGCTCTCAGGTAGGCCTGCTGAAATATGTTTGTATTGTCCACTAAAGACTGCACTAACTGCAGGTAGCCTTCGGTACTTCCTTTCTCGATAAAAAGTTTGCTAAAATGAGTGTTTTTTATGTGAAAACCGTAAAAATCTGTTGGCAGCTGCGGGCTCCGCCCCCACACCCCGGTTTTGCGCCACTTCGCAAAAGCCTTGGTGCGCCACTAAACAGCGGTAGCAGTGTTAAAGAAAAAAAATTTAACAAGCATTTTATTGTTTATGCCAGAAAGCGATAATAGACTACAGCGCACACAACTTGGTAAAAATTTACTTTTAAAAATTTTGCTATACCGGTAGTGAATATTCATATCGACCCCCCTACGAAATATTTTTCTAGATACGGCCCAGACGCTACCCATCTCCTCCAGTATTAGCGCTCTACGGACGTGCCCGAATCAAAATCCTGACTATAAGTAAATATTGAAAACTTTAACGCGAATGGGGCATCCAAAAATTCGAAAAAAGTGTAATAGAAGCATGCGTGAAATACCTTCCAACACGTTAACCTAGTACCAGTTTACAAAAACTATAGGCCAACGTACAGGCTTAAAAGCACTCTAGTTTCATCAATTAAAACTTTTCCAGGTAGAAGGCAATAAAATAAATATAGTACGTTCCTCAAACGTAAACAGTGACATTTTATAGAGTACATCGCAAAATCAACGTTAAAAAAGCTAAAAAAAAAATTGAATCGCAAAATAGTAGGCAAAATAAATTGTTGCATATTACACAAACGCTATGGTTGGTGTGAACAAGAAAATTGATTATAAAACAACATGACATCGGCAAATTGAACAGCAAATTCATCGAGCCAAGAAAAAAATTTCTATAAAAATAGGGTGCTTGACATCATCGCATTTTTGAAATAAAGGAGCTAATGCTGTTGTCCCTCAGTCATTTGCTATAGAAACCATTTTTTCAACTGAAGTAACTTTCTCTCTTATTTTACCATCGTCATTGCCCAACTTTATCTCAAAATCATCGATTTTTTCCCAACCTTTCCAATTCACATAGTTAACGTTTTTACTCTCGAGTATTTTTAAAACTGCCCCACTGCCAGTACAAGAAGTTTTTTTCGCTAGCAACATCGGTAAGTCAGACAAAATAGTGGATCCTGTCAGTAAACTATCATTTCCACTATCAGCCAAAACACCTTTGGGTCCGTGGCTGCACCACCCACATGTATACAGCCCCATATCCATGTTGATTTGTCCACTTTTCTGAACAATTTTACCATTTTCAAATGGAATTAGTTGTTTATCTATAGGACTGTTGGTGTAACCAATGCATGAGATCACCAAATCGCAATTTAATTTTTCTGTAGTTGATGTATCCGTGATTATGGGGTGAAAAGCATCATTACCACACTGTTTTCGTTTTTGAAACATAACACTTGAAACACTATTACCATTTTCCGAATCTAAACGAATAATTGATCTCAATAATTTCACATAAAAGCCTTTTTCAAATGCAATATTATCCGTAGGAACAGTTGCTACTTTTTGCAAGTAGCTAATGAGCCTTTGGCGTTTTCGTAAAGTCAAATCTTTCTTTTTAAGAGCTGTTTGAACAGCACCTTCATAATGTTCAGGTTCAATAAAAGTCATTACATCAGGCATATCAGTTATTTCAGAAAGTTCTCTTCTTGTGCATGCCATTTGTAATGGCCCTCTTCTACCAACAATATGAACATTTTTGATTTTGGAATTTGATAATTTGGAAAAAGCTTCTTCAGTTATATCAGTGCGTTTCAGTTGCTCTGGATGTTTCATAAGTAATCTGGCGACATCTAAAGCAACATTTCCGACACCAATAATAACAGCTGTTTTTCCACTGAGATTGACATTTAAGTCTTGATACCCAGGTACTCCATTATACCAACCCACAATCTGATTTGAAGAAAAAACATTTTGTAAGTGATCACCAGGTACACCAAGTTTTATTTCACCTTGAGCGCCAGTACAAATGACCACTGCATGATACGCCTGACATAATTCCGCTAATGAAATGTCTTTCCCAATGTTTACATTTCCAAAAAAAGAAAACCTCTCCGATTCAGCAGTTTTAGTATATCCATGAATGCAATTTTTTACATCTTGATGATCTGGCGACACACCGTATCTTATTAATCCAAAAGGTACTGGTAATTTTTCATACATGTCTATTTTGGCCGCAGAGTGGTTTTTCAACAAAGTTTGAGAAATTACAAAACCAGACGGTCCACTGCCAATTATACCAATTTGAGGAATGCTGGATGCAGTGCTATAAACACATGTCATTCGAAAAACTCCAGAAGTTCTAACCAATTTTTTCAACAGAAACTTAAACATCTTCATCACAAGCTCAAACTCAACATTTTTTTCACTGTTAAAGGATAGAGCTTTTAAGCAAATCAATATTATTACTCTAATCTACATTGTTACATGGTGTACTATTATATATTATCTAAAGGGATCAAAAAAGTATCTAGATCTAGCAGATAAGATAATAGTACACCATAAAAATACTTTAAATTAAGTCAATATGATGGAACTCTATTCTTTGTTGCATTTCCCTCCACTATGCAAAGCAACATTTGATGACGTTCAGTTGGTGGCTCAGGGCCACTCGTTATATAATGCGAAATCGGATTAAACTACGATTATCGCAGTATAGTAAGAACTACTTTGCAGTATTTTATGATTTTGGACTTCGACAGCCGAGTCTACAAAGGCCTTTGACAGTCTACAACTTTTTATTGCTGCAGATGACTGCTTTAAGACTACTTAACAATTCTATCTGACCTGTGCACTTGAAAATTTCACCTAAGCACTGGTGCAGCCAGAAATAAAGGGGGGGAGAATTTTTTTTATTGAATATCCGATCTTGAATTATTTGTTGCGTTCATTTAACATGAAGCATTGAGGGAAGTCTGTTCAACGCAATGGCAATACATTATGGCAGGTTATCGACACAACAGCATTATTCTCAGTGGCGTTGGAAGTACCTTTGAGTAAGGGGGGATAAAATCTATGTATTACCGGTACCATACAAACGTAGTTCTTATTAAAACTTACAAATTACGTATATATGATATGTTTCACTTTAGTGGAAGCACAGCTCACTTGACACGGAGCGATATTTCAAAAAAATTTCTTAGAAGGGTGCCAAGTTTTGAGACTTTTTTAGATGTGATTTCTTCTGGCTGTGGCAACAGTAAAGCTAATTTGAAGCCAAATGAGGAAAAACTACTCTACGGGAGCAAGGGGGCATGCCCCTTGAACAATTTTTAAAAAACTTAACATGCTGTAATTGCAGGCTTAATGCTTTTTGAATGTCTAATGCAATTTTTTGTGAAAATTTTTGCTTCTAATTCCGAGTTCTTCACCAAATATGGAGCATTTCTGCTGGCCACATTTTCGACTTATGTGTGCTTGTCATAGACTTGTTAATATTGAAGTGGTTCAATTCAGGAAAAGTTTATTTGCAAGTTATAACAGATAAACATATTTCAAACAAGAACTTACGGCACAAAGTGACTTAGGAGCAGATAAAAAAAACTGGACTAAACTTCTAGCACCAACCTTCGGCAATTCAAGTTATCAAAATTAACCATAACAACCAACAGGAAACTAGAATCTGCTTTTCATCTTACCTTCCAGAGCACTGATCGATGGTACTTGAAGGGCTGGGTACTTTTACAACAGATAAAACATATTTTTGTTAAAAAAATAAAGTTTACATTGTGCTCGACCCAGCGCCCTACATGCAGTACCCGCCACTGGGTTAAAGACTGCTGGATAAACTCAAGCTTTCCTGCAGCACAAACACAGTAGCCAGGCGACACTTAACAATATAAACGTGCTAGCAGATAATTATATATTTTTTTTTTCATTAACATATTTTACATTGTGAAGTGAATAAATAGCAACCTATGTGCACTGCTGAAGAATTAGCATTGTCCTTCAGTTGCATGTAGTAATTGCTGGAATCCTAGAGGTATAAATGTTAAATAGCTATCAAAAAGTTAAAACTCCCTGAATATTGAATCACACCATTTTTGCCAAGTAAATAGGGAAAGATCTTTGGGTTCGCATTAGACTGCTAGGCTACTAAAGGCTGTATCTATATACAATAAGCCCACTGTATACATGTTTGACTTATCTATGAAAAACTAGGCCAACAAACATAATTCGTTGAGGCTTGGTAACAAAAATACAGCTCAATATTTTTTTCGAAGTGTCTACTTCACCGAAAATTTCGGTTACCGAAGTTTGAAAAATCGTAGTTGCGTAACCGCTTTCGGTTCCTGTAGTGCGACTCTCACAGTAGGGGAACCGTTAGATGTTTCCGGTTCCGCAAACCACGATTTTTGAACTTCGGTAACCGGAATTTCCGGTGAAATAGACGCTTCTTATTTTTTTTTGCCCTAAAGTAGAAATATAGAACAGAAACAGCATTACAAAATTTGAAAGAGAAACGAATAAAGGTGTGTTTACACAGAATGCGATGAAATTTTTCGTACGTTCAGTGACGTAGGCTACAAAACAGTTAAAGGTTATGACGTAAAGCTACGTCACTTTGCGCGGCATTCTAGAATACAATCGTTAGGTGCTTCGGAAAACAACTGGTAGGAAGCAAAACTCTTTGGGTTTGAATTGTGTGGAAGATATTTTCGTTAACTGCTCACGTCAAAAATCTAAAGGTGTGTTTACGCAGAATACGATGAAATTTTTCGTACGTACAGTGACGTAGGCTACGAAATAATTGGAGGTTATGACGTAACGCTACGTCATTTTGCCCGGCATTCTAGAATACAATCGTAAGATGCTTTGCCAAACAACCGGTTTAAAGGAAAATTGTTTGGATTCGAATTGTGAGGAAGATATTTTCGTCACCTGCTTACGTCAAAAACCTTATAAAATTTCGTGCGACTACAAATCGAACTAAAATCGCATTCAGTGTAAACAGACCTTTATGAAATTTCGTACGACAGCAAATCGGACTAAAATCGCATTTAGTGTAAACAGACCTTAACACATCTCACGATGAGTCATCGTTCAAGGGCAGTAGGGTATAGTTACAAACTTAAAAAAAAGAGCTTAAACGTTCTAAGAGGGCTGGAAAAAAACGCCTTTTAATGCCCTAGATTATTCTCATTACAATCCATGTTTGGTTGCTAAGAGCATCATCATTATGATAAAATTGATCATTCGACAAATTATTTACCCTACCTCCACTTTTCTGGCGATTTAGTTAAGGCAGTGGCCAAGGTTACTGAACGAAATTTTCGTTTTCTGAATTCAAAGTTAGTGATAAGCAATTTTATTCTATTTTCTATTTATATACCGATTGTTAACCCCAGGTCACACGAATCCGAAGTGATACAAACCGAAGCCACCGAAGCGAAACAAACCGAAGCCGCGACGAAAATCAAACCCAAAATTAGCGCAGCGTATCCAACTCCACGCTGCGGTCTATCCACTGAGCTATCGAGACATCATGGCAATGTAGTTCAAATGACGTTGATAAACAGATGCTCGTCGCACAACTCTCACGTAACTTTGAATTCGGAAAACGAAAATTGCGTTCACGTAACCTTAGCCCTTGCCTTTAATTAATGCTCAGGTTAAAAAGTATTTTATATGGCGAATTCATTGTTTGATATTTTTTTAAATCAGTGCTTTGAAAAGGGGGGGGACTGGTCCCCCTCAGGGGCGGATCCACAAAGTTTTGGCGGGGGGATGTGATTTTAAATTAGGTTGAATGTTAACTAAATACAAAGATGTTTAGTAGTAAGCTTAGTAGTAGTAGTCCCGGAAACGGGCATAAACAAGCCCTTTCAAAATGTTTCGTGTCAAGGGCGTATTCAGAATTTTTTCAGGGAGAGGGCACCAAATTTCGTCACTTTTTCAAGCTCAGTTTTTTTCCTGGCAGAGTTAATTTTAAGCAACTTAAGTAACAAAAACGATTTTTGGGGGGCGATTATGCGTGCTTAGGCGACTAAGGTTTATTGTTATGAACGGGTGTTACTAAATAGTACATGTCCGCGATGTCCACGATGTCCGCGATGTCAACGATGTCCGCGATGTCCCAAATTGCGATGTCCGCGATGTCCCAAATTGCGATGTCCGCGATGTCCACGATGTCCGCGATGTCCACGATGTCCGCGATGTCCAAGATGTCCGCGATGTCCACGATGTCCGCGATGTCCCAAATTGCGATGTCCGCGATGTCCACGATGTCCGCGATGTCCCAAATTGCGATGTCCGCGATGTCAACGATGTCCGCGATGTCCGCGATGTCCACGATGTCCGCGATGTCAACGATGTCCGCGATGTCAACGATGTCCGCGATGTCAACGATGTCCGCGATGTCAACGATGTCCGCGATGTCAACGATGTCCGCGATGTCCGATGTTGCGATGTCCGCGATGTGCGAAATTGTTCAGAATTAAAATGTGCGAAATTGTTCGAAATTGTTCAGAATCAGAATGCTCAGACTGTTAGACAAGTGATTTCATGGGCTTTTGTTTGACCACAGTCGCAGACGATGGAGAAGATGAACTTTTAAAAGAAAATAAAGACTGAGACTGCAGTAGTCTGCCTGAGTACTAAGTTATATACTGTACTTTGTGATTACCAGGTGATAATTCTCAGTTTGCAATGCATCAAAGTGCAAACAGAAGGCTATTTATTGTTGTTAAATCGCTAAATCCAATGTCAGTTGGGCAATGACTAAGAATAATACTGATATGTGAACATACTATCAGTCAGTCAGTGGCGGTTTTTGCTTCACATTGTGGAATAGGCTATCAGTACCTCTGAAATTATTGGGTGGGAAGTTGAAACTCAGAACTGGATCTGGGGTTGAACTGCCTTAGCTAAGCCACCGTGTGAGGGCGAGGCTACCCTACCATGTCAACAAAAAGTTTACGTAGGATGGGTACTGTACTGGGTATTTCCGCAATAGTTCTATTAGGAAAAGTCATGAATGATTAAACCGTTAAAATGTGTTTTTTTATAGTTTGTTGATAGGTTATCAAATTTCCAACAAACTGCTCAGTGCTACTGTAACGGTATTCAAAAAATATTTTAGCATTTAGCTTAAAAATGAATTATATTTAAGTACCAGTACTCATTGTCAATCGGTAAGTCAACCCTCCTCTCTGCCTTTCTTAAGACTACTGGTATTGGTTACGATATTTTAACATTTACCGGTACTGTGTTGTTGCAGGTATTTTCAAATAAGGAGTTGCTAAATATTGCTTTTACATATTTAAACAACTACTAGAATGGATCCTGCACATGCAAGAAAACAAATGAAGTATATATCAGTGTGGGGCAATCTGGTAATGCTGGTTTTACGCTGAATGTGGTCGAATTTGCACAAAAGTATGAATAACTGTGCATAATAGAAAGTTGGTTGTATTGCATGATTAACAGCAAGAGCATTCACCAATCATCCTGAAAGTATACTCAGCATTCAAGTCGTCCTTGATGTTTAAATAAAAATTTTAGGGGTGAACAATTTGACTTATATACCCTTGAAAATGCATTATTTTGCGTTGATCAACAAGTGCCTGCCATACTAATATGTGAGGCAAACTCACTTGCTCATCACACCAACAAAAGTTTATATGTTTCCATTCATACATCGAGAAAACAGTGAAAAAATTAATCAACCTGTGAACTGGGTCCAAGCATCTTTCTCCCAGTGGACTACAGATATTAGGTGTTTAGAAAATGTTATACAACATAAGTAAATGTTGGTGCTAATTGTGATTACCGGTAACAACTTGTGGATACTGTATGGACACGTTTGGTAGATGACGGATAAGTAGTTCAACAACGATCTTTTCAAGAATTTGAAAGCTGAAGTTATGGGAACTCAGACGTCAAAATCACTTTAAAAGCTATTGATTTATGGTTTTGGAAAGGATCCTCTCGTCAGCAACGAAATTAAAGAAAAAAAGTCTGAACCCACAGAAAAGATTATTTGCAAGGATGATTTGGGGAAAAATAAAAACGTTTTGCTAATGTTCTGCAACAATATCTATATGGTTTTATGTACATTACCAGGACTTGTTGTTGCCTGTTGGTGCACAGTAGCTTTGGTCACTGTGCTTTTCATCGTCTTTTTTTCCGGCTTGCTGCTTATGTTGTTGTTTTTTTTGTATGCAGTTTTGAGTATGTTTTTTTTTCTTTTGTTTTTTTGCTTTATCTCTGGCTGTTGTGCTTTATTTATTCTTTCTATGGGCTAATTTAGCCTGAAATAAACTGATTGATTGATATGATCATAATAAACTGAATAGGTTTATTTGTATGTTTTACATTGCGTGCTCAAGGCAAAGCTATTATCTTTTATTTTACTTTCATCAAAGTTATTGATTTTCAATCCATCACCTTTTTTAATTACACTGTATATACGTTTTTTTCTTTCACTTTTCGCAAGTGATTTGTTGGCAGCATAATCAAACGGGATAAAGTTGTCGGTTGGGTGAGTCAATGTGAGCTAAACTGTAAACAAGAAAACAAAATGGCCATGCCAAATAAGTAAATCCAGCTGTTCATTACGACTAGCACCAGTACAGTAACTTCGATAAAAATTGTGATTAAAAAGCATACCGTACTCTATTGTTGTGGTAATATAATCTCACTGTTCACCCTAATCAAAATCATGATTAGTCTTGATAATTATAGAGGATATAGAATTACTAGCGTTTATGCAACCATTAAAAATTCTGGATTGATGTCTCTAAAGTTTATGTTGAACATGACATAGTTATCATTGTTGGGTATGTGTCCATGGTTATGATGTTCGTTGCCTTGCTTTTGTTGTAAAGATATTTTTATTGAAGGAGCTGGTGAAATGGTATCAATCAGAATGGGCTCTTTTCTATTGAGGTCTTATAATTAGCTTTGCGATGCTGTTTAACACATAAATTAGCTTTTATCAAAAACGCAGAAATGTTCTTGAATTACTAATGAAGTGTTACTTATTCTGTTGATATTATGTCATTGGTAATGTGCATTTCGAAATGTTTCCGTCTTTTAATACACAACGAAAGTACGTGGATATGAGGTGGGTAAGAAAAGAAGCATGGTCGAGGTGAAAGTGAGACACGATAATTGGCGTTGAAGAATGTATGTCGAATTGTCGATGGCCGAATGCCCGCCTCTGGAGCTGTAGACTCGAGTCAAACCAATAACTTTAAAATTGGTATTCGCAGCTTCCCTGCTTGACACTCAGCATTAAAGGGACAGTGTGAAGAACAAGTCGGCAAGTTTACTTGTTGTGCCGTTGGGAAAGGTTAAAGGTACTTAGCGGGACTCCTCCATCTTAGTGTGGTAGATAGATGGCTGGCACCTTCTAAACGAGCTTGTTATAGCGCTTTGATCGCTTTCTCGTGATGGGAGGATAAATATGCCAACCCCCCCCCCCCCGAAAAAAAAAAAAAAAGTAGTCCCATCATTGACCAGAGATGCTGGTGAACAATGGCGCTCTTCGTGCTGTCTGAAGGGCAGTCGCATCAATACGAGGAAAGGTAAAGGACAGATTAAACTGTGTGCTGACTGTCCTCAGCTTATTAGTTGTTGATTTTTAGCCTTTTGGTATAACAGCGTGTTGTAATTCGGCAGCCCTAAAATATTCAACAACGTGATTTTAAGGGCTGTAGGGAAAATATTTACAACCTTTTGTAAACGCCTGATTTCAGACGTCTCATCGTGGCACAATTCGACTTCTATTCCCGTACGCCGGAAAACTCATATCAACACAAAAATAACAACTATGGAAAACGATACACGAGGCAAAACGGATTAATGCTTAGACATGCCAGTCGGTTCTGACATGGCATGGCTGTATGACTGATAACATCAAAAATAAACCTGGCCTACATAAAAACGAACCAACATAGCAACAAAATAACCACCGGCTTAGGCTTCTACCAAAAAAGCCGAATAATAATGATTTACGTTCAATTTCTGCTCAAAGTCTCGGTGACGAAGATTTTGTTCGATTTGAATTGACTAGGCTATTTGTTGGACGGTGGACTTTTTTATTCGGCTTCAAACTGTCTCTTATGCGGTGAACGCTGAACGTCGATATGGAAACTGTGAATAGTCGACCAAGTTGTAAATTATCGGTTGATCCAGTTAGGAGTCGAACTTCCAAGTTTTCTTTTTCGATGCAGACACACCTAAAAAGATCTAAAAATGATTCCTGAACTTCCCTTACACATGACTTGCAGCTGCTGTAGCACCAACGCTACGTACAAGCAACAAGCATATGAAGCACTGCTGTGGCATAAAATCAAAAGTTATTCAAAATGCATGTGATTTGAATACCAATAAAGTTCGACTGTCAAGGAGGCTCCGGAGTTTCACTGGTATAGTGGTATACCTACATACCAAGGAACGTCGTACTTTTAACGTTGAGCTCCAACAACGAATTACGTAACAAGCCAAACTTATTTTTACCATATTTGGAGTTGCAAGATATTGCGGCGTTCCCTCTGAAGTTTTTTTTGGCTTGAATGCCGCCGCTTCTACTAAAGTTATCTGCATCCGGTTCCTGTTTCCGGCTGTCGGAAACCTTTGTCGGCGAATCCACTTCATCTTCCAACTTCCGATTCCACATTCTTGGAAAGAAACTAACATCAAAAAAATAAAAATTTGTAATAAAGCTTCGATATATAAAAAACATAGTTCTGAAACGAGCTCTGCTTGCCCATGAGCGAGCTCGTACTTGTTGCTATCAAACTCGCCTTTTTAACAGGTACTCATAAGCCTCTGAGCGAAGGTGCACTTATAGTTAAAAAGAAAAGAACGCATCGCATATTCACAAAAGCTACTTACACCCAGGGCCGGATTTACCAATAGGCTAGGCAGGCTGAAGCCTAGGGCCTCGGAGAAATAAGGGGCCTCGTCACGAACAACGAAGACCTTCTTTTTATCAAGATCTTTTTTTGGAAATCGACCATCAAAGACCTTTATAGGCCTAAACGTAGAGACAAGACCTTT
The DNA here is from genome assembly GCA_964006365.1 of Trididemnum miniatum. Lineage (NCBI taxonomy): Eukaryota > Metazoa > Chordata > Ascidiacea > Aplousobranchia > Didemnidae > Trididemnum > Trididemnum miniatum. Next base: position 10,423,512 of record OZ023241.1, on the reverse strand, counting down.
ATAGGTCTAAACGTAGAGACAAGAGCGTATTTAGGTGGGAGCATTGTGCCTTAGCCCCCTTTTTGACTTTGCCTTTTAGTAAAAAAGAACAAAATTAATGGTGCCACGTGACTAAAGTATGCCATACTCTTTTAATGGTTTCTGCAGCTTATGGCCAGGGGACTGGGATGAGGGGTATGCATCCTCCCACCAGCCATTTTCAAAAATGTTTTGATGTATACAATTTTTTCCATCATTTCAAACCTTTTTGATAGCAAAAAGCCTTACGCCTTCAGCACGTACATCGAAAACGAGCGAACAAAATGCATCATATTTGGCAAAGCTCTCACGAATAGGGTCAAAAAATTAAAAAAAATTTGCGTGAAAATTATTCAAAAAGCACTAAAATAATCACTAAAGCATTAACTGGCGGCCCGCGGTCCAAATCTGGACCTTCCAAATGCTGAAGCTGGACCCCAATAAAGTTTTTAGCCAATCAAATATTTTCCAAGTGATAACGTAAAACTTTATCATAAATACAACAGAATAAACCTTAAAAATAGGCGAGGTTTTTGTTTGTCCTGTTGTAACCTTCTCGTGGGTGCGATCGAAGAGTTATGCGTTAATTAAGATATAACTTTAACTAAAATCGACTGGTTAGTGTATCGATTAAGGATAACGTTATCTTTGTGGCAGGTCTTGGGTTGGATTCCCGGGCTATTTACATTGGACACATTGTCGCCATCAGCTCGCTACAGCTGCGATGTTTCTACGGAGCTGCATTGCCTAGGCGCTAAGCCGCGGAAATTGGCCCCACTACTCGATACACGCTTCGGCGTAATATCCCGAGTATAGCGAAGATTTGATTTTATTTAAATTCTTATCTTACAGCGCGCCAAAAATAGCGACTGAAGGCACTTTTCATTTAGTATTTTTAAAACAATAATGGATCGCAATGGAAGGTAACAAGTAAAAAGATAACGATAAATGCGATGGAGAGCCCCGGTGTTCATGGTATTACGCCGAAGCGATAACCAGCGCACGTGACAGGGCCTATCTCTGCGAAGTAGCGTCTAAGCAACACACCCAGGAGCGGATCCAGAAAGTTTTGGTGGGGGGATGTAATTTTGAATTAGGTTGAATGTTAAGTAAATGCAAAGACGTTTAGACCCGCAAATGGGCGTAAATAAGCCTTTTGAAAATGTTTGATGTCAGAGGCGTATACAAAATTGTATTTGAGGGAAGGAGCACCAATTTATGTCACTTTTTCAAGCGTATTTTTTTCCGGCAGAGTTAATTTTAAGCAACTTAAGTACCAAAAACGACTCTAGGGGATCCGGGGGCATGCTCCGCAGGAAAAACTTTGAAAATTTCATTTTGCAATGGCCATTTTAGTGCTTTTTGAAGAATTTTTGGGAAACTTTGTCATATTTTTGGTCCCTAACTTTGAGTGCTTCACCAAATAACATGATGCATTTTGTTCGCACAGTTTCAATTATGCGTGCTTAAGGCGACTAAGACGTATTGCTGTGAAGAGGTTCGAAATTATGGAAAAATGTTATTCATCCAAAACATTGTTAAAAATGGCTGGTGGGAAGGAATGCATACCCCACACCTCCCCCTGGATCCGCTCCTGAACACACCTTTGAACTCCAAAGAAACATAGCAGCGGTGGCAAGCCGTTGGCGACTTTTACCCTGTCCACATGTCCAGTTCAAGCAGCTCCGAAAGCCCACGGGCTGTCTGCGTCACAATTGAAATTTTCATGTCGTAATCACTTACTTCAACAAATTGACTAAGAATCAAAAAATGGTTATGATGCCGCAAGCGTGTCGGTCATTAGAACCACTCAAACTCGACATGTGGACAGGGTAACTACGTCCGATTTGGTAACCCGGAAATTGAACCCTAAACCTCCCGCGCCGATAGCAAGTCTTCAGTTATTTAGTCAACCGACTAGTATATTTTTTTTGCCCTAATCAAATCAGCCATGAATTTGTTTCTGGACCTTTGCAAATAATGAAGTTGTCTTTCTGGACCGATCCTGATTATAGTTGAGTAGCCCTGCACTACAGCATGTAAATTTTCAAAATTTTTCCGGGGGAGCATGCCCCCGGACCTCCTAGAGCCTTTTCTGTGTCTCAATCAGCTTCAAATTAGTTCTGCCGAAACAAATACGCTTGAAAAAAATGTGGAAATTATGCCCCCCCCCCATTCAAAATTTCTCGCTACGCCACTGCTTAAAGATGAGTCTGATCGTTGCTCATTAGGGCCTCACTGATCAAATAGCCTAGGGCCTCTCATTGTCTAAATCCGGCCCTGCTTACACCCTTTATAACAACCATAGTAACACGAAACCATGAATACTAACTCGATACGAGCTAACAGATAGGCGTCCTGCCATACAGATCTTACTCAATTAGCTGCAATACTACAACTATAAATCGCATTATATCGATACATGAAAAATACTATTATAGTCACACTAGTCAAACCCCCATCATTCTGAAATTAAGTTATTCCTAATTAATGAAGCATGAAAAAACGGTAAAAATTTATGAAGGCATAGATAGTGGCATGGCATACACATCAAAACTAGACCTACCTACATCTCTAATTAAATGAAAATGCCTCATGAATCGCGAAGTCCAGATTTCTGAGAACCTTAAATATTGAAAGTGGATATTTTTGCCACACCATTATTTTTATGGTTGATATGTTCCACGAAATTAAATCTTTAAAAACATTGAAATGGACCAATGGTGTATACCAAAATAGAGTTATGGAATGGCATATATAATATATATGCAGTTTGTGCACTATTGGATTGGTCCTGCATTTTTCTTTTGGCTTCATACATACGCCTTGTAGAAGTCTATTTGGAATTTACGTCATGGCACATATGTGTTCCGTTGGCCCTTAAAGGGTCAACTAAGTATTACATATCGAAGAACTCTATCAACACTTTGACCAGACAATAAACATCAGTCTATGACAACGCAGAAAAATCTAATTTACCTTATCAATAGACTATTGGGAGACTTTTGGGAGTCACAGACCTCCAGTTCGCCATAAAACAGACCGTTAGGAACGTATAGATAAGAGCACGCTGATATTGAAAGTGCGAACTTGCGATCCTGAAAATACCGTTATGTGCTTAGCATCAAAAACTAGAACCAGCAAAATATTAAATGCAGCTAGTTATCTTGCAGGTTTCGTGGGTAAGCCTCACTTCAATCACTTAGCGTGATTCCCTCAGCGTGATTTCCAGTAGTGTATTCAGCGGGGGATTGTTTTATGCCATGCTTCCTCCCCTTTTGCCTCTCTTAATTGGATTTTCACAAAGTCCAGAAGGAACGGCAGTTGAAGATTAAGCAACTGCTGGAGCATGTGGTCGTGCCCCCTCCCCTTTGAAACTTCTCGCTATGCCACTGTCAGTATGGTACAGATAGCCGGAAACTCCTAAGCTAGTTCGTACTAGCGCTTGATCTCTTTCTTGTAACAAGATAGGTAAATAACATGCAATTAAGCTCAACTGTTTCATTCTAACCTTTCTTTACTTAAAGCCCAATTATAGTTTTGGCGAAGGCGGGATAACATGAATCTTATGTCCCCAAATCACAAACTGGGACGCAATCAGGAAGACTAAAGGAGCAGATGCCCTACTTTAGCTGACAACCAATATTTTGCAGAATACACGCTGGATTACCGCGAGGCATCAACAACTGCCACTACATTCACATTTTTCTTAGTCAAATCATACAATTTTACATTGTTTGGCGTAACGCCAGCGCAGGAGTTGGAGAAAAGTAATTGTAACTTCCACTACAGTTGAATTGACTAGGATATTTGTTGGACGGTGGACTTTTTTATTCGGCTTCAAACTGTCTCTTATGCGGTGAACGCTGAACGTCGATATGGAAACTGTGAATAGTCGACCAAGTTGTAAATTATCGGTTGATCCAGTTAGGAGTCGACTTTTAAGTTTTCTTTATCGATGCAGACACACCTAAAAAGATCTAAAAATGGTTCCTGAACTTCCCTTACACATGGCCATTGGCCAAACTTATTTTTACCATATTTGGAGTTGCAAGACATTGCGGCGTTCCCTCTGAAGTTTTTTTTGGCTTGAATGCCGCCGCTTCTACTAAAGTTATCTGCATCCGGTTCCAGTTTCCGGCTGTCGGAAACCTTTGTCGGCGAATCCACTTCATCTTCCAACTTCCGATTCCACATTCTTGGGAAACATGAAAGAAATAAAAATGTTTTAATAAAAAAGCTTCGATATATAAAAAGCTAGGTGATTCTGTGGGTAAGTTTAATTTCACAATGATAATGACTTGAATCCAGCTAGCTTGGACGGGTGTTTTTGGTCATTGATATAAGATAAAAATATGTGATGTTTAAACCAAATATTCTCACAGGAAAGGCAGTAATTGTAGAAAGGCAGTAATTTTTAGCACGGGAAATTTATTTTCCCAAAAGGCAGCGAAAAAATAGCGAAGAACGAGGTTTCCATAGCACTTTATTGCAGTGATAAATTGTAAAGAAATTATTTCATAAACTATGCTAATCATAATAATGGACTATGGCTTTTAGAAAATATTTTGATAACGTTCCGATAAAATGTTTAAAATAATTTTTAGCACGGGAAATTTATTTTCCTAACAAGCAGCGAAAAAATAGCGAAGAACGAGGTTTCCATAACAATTTATTGCAGTGATAAATTGTGAAAAAATTATTTTTAATTATTAAAAAAAATTAATTATTGATCATTGTTAAAAAAATTATTACAATTATTAAAAAAATTATTTCATTAACTATGCTAATCATAATAATGGACTATGGCTTTTAGAAAATATATTGATAACGTTCCGATAAAATGTCTACAAAAAGAAAAGATAAGCCTGATAAGCCTATGTTTCCATGTGGTATGTGTCAGTTGGAATGCAATACATCTTGTATTCTATGTGAAACATGTAATTCATGGTACCATCAAAATTGTGTCTCCGCCTCCCAACCTACGTGGGATCAATGGAAACTATTAAATGATATCTCGTTCGTTTGTTCTGCTTGCTACCAAAACAGCGACAAAGAATTCGACTTCTTTAAAAGTGCCTCAAGATTGAATCAGGTAAAACAGTTTTAATTGTATTTTCATACATGAAACGAGCTTGAATACTTGAAGCGCATAATAATTTATGAGCGATGATGCGTGGCGATGTACTGCATGAAAATTCAAATTATTCGTGAGCGCGCTTAATTTTAGGACTGATTAAAATACATTTTTTTCAAATGTGTTGGCGCTAGCTTCCTCTTCAATTGAGTGTAAACACAAATTTAGCGAATTCTATTTGGGTGAAAACTACGAAATATACTATTTTTTCGAGCCATCTAACGGCGAAAAATTTTTACATCTTTTCGGATAACAATGCCAGATGGTTAAGTAAAAGGCAACTACCAATCGCCTGATAATATTTGCAATTCGTTTGGTTATAACACCTTTGTGGAAATAGTCTAGTTAAAGAGCTGCAGATCTTTAATAGTAAAAACAAAAACTATGCACGGTCGTTATTAAAAAACTCTAAATTGCGTCCGCAATAATTCTGAAGGAGAGCAATTATTCTGATACTTCTCTATAATAATGCGCTGAACGAAGTGTGCTTGCCATAGCATTGTAGCACAGTTCTTTTCAGACCTTTCAAAACTTTATCACATATAAAACGAAAAAAAGCGCTCCTAAAAGTAAGATATTTTGGGGGTATGGTTTATCGAAAAAATTTTGATAAAATTGAATTATTAGTGGCGATTTTAATACATTTCGAACAACTCTGAAGGCAATGTTTGAGTAATATTTTTTCGCCCCAATTTCGACTGTTTGAAGACAATGCATTTTTATATAGGCTAATATTCTATATAGGAGTAGCCCACGTGAGCATAATTGTACACCAAGTAGGCGCATTATGAAAACGGTTCGAATTCTTCAAAAAATAAATTCGCACTTTAGAGCTTTCCGGCATATCTTCGGAGATAACGCCCGACTAAAGTTTGTTAAGTTAGTATCATTTTATTCTATCGTGGTGGGAAACTCTTAACACAAGCGTGAAGATTTGTGAACACAGGAACCATCCGTTAAAATTAATATAGTTGTGCACTTTTTACGCGAAATTAAAGGGAAAGCACGTGGCTCTTCTTGCCCCTCTGCGGACTCCCATCGTTTCACCTTTGCTAAACGTTGGCAGTACTACAAAGAAATCTAGTCGATGCTATCAAGCTTATTTCATACTGATGTAATTATAAGTATCGTTAAACATGATATAAACAAGGTTGCCATATCGTGCTTATTTCTAAGATTTGGGCTTATATTCAAGAACAATGTCTTGCAAAACATAAATGCACTTATGTGCAAAAATGTACTTATTTTCAATTGCCGTATTAGTTTTTTTAGAAAATGGGTTAATAAATCTAGGATTTGCATACTTTGTTTTGGCTTTTTGATCAATAAATAGATATCACAAATAGAATTCTATTTGAATAAGCTCGCAGCTGATGATTGTCGTACGTGGTGGCGGCATTAAACACCGTGTAGTGCTTTTGCAATTTTAGCAATGTATGCTCTGGTTATTTTAAGTATTGAGCTCTGTATTAAGATACAGACATCAGTCAATTTGTATACATATTACGCGTATAAAAATACTCAATTTCTGTTAACTTGAGAACCGTTATTTTAAAGTTTTTTCAATGTGTTAATCGCTAGCCGAGATTCATACCAAGTGACAGAAATAAGATTCTTCTAAAACAAAATTGTCATCGCACTTTGTCATCACGTCATCGCATGTCTATTTACGTCATCATAATTTCATCGCAAAGCAGCGTGTTTATTACTTGGTGTAGGCAGATGGTAACCCTGCGTATAAATAAGATATTAGTTCAAAAATAAATGAGCTTGTAATCGAATTGCTTTGGTAAATGCAAGAGCTGTAATGCTGAAACTGTAACATCTGTAATTGCCGCCAATGCTGAGCACTAGCAGCTCGTGCTGTGATGCTTGTTTTCAAATTATCACACTACAGTTATTCATTGAGAAACGCGCATTGAAAAGCAATTACGAACGCATAATTAGAAATCCATTCCGTTAAGCCATTGGCTTTTAATTAGTCTATACCAAATGCTGTAAAATTTGTATTATGAACAATTTACCGTTGCATACAGAACAAGAGTTGCATATCAAATTATTTATCTTGCCCATCACGAGAAAGCGATCAAAGCGCTATAACGAGCTCGCTTAGGAGTTGCCGGCCATCTGTCTAACACGCCAATGTGGGGGAATCCCGCTAAGTGCTTTTCTCAACGGCACAACAAGTAAACTTGCCGGCTTGTTCTTCACACAGCGGGGAACCTGCTTGAGTGTCATCGAGCTTACACTTGTCACAACGAGAGGAAGCTTATCATACAATTTCTTTAAATTCGTCTTCGTTCTTGAAGAATTGGGCAAATATTGTAGTGCACTTATTTAGACTATAGGACAAATTTTACCTGCTTAATGGAAACGTTTTACGTTTTAACAGTAAAACGCTTATCGCTTTATGGCAGTGATTGTCGTGCAGTCAGTTCTTATCACTAGGGAGGAACTGCAAAAAAACATTTAAGATCATAGCGGTGGAATAAACTTTAAAATGTCAACACAAATTTTCTGATTAAATTTAAAAGCTGCTGGCATTTCGGGTTATAATTTTTATATAGGCTCATATTCTATGTAGGAGTAGCCCACGTGAGCATAATTGTACACCAAGTAGGCGCATTATGAAAACGGTTCGAATTTTCCAAAAAATGAACTTTCAGTTATGTAATCAAATATGAAAAGAAGTTTTCGGTTATTTCCAAACAAAACAACACCAAAATGCGACTGTTGTGAACAAAATCAGAGAAATTGAAGGATTAGAGGTGAAAAAGGGATATACGTTATTCATAAAATTTGTGATATGCGTTCCTAATACCGATAATAACAGAAATTAATGTTGTTACAGGCTGCAAACATGGAAGAGAAGGTGTTGAAACAAATTGCCATTAGAGAGAAGAAATTAATTGGAAATTTTAAAACGAGCGAACCACGAAAACAGATCAGTAAACGATTAAGAACTCACCAGTATTCCGATTCTATATTAAAGAAATATTCAAATATAACACACAAAGCTGCAGTCGAAACTACTGGTGATGGTAGCTGCCTCTTCAACGCCACTTCCATTGCTCTCTGCGGAGATGAAAGCCTGGCAACAACACTTAAAGTACTATGCGGTATTGAGATGGTGAACAACCAGTCCATCTATATCAACCATTCACTGGCACGGGGTTTTGAATTGGTTAGTCCCGACTACTGGGACAGCTGCAGGGATTGTTTCAAAAACGGAGGGTTTTCATCTGCCTGGACAATCCTTGCACTATCCCAGGTGATTGAAAGAAGAATCATATCAGTTTATCCAGCGTGCAATGGCCCAGACGATATGACAAAAGAAATTTTAAGCTGCTCAATATCGGCGAGAAGTTTCTCCAATGACGACCCTATTTACATTATGTGGACGAGGATGGGTCCTACCTCCCAAAAATGTTGGACCCCCAATCACTTCGTACCTCTTGTGAATAATGAATCAGTTGATAATCGAAACCAAGACGACATCTGCTACACCATTTCAGAGTCGGACTCCTCAGAGAGTACTGCAGGCTACTTTAAGAGCACTTTATCACCAATCAGGGGAAACAACCAACAAGTCATTATAGATGATGGGGACCAATGTAGTTTCAGCTTCCCCACGACATCCTACCACAATAAGGTCACTTCCACTCCTGAGAAATACAAAAGAACGGACATTAGTAACATCAAGAAAAAAGAACCCAACTACGCTCAAATGCACATGGAAGAAGACGAAATAGAAAACATTTTCCCCGAAAAAATGAAAATGGAGAACGATAAAAAATTACCATTGAGAAAAAGAAAACCAAAACGAGAATCAGAACTCATTGCTAGTAAACGATCCTTTCAGGAAAACGTGTTTGCAGATGAAGCTATTCTAACATCAGATTTGGATGAAAGTGATGTAATTGAATTTACCACGAGCATAAAAAAAGCAAAACTTCATTACCAGACAGTAGTGGAAGCAAAGAAACCCGAAAACGCAATTTTTTCCTATATAGATGATAAAATTCCTAAACTAAACCGGCCTACAAAGATTCCGTCACTTGCGCAAGAATCGAAAGAAATCGCAACCGCTTTAACATCTTTTTCAAGTAGCAGTGATTTTGTTGATGACATTGAAATCCAACTAGATAAGTTGTTAAAAGAAGCAAAGAAATCGAAAACATCTCTTTCAAGAAGCAGTGATTTTGTTGATGACATTGACATAAAACAAGATGAATTGTTAAACTTTATAAAACCAAAAAAATCAAGCAACAACCCCCAAAATGATGAATACCCTCCGAATGACTCTATGACAAGCGAACCATATGATGACGAGACTTACATGAAACATGATTTAAAACAAAACTCTTTGCCGTTTGGCGAATTTCTAACCACCAATCAGGTGATTGTTCTTTTGCTTAAAAGTGGCAAAAGCATTCTAGACACAATACCCAAAGGAAAGAAAGAAAATGTATACTATGTAGTTGATAACAGCAACAATTACGAAAGGGGTAAACAAAAAATTTGCAAACGCTTTTACGATGATTGTGGTGCGTGGACATGCAACACAACGTCATCAACTGTATACCTTGAAACAGACAAAGAAGTTTATAAAGAAATTCATCTTATTGATGGTTTGTACTGCAAAAGAAAAACACGTGAAAAATGTTACTTACCTCTTGATCCTCAACCAGATGCAAAGAAGATTGTAGTTGTGAGCAAATATTATTCAAAATTGAAAGTCGACACTCAGTACCGGAGAAAAATTACCTGGATAAAATCTTTTTCCAGTGAATTTGAAAAACGTGCATTTGTTGAATATACTGGAAAGTTCCCTCATCACTCCCCTCATGGTAATTCGAAACACAATAGAAATGTTTACATCCGCACAAGCGAAAAGACCATGGAATCTGTCAAAGACAAAGTTTTATTTGCAACAGGAAGAAAATTATATGATGCACTGCAAACCGATAACAATAATTTACTTGACAAGCCACGTGATCTTAGATTAATATACAACGCCAAAAGCAACCAAGCCAAAAAAAAACTCAATGACTTACACACCAAGCAGAGACTTACATATGGCAAAACTTATGGAGACGAAATATTACAAGTTATTAATATGGCACAAACGCACGAATTCGTTCAGAGAGTAAACCATGGTAAAAATTGTCCCACTTCAATAATTTTGTATGTTGCACAACAAATATTAGATATCAAAAGATTCTGTTGTTCCGGATCTACCGTTTTGGGAATCGATAAAACTTTTAACTTGGGAAAGGTATATGCTACAGTTATGGTATTCAAAAACCTCAGTGTGGTCAAATCCAGCACTGGTGAGCACCCTCTTTTTTAGGCCCAATTTTGTTGCATTGTAATTCTAATTATGAAACTTTTTCCTTTTTTTTCATTCATTTGCGTGCAGTATTGGGTGATCACAAAAAATTGATTTTCGGAACCGACGACGAACAAGCTCTCCACAAAGCAGCTTTATCGGCTTTCCCTTCCAGCAAGCACGCACTGTGCACTTCTCATTTAAAGACAAATTTGACACAGTATCTAATCAACAAAGTTGGCCTGGAAAAAAAAGCTAGAAAATTACTCAGCGAAAAAATTTTTTCCGTTCTTGATGCCACTGACGAAGTTTCTTTTGACCTTTTGTGCCGAAAAATTGTAAAGGAATGCGATATTGAATTTTCAGGATTAGCAAGTTATTTGAATAGTCGATTCTTTCCATTGTTAAAAGATAAGGTTTGGAAAGTTTCTTCCTTGGTCGGTACGGAATGGACCAATAACAATAGCGAGTCCATGAATCATGTTCTGAAATGCAAAACAGAGTGGAAACTAAAAAAACTGCCAGATCTTATCACGATTATTTTTGAATTGGTAACGTCTATGTACGTTGATGTGAACAAAGCTGTAGCATCTATTGGTCCATATGAACTAAGTCCTGCCTACAAACAGTTTGTCAGCAGTTTCGACGAATTTAAAGCAAAAACCGGTTCTGAGCAGGCAAAACACATCGAAAACTTCATGACATTCAAGCCAGTCACATCAAGATTGACCAACTATCAAAGCATTAGTACCAACTCCAATTTGATTACTCGAAGACCTGCTAAATCTGCTGGAAAAAAAATTGGACAAAGACGTCGATCTGCAGCAAACAGAGCACCCTCTAATGCAGGTTAAACACATCAATTTCTTGAATAAAAATTTGTAATGAAAACACAGCACAAAAAACAAGTTGAACAGTATTTTCACCCTAACCAGGGATCCTAAATTTCTTTCTCAGCTGCTCTTTTGATTACATATAAGCAATCTAGCACCACTTAACACTTCGTTGCTCCTGCTATTGTATCAAGTATATATTCTTGTTGCCATATTGAATTGTGAATCACATTTCATCCTGGTTGTATTCGTATTCAAAATTGGAAGTTTTGTATTCATTGTTATTGTCCATAAGAATGTTGGTGAAAACTGAATCACACTGACTGAGACGCTGAGACCTTTGATACATTGTGCATGCTTACCTTATTAGGATATTATCACGACTCAAATGACTTTGCCGATGTGATGTCATAACGAGATAAACCTGTACAATGGCTTGTAGGTATCAGCGTCTCAGCTAGTGTGATCGCTCATTTAAGATCTTAAACGCCAGTTTTGAATTTGACGTACTTTTTAACACCTTCAATGAAAAAATAATGCTACCCTTCAATTTTCGTTTAATATAGCCTATTGGTATGTGGGATGATATTAGCTATCAAAACCAAATGGATTTGCACAGTATGTGTTGTGTGCTACTAGAAAAACTTTCATGTGATTTTTATTATGCAATGTGTATTTTGTACAGAAATACTCAATGTTTACTACATAATAATTTTTTCAAGCACATATGCCAGTAGTTGTCAACTAATTAAGGTTAGTTTTTGGCCCCCTTCTAGAGACTCTAAAAACCAATGGTCCTCTCCTCCACAATACCATTTTCTTTCAGCGCATCATTTGCAATGGCTACATCAGTCTGATGGATTTTAAGTGCTTCCTAATTATTGTTAAACAATATTGCACTGGAAAACCGATGGCTCATATCCTAATTGCTTCCAGTTGAGAGTTGCTGGACTAGCATACTGATTAATGATGTTGTTATGACCTAATGCAAAACCTTATTAAAGCTTTTTTTTTTCGTTCCTAATTTTTGTGAAGCATAAGACTATAAAGAACGTGTATATATTATCTTTTTACAACAATGTTTTTTGTGCTCGATATTGCTTCATAATCGCATTGTATTGTTTTAGCTTGCTTTGATATATTCACTTCTTTCTAAAACTAATAATTGTCAATTTCCAGCCAACAAAGTCAGTCAGTAGTTGCTATATATCACAGCATTTGTTGTGCTAATGTTTCAAATTGTGCAAAAAAGTATATATACTGATTAATGATGTTGCTATGACCTAAAGCTAAACTGTATCCAAGCTGCCTTTTTGCATTCACCAGTCCAATGTCTGAATATGTTAAGTGTTAACTGTTTTATTACTTCGTTCCTAATTTTTGTGAAGCATAAGACTAAAAAGAACATATATTATCTTTTTACAACAATGTTTTTTGTGTTTGATATTGCTTCATAAGCACATTGTGTTGTTTTAGCTTGTTTTGATGCATTCACTTCTTTCTACAACTTGTAATTATATACTGCGTTACCAGCCAAAGAAGTCAGTAGTTGCCAGTGCCAACGAGGGCAAATTGTCACTAATTTCTGAATTTGCAACTGTGGAAACACGCTTTAAATTTTCACATTGTAATCTTGCTATTACACTTTTTAAGTTTTAACCTGCAACCAAAACATAATTCTTTCAAGGATTGCAACCACAATTTGATACATTAAAATTGCTAAATCTGTCAATTGCCTACAACTGAACTTATTAGCTATTATAATTTGCAACTTCAACTATGTGTAACAACAAACCATTTTCTAACCACAACAATACCTACTTTGGCAAGTAAGGGGTTGTAATACACAAGCAAGAACCGGTATTCAGGTATTCGTTTGTTTGCTTGCTAAACTTCTTTATAGAGATTATTTTGTCATAAAATGGGGTACCGGTACACTGGTACAGAGATTAAGGAAAAAGCTTACAAATAAATCCCCAATGTAACGTATTTGAGTTTAAGGATGTGATCCTGTGATAATAAATGTTTTACAACTGTTTTACATGCTTCTGCAATCTGATACTGCATTATACTGTTATAGGGCGATCACACTGTCACAAAACAGCAAACTATTGCAGGGTAATTAATGTGGCATACATGTAAACATAAAATGAAAAAAAAACATACCGGTACCACAAGTACTTTGCTATTTTGATGATATCAACACATATCCAATCAAAGCTAAAAAAACATTAACAGTTACAGTACAGCTGGGCTATTGCAATACAATGATCAAATTCTGATTCTTAGAAAACCACATCCAGGACATCTGAAAAATGTACAGGTAATGATATGTATCACTTACCACTTTGAGTTTTACACTAATCAAAATTATCTGCAATAAACCTTTAGTGGGTAAAATTAAAAAAAAAAGCCTCAGACACAGCTCGATGAAGAGTTTGATAAAATTTTAAAAAGATAAAATTGATATAATGTACCCAGTACCTGCGTAATACTAAACGAGAAAAATTAAACGCAATTTTCTTTTTTTTAGATACTGTTTACAAAAATACAAAGAGATAAGTGCCATTACTTCCTGGTCTTCAATACTGACAATCTAACTAAGAAACCTTTAAACATCTAAATAATATTTTGGATTTGTCATATACATACTCAGCATTATTTATGATAAAGGTCGCTTAATTCAGTAACTGAGTTTAAGATTTGTCAATATTAAACTTTGTAAAAAGAAGATTGCATTCAATTTTTGTCATTTAATATTACTTGATAACTTCCCTTTTACTTGAATGTAATCTGTATATTGACTTCAGTCCATTCAGCCAAATCGTCCAGGCCTATGCACTATGTACTCTGATACCTGGGTACTGGCCTAATCCAACCTCTCTGAATCTTAACTAGGGTCAACCTTATTGTAAACCACCGTAAATTCTTTTTTCTTGCTTTGCTTTACATTCACTGCAGTGCTTCAGTGCTCTAAATAAATAGCCTACCTGTAAATTAGTGAGCTCTGCGTTCTCTACCAGATTGGACATCGCTATTTGGGACATCGCGGACATCGCAATTTGGGACATCGCGGACATCGCGGACATCGTTGACATCGCGGACATCGCAATTTGGGACATCGCGGACATCGTTGACATCGCGGACATCGTTGACATCGCGGACATCGTTGACATCGCGGACATCGTTGACATCGCGGACATCGTTGACATCGCGGACATCGTTGACATCGCGGACATCGTTGACATCGCAGACATCGCGGACATCGCAGACATCGCGGACATCGCGGACATCGTTGACATCGCGGACATCGTTGACATCGCGGACATGTACTATTTAGTAACACCGTTATGAACAGGGGTGCAAATTTATGTTAAGCATTGGGGGAGATGATTTAGCAAAATCAACCATTTTTCGATATTGGTGGGGATGATTTAGCAAAATTGACAAGTCTGCAGATGTCCAATTTTTTGCCCTAAATGAAGTGAAGACCAAAAAACAGGTCATAACGTTCCCAGATGCCCAATTTTTTGCCCAAAATGAAGTGATGACCAAAAAAAAGGTCATCACCTTTGCTGATGCCCAGTTTTGGGACATGAAAATATTGGGGGGATGCTACCGGATTTTGGGGGGATACATCCCTCCATGGATTTGCACTCATGGTTATGAAGAGGTTCGAAATTATAGAAAAACTTTATTTATCCAAAGCATTGTTGAAAATGGCTGGTGAGGGGCCGGGAATGCATCCCCCACACCTCTCCCCCCTGGATCCGCCCCTGGTCCCCCTAATCCCTTCCTTGGCTGCGTCGATGCACCTGTGCATTCTTTCGCTAACACTATGAGGCGCTGTTTGAAAAAAATAATTTAGGCTTTTCCATAATTATGTTGTTTTCAGCCAATTTAAGCTACATTTTGTCCAATATATTACATAGGATATTTCCCATAGATGGGCAAGTTAATGCAAAACGTTAGCTTCGTTAACCACCACTTCGTTAGCACAGTTATGTACTTCCGTTAACGTTAATTCGTTAAATTCAGCTCCAATTAACGGAAGTTAATTAAATTTGTTAAATCGTTAATTTTGACTTAAAACGGTATTTTTTTTTACAAATAAGCTTAAAATTTTTTAATATTTATGTTTGCATAAGCATTTAAGCAATTTTTCTGCTCACAAACAACATGTTTTTTTGTTTTTATCTCGCTTTTTGACCTCATTGGTCGTATTTTGCTAGTTAATGAATGTCAATCAAACTTAACCAACAATAAGAGAAATAAGCGTTCACAAAAATTTAACGGAAGTTATCAAGCATTAACGGAAGTTAGTTATCAAGCATTAACGTTAATTTCAAAAAAAAATTATCGAATTAACTAGTTAATGAAAAAGTTAGCTTCGTTATTCACGAATTAACGAAATTGAGCCCACCTCTGATATTTCCTATTTGTATATAAGACAAGTATGTGGTTTAAAATAGCCGAAAAAACTGGGAAACTTATGAAGCGCCGTTTTTAAATTTAAGACAAATATGTGGCTTGAAATAGCCGAAAAAACTGACACAAAATATATAGAAAATTTCCTAATTATTGCATAAATTTGCCAAAAAAAGCAATTTATGCAATAATTTGTCCTAAAATTACGTAGGAAATTTCCTATTATGTTTTGCGCTGCTTTTTTGTCAAATTTATGTAATAATTTGTCTTATATATTATATAGGAAATTTTCTATATGTTTTGAGCTGCATTTTTTGGCTAATTTGAGCAATAATTTGTCTTATATAATATACTGGAAATTTTCTATATGTTTTGCGCTGCATTTTTTGGCGAATTTGAGCAATAATTTGTCTTATATAATAAATAGGAAATTTCTCATAAGTTTGCATTTTGCGTCAGTGTTTTTGACTGTTTTAATCCACTTATTTGTCCTATATACACATAGGAAATTTCCTATATAATATATAAGACAAAATGTAGCTTAAGTTAACCGAAAAAAGATGTGAAACATACGAAAAAACATCTATACCGTAGAGCAGAAGTGGGCAAAATACGTCCCGCCAGCAGTTACAAAAAATGAATAGGTCAACTGAGGATGCGAAGACTTTTTCTTTTGCTCCTCATCTATATTTTCGGCGAACACAAGACATCCAGTGGAAAACAGGTTATGCGAGGATATAAAGACCTCTTTTGCTCTTCACGACGTCGAAAGAAGTGAAGACCTTTTTTTTTTTAGTCTTCACTTGATTTCGGGCGGTAATTTGGACGACGAAAATTGCGGCCCCTTCTTATTACTGGGCACGCTTCTGTTCATCTAATAATTCGGCCCGGGAAGGACTTGGTCTTCCCACATGTGGCCCGTCGGCTGAAATAATTGCCCACCCCTGTCGTAGAGCGAGACAGCGTTGTTTCTGGCTATTAGCCTTCATCAGCCGCCCTCAGGTAAGAAACATTCATCTTCCAGGACGAATGATCTTGCCAGGATCACTCATCCCTTCGGATAAATATTTCTTAAAGAATTTGACCTTTGTGGTACGCAATCCACTCGTGTGGCTACGTCACCATTCCAGTCAAACTCTTTACTATCCAGTAAAACATCTATATTTGTTCAAAATTTGCCATAATTTGCTTGTTTTGTAACCGGCCGTTAGCTCAGTTGCTAAGCGCACGCTATCGGTGCGGGAGGTCTGGGGTTCAATTCCCGGGACGGTCAAATCGACACAGTGTCGCCAACGACTCGCCACCGTTGCGACGTTTCTTCGGAGCTGTGTAGCCCAGGCGCTAAGCCGCGAAGATGGGCCCCGCAACTCGTTACACGCTTCGGCGTAATACGACGAGTATAATGAAGATATGATTTTTTTTGATTTTGCTTGTTTTGTGCAGTTAAATTCTACCAACATATCGGTATTGATAGATAATTACAGCCCATATTTTGCATCTTGCAGAGCAGCCATAGTATACCTAAAAACAAAGCAATTTTAGTGAAACAAGTTCTTCTGATGTTAGCAGCATAATGCAATCATTTGGCTAATAGCCTGAATTAAAAATTTAGATGTGGGTAATACCTACCAGACGATAGACCACACGTGGCAGGCCTAATCTAACCGACGGCGACCAATTATGACTGTGTATGGTTTGGGTAAGGGGTACTAGTACTACTGTACTAGGTAGTCAGCAGGTCAGCTAAGCGATGTGGAATTATTTGTGTTCCGCAGTTTAGTGTTTTAATGCAGACTTCAAACAGACAAAGCAGTCTTACAGTAAGCCTTTGTGGATTGCAGATAGGCTGACTTAGTCCAGCAGCTAGTGAACCAGCATTTCTTCACTGTACATAGGCCAAAAGTTCTAAATTCAAGTTTTGCACAACCCACAAGTTTGCCAGAAATTATGAAAGTTACTGGGTAATTGTACAAAATTTTTTGTTGCTGCTAGAGTTAGGCTACAGTAAATTGTTTTGTTTGTATAGCCAATAGTTTTTGAAATGACCATGTTTTACTAATGATTGGGAAAGTAATTGCCAGTATTTTATTCGTTTGATTTTTATGTACTGAACCATCATCAATGACATGGCTGAGCGGAATTGGATCAGTGTAGGCTACGAAGGCTGTTTGGTTTTGAACTGCAGTATTTGGTTCTTTCACAATAACTACCGGTACATTACAATTTTAAATTGCTTTTCAACTTTTATGAAGCTATTGGTACGGTATGCATCAAAGTTGAACTGAATTCATTTGAACAGTTTCACATGTCCAAAATGAAAATTTAGGTCTTGATATTCAACAGTGTGTTCATATGAAAATGCAACTTGAGTATCTCTGAAGTGCCTGACTTTCAGAAGGGCATGAGCATTAGCAATTGATCTTTTTCTGCTTCTTCCCAAGTACTTAAAAATGTTACAAACCACTGAGCAGTTGCAGCGCTGCAGTAAAATAGCCTTCCAAACTGCTGGTATTTGTCCGTTTCCCTTCCTAAACAGACACTTTTGCGTAAAAACAGGAGTCAAACAGGAGCAGGAGTATAGAAAGTAGTCATTGACCAGGAGCAGGATTAGAAGTCTGGTTGGTCAAAACAGGAGCAGGAGTCCAAAAAAGGCGACTTCGCACACCTCTGATCGTCACATGGTAGGCCTAACTTCGCCACGTAATCGAAAATGTGGGGAAGATGTGGAAGAGTGCATGGGGTGAGTGGGGAAGTGTGTTGGGGTGTAGGGTAGGTGGGGGAAGCTGTGAAAAGAGGTGTAGGGAAGTGTGATGGGGTGTGGGGATAAGTAAGGAAAGATGTGTGGGGAGTGGAGAAGTGTGGGGAGGGGTGTGGGAGAGTGTATGGGGTGAGTGGGAAAGTGTGTTGTCGTGAGGGGGAGGAATGTGGGGGGAGGTGTAGGGAAGTGTGTTAGAGTGTGGGGCCCCAACACACTTCCCCACATCTCCTCACTCACCTTTCCTTACATCTCCCCTTACTTCCCCCACACCCCAACACACTTATGCACACCTCTTCTCATACCTCTTCCCCCATCTCCCCTTCTTCCCCCACTGCCCAACACACTTTCCTACACTTATCCCCACATTTTCCTCACCTTCTCAAAATGTTGCAAAGTTACCATGTGACGAAGTTTCTGCGGCGAAGTTACTGGCAACCTACTAGCAGCTGACCCTGGTGTTTATTCTAGCAGCATAGGGGTAGATTTAGAAATTTCAAAATTAACGGAGGACAAGAGAATGCCTGGTCTATTGCTTGGAGATTCAAAGTGTGTTCACCAACTAGTTTAGTTGTTAAATGGACTAAACTTAACGCTTAGAGCTTATTGCTTGTTAGATATACTACAGCTGTACAGTACTACCAATACCGCAGTCACTCACTATTCTGAAGCTTTTGTGCAATTTAGTCTAACCTAACCCTAGATTTTAAGGTGATAGTATGTCAGCTGCTGCTGCACCACCCAAAGATGTCCAAATGAAGTTGAAATCTAAAAAAAAGAATTTCAAAAAGCAGAAAAGAAAAGTCTTTCGTGCCAATGAACCTTTCATTAGTGTTTTCATGTGGGGTGTTAATCACTCGGTGAGTACTGATACTGTTGCACATTTCTGATTATGTAAACTAGTGTAACTTGTACAGTTATAGGAAGTATTGATGTGAGCATGCAAAATGTGAGCATGCTGGTGCATGGTGTTGAATGATTTGTTTCTGATTAAAAATTCTGGAGAAAAAAAATTTTGCAACAGTAGAGTACGGTACCAATATCAAATGAAACTATTCTGAAATGGTCATCCTTATCTAGAAATTCACATACGGTACCGTTGTCTACAGGGCATCGAACCGCTTGAAACATCGCTTTGGTTTAGGTTCAGGTTCGACAAAATTCATTTTTGGCAGTGTCTAGAGCACCAGCCCAGTTTCCATAACCAAAAGGCTGCTGCACCGGCAGCTTGTTTTTTTCTATAATGGTGTTGCTGTCACGTGGGATCGGTTTTTCTGCGCTGCAGCAGTGCAGTGGACTGCTTGTTTGTTTCTATAAAACAGTGTTGCCAGATTGGGCTATTTTTTTTTTTTTCGGCTTGGCTCTGCAAAATACAGTTCGGCGAC
Organism: Trididemnum miniatum; assembly: GCA_964006365.1. Taxonomy (NCBI): domain Eukaryota; kingdom Metazoa; phylum Chordata; class Ascidiacea; order Aplousobranchia; family Didemnidae; genus Trididemnum; species Trididemnum miniatum. The sequence continues at coordinate 10,403,624 of OZ023241.1, read as the reverse complement.
TTGCAAACAGGCAAGTTTTTGGGCTACTTATCAATCCTGATTGGGTTGTAGGTTTGCTTTTGTGTGCACAATTTGCTTGCATTTTTTTTTTTGTAACTCGATGTGGACTAGGCTACGGTACGTGTTAGGCCTATTTTTATTTATTACCAATTCTGTAGTCTAGCCTATAATATTACAGTTGATCGTACCTTTTACTTCGTAGTAAAGTTTGTGTACATAATGCTTTTCACGATTGGCAACACTCTTGTGATTTTGTCATAATCAAAATTTGTCATAATCAGAACTTCAAGACTAAACCTACAGAAAGAGACTTGATAAGACAAACAAGGGAAGAGCTCTTAAGGATTGGCTATTGCTTACTATAGATTGGTTGCTTACTTTACGTTGGACTGGAAGTTAAACTTTACTGAATTGACAAGCTAATGGCAGGTTATTCAGTAGGAGCTTATTCATTCGCAAAGTTGTTAGACTAGACCTGCCGGTACCTATGCATCTAAAGTAATGAAGGTAAAAATGTGCCTTTAGACTCTGAAACTGATAATGCAGTGGGCTTGGTGCCCAATTTTTGTTGGTAAATGTGCATGGGATGATCAAGGCAGAGCAGACTTGATATCAAAAGATTTACCCATAGTTTAACTGCTCAGATGGCGAAGCGGATAGAGCGTCTGCCTCTGCAGCAGTAGACTCTGGGTTTGACTCCAGGTCGAGTCAAACCAGTGACTTGAAAATTGGTATTCATAGCTTCCCTGCTTGAGGTTCAGCATTGAAAGGGATAGTGTGAAGAACATGCCGGCAAGTTCACTTGTGCCATTGGGAAAGGCACTAAGCGGGATTCCCCCATCTTTAAGTGGTAGACAGGAGGCTGGCAACTCCTAAGTGAGCTCGTATAGTGCATTGGTTGCTTTCTCGCAAAGGAGGATAAATATATGACTAAATAAAAAATCAAAATAACTCAAATATAGGTTTGATTCAGATTATTTATATGCGAAGGTCTTCAAGCTAGCTAAGCTGTTACCTGCTGCCTGTCTACACATTTAGGCGCAATCTTCTCGCTGTCCTTTTTATGCTGAGCGTAAGCAAAAGGCTATGAATACCATTTTTTAAAAACTGTTGATATGACTAGACAAGAGAATGAGCCCACGTCTACTGACTGCGAGGCGGATACTCTAACCACTGCGCCGTCGCGCCAGCAATTGTGATTCAATTCCAAATTTGTACAGGTTTTCAATCATAGCAATTAAGTATGATAATGTTCATGCGCAGCTTGACATTGAACTTAGATTAAGATAAGAAACAACAAGTATGTGGCGAATCAAGCTAGGTAATTTTATGATCTTTCCACCATGATTTTTAGTTGATATGTTGCCACATAAAATTGAACTACTTTTAGAGTAAGTTGGCTACTTTTTAAAAAAAAACTGGCAACACTGTTTCAAAAGGCTGTCGGTGCTCTAGACACTTCCTTTATTTTTACCGGTTTACCTTCTGTTCAGGTTTTTCGTTGTTTGATTTTGCAGGTTTAGTTCCAGTTAAAATATAAATAGGAAGTGTCTATTTCGCCGTATGTAGTGCTTTTACATAGTGAGAGCGCCATCAAAATAGCTTCTAGGTCTGTTTTGCTGGAAGTAGGGAAGTAGATGCTGATTTTAGCTGCTGCCTGCAAAATAGACCTAAGAACTATTTTGCCGTTAGCGGAAAAATAGACGCTGCCTTAAAAATACTTCGAATTGTCAGAGTCAGGTTCATAGAAGCAAAAATTTAAAGGTTCAAATTCGGTTTGGGTTCAAGAATTTGCAAGCGCTAATTCGACTTATGTTCTGGTACACAGCTACAGGCGCATTTTTTACAAAACTACTGGTTGTATTTACGCTGATTATCCTGATTGTACTTTTTAAGATGTTACTGTAGCCCATTTATAAAGGATGTCCTCAGTGGTGGAAATAACCTCCGGTCTGGGTTTAAGTTAGACAAAAATTATTTTAACGGTTCAAATCCACTTAAGATTCAAGGATGTTGATAACCTTGGGTTCAGGTTAAATTTCCGTTTTTTAAATTATTAAGGTTACATTTCGGTTTTGGTTCAATGCAAGGAAGCCAAATCTCTGCAAATGTACCAGTAGTGTATTAATAGGGCAGAGGAGGCTTGTATGAATTAAGCCACTTCATATTGCAATAGATGGTTCTGTTTAAAGCTGACGGGAATTTCCCAAAACGTCATGCACAATGCAGACATGCTCTTACCCCAACCCTATGCGTGTCTCAGAACCGGTATTGGGGAATTTCCACCTGCACTTTAGAGAGAACCATCCATCGTAATATAAGGCAGTTTGAAAACAATTTAACCCCTTTTGATATTATTTGTCAATTTTAAATATGCTTGTTCATATTATGTAGCATGTTGGATCTGGGCTCGTTTTAAAGAATGCTTTTCTTGTGTGATGTTTACGGTAGGCGTAACCTGTGAACTGTGCTATCGATATGTAGCTTTTTGTATGAATGGGCTTGGATGATGCATGACAAGTTCAATTAAGTACATCACTTTTGGTAAAATCATTCAAAGAATAGCTTTGAAACAAGAAGCAAGGTTGGGTATCACCTTGCTTCTCGTTCTCACTTTGATGCGATTACCCTCTGACGAGTGCATAATGAAAAGCTGGAACAAACAGCTTTTTTCAAAGCTACACAAAAATGTTATGACCGGGTGTTTCGTAAAGCGTAATGCAAAAACTGCTTTTTTCAAAGCTATTCACAAGTACTGTACCACCAATCAATTATTAAACTCATTCAATTGAATGTTATTTACAAATTACTTGGATTGATGAACTTTTAAGGTCACTTTTGGTAAAATCGTTCAATTAAAAGTTATTTACATACCACTTGGATTAAGGAGCTCTGTATTCTGAAGTATCAAAAATTATCAAAGCACCTTGACATTGTAATTATATGCCCAGTGGTGTAAAGTAACGAAATACTTTTACTTGAGTAGATTACTTGAGTAGTTTTTTTCAGTAACGAGTAGGCCTACTTTTTTGAGTAGTTTGTTTTTGGCTACTTTTACGTTTACTTAAGTACTTTTATTTAAAGTAACTCCACTTGAGTAGTTTTTTAGAAAAGTAGAAGTAGTTTACTATTAAGGCATTTGAGTTACAGTCTCGCCTTGAAATCCCTCGTTGCGCCTAAAATCTGTATTTACACTCCAATTCTCCGTTATTCAACTCCATAACACTCGGTCTCGTCATCGCCATGGAAACTTCACTCCATGCGATAAGAATTACGCTGTCGCCTTTGATACTAAACGTCATGTAGGGAAGCTATAAATACCAATTCTTAAGTCATTGGTGTAACCCAGGGGTGGCCAACCTGTGGCGCATGCGCCATACGTGGCGCATTGGCTACCTAAAAGTGGCGCATTGCACCTTTTTGATGACAAGCCACTTCTACTCACTAATTTTTTTCATTTGCCCTCCACCGATATTTTTCAGTGGAAAACAGAACATCTGAGGGCGTGAAGACTTTTTTTATTTTTTGCTCACCACCGACATTGTCAGTGGAAAACAGGACGTCTGGGGGCATAGGCGCACGCAGGGAAGCCATGGTGCCATGACTCCCTTTGGCCCAGTAATAAGGTGCTAAAACCTTACTTTCAGTCTATAATTTTTCAAACTAATAATGATTGTAGCCTCCTTTCACTGATTTTAGCCAAGCTTCTGCTTTTAGACGTAAGCTGTGAAAATATTTTTGCATTGCCTGTAGTGGCTGCATTCACTGCACACCCTTTTTCGATAAAAAAAGTGTGCTAAAATGAGTGTTTTTTTATATGAAAACCGTAAAAATCCGTTGGCGGCTGGGGGTTTCACCCCCGGACCCCCGGTTGTGGCCCCTCTTTGCCAAATCCTGGGTGCGCCACTGTCTCAGGGAGTGAAGTGAAGACCCTTTTTTTGCTCTTCATCGATATTGCACGCGCTTGTTTTGAAGAACTGAAAAGAAATGGATGCTTGATGTGGCGCATCTAAATTAAGGGTAAAAAATATTGGCGCATGGAATCAAAAGGTTGGCCACCCCTGGTGTAACCCAACACTGAATCGAATCCCTAGTCTACCGTTCCAAAAGCAGACGCTCTTTCCAATCGGCCATCTGGGCGGTAATAATTTCTTTTGTTTCACCATTTTGCCACCGTCAAAACAAGTCCGTCATCGCCGCATCGGCAAGTGTGTAGTTGACACTTTGACGTTTGAAAACGCTATACGAGTGCTTTTACAATAACAATTCCATAGATTAATGGTTTAGTATTTTAGTTTACATATACATCAGCTAGATTGTGTAAGAAATTTTATTATAATATTGAAAATTTAGATAAAAGAAACATCAAATGTACGCATGCCACACATGCTTATGCCGGATGATTTTAAAGCTTTTGCTAAAGTTCGAGTTGACAATCACATGTTTAACAAGTAAGTTCCAAATCAAAATCTTCATTATACACGTTGTTAAGCCAAAGCGAGTGGCGGGACTCACCTCTGCAGCTTAGTGCCAGGGCAATACAGTTCCAAGAAATGCCATTGTGGTTGTTTGCCATTGGCAACGCTATGTCCAATTTGACCGGCCCAGCAATTGAACTCAGAACCTCCCACACCAAGAAAGATGTCTTTAACCGCTGTGCCAACCGGCTGGTTTACAAGGATTTTTCTTGGTATTAATAGATGCATATGAAATATTATTGAAAAAATCACGTAGAAATTGTTCGACATTAACCAATGAGAAGCATTTATTATGTTTCATGTAGTTTTGTTTTTCATTGACTTTTGTTATTTGCAGGGAAAATCTCCCAAGCCACTTTAAGGTCAAAGAGTACTGTCCCCTTGTTTTCAAGCGACTTCGAGAGTTATTTGGAGTGGATGACAAGGGTTTTGTGGTAAGATATGTGTGACTGTAAAACGGTACGAAAAGGTTGGTTATGAATGAAAAGCTAAGGTTAAGAGATGCGTGATGTAGAATTGGAAAATATATCGTTACCAACTTGGATAGTAAATATGTGCCTAGGTGTATGCATTAAGGTTCTCTGTGTCTATGATTCAAGTTTGGCTTGGGAATTTTGGAATCTGTGACTGAGATGTGGATTTTTAAATAAAAACATTGCATATTTTTCTCTAATGCAGTTTCCATTTTCAATGAATTTGTTTTATTTTCATGAATCAAAGTTAGTCCAGCCAGTTAGGTTAAAACTGGCCGGTTGCCTCAGTTGTTAAGCTCATCGCAATTGGTGTGGAAATGTCTGTGGTTCGATTCCCAGACCGGTCAAACCAGACACAGTGTTGCCAGAGGCTTGCCACAGCCGCTACGTTTCTTCAGAGATGTGTTGCCAGGCGCTGAGTTGCGGAGATAGGCCCCGCCACTCGTTACACGCTTTGGCGTAATATGGCGAGTATGATCAAGATTTAATTTTTTTCATTATTCAAAATCAATATAATTATATGTGGTTGCAAGATTTTTCATTTTTTTGTAGAACTCACTTTGTGTGAACCAGCCAATATCTGTCGATGACAAGGGTCGTTCTACTGCTCGTTTTTGGCATTCATTTGATCACAATTTTGTGATAAAAACTTTAACCAGTGATGACATCGGCTACGTACACAGTTTTTTGCCTAATTATCATCAGGTAAAAAATGCTTTGGAGGTGTACTTTACAGAAGTTGCGCTGGTTGTGTTCAATCCACACATTTGTGATTTTGTAGTCCTTAACATATCGTAGACTGTTTGTTGTACAAATGCAAAAGCTGCGTTACAGTTGCTGAGTCGCTGTACGAATATTACACGGATTGTCGAACACATATGTGCGACTGCAGCACAGATGAATTAATCGTTTAATGATTAAGATAGAACGGTGCTGTGGACGATACTTTGTTCTCCTGCTGAACTGAGATGGATTTTTACTGTTGAAATATGAATGGTGTAATTTTTGAAATATTTGCACCAAAATTAGTAGTTATAAAAAGAAACTTTGTTTAGCTTAATTTATTTACAAATTTTTCTGCACTTATCCCTGAACCCACAATGTAGCCTAACTTCGAAATGTAGTATCTCAGTGCTTGATTATGTTTGCATTCGTTTTTGTTGTAGCATGTCGTGTTGCATTGGTGCTATTACTGAGACTAACTGTGACCATATATATTTTGTCGGTCAAACCACTTGTACTGATAAGAGCCCAAATGTTGAAACAGTGTTTAGTCACTGCAGTAATTTGTAATTTTAGAAAAATTAGAAATCGGACAAATCTGAACGGTCATACGTTGTCTGTTTGTGTTATAACCACGGCTGCGAACTCGATCGAGTTTTGTTCGAGTTCGAGTTCAACCTATTTCAGCATATCCGAGTTCAAATTCGAGTTCTCTAATTTCATTAGTTACGAGTTTGAGTTCGACAAATAAGCCTGTTCGAGTTCAGGCAGATGAATATCCAAAATCGAGACAACTTTTTAATCACCGGTGCTCATGCTATTACAAAGATAAAAATACTTCGCTGGTGCAGTAGGTTCAGGAGTCAAGATTATACCTCAGCTGTTTAGTACCATCGAAATTGTCAGTGTTGTGGTTACAATTGAACAACAAAATATATTTCGTAGTGATCTTATATTTTTTTTCAACAATGTAAATATCTTTCTAATGAACTCAAACTCGAACACTTTTATTCGAGTTCAGAAAAACTATTTTTTCAAGTTCGAGTTCGGCAAAATGATGGAGTTCAAGTTCGAGTTCGCAGCCCTGGTTATAACCTATTAGATAAGTTTACGAATAGCTGCAAATATTCTGTGATAACCATAATCGTTTTTACTTTTGAGAAGTTTTTATGCCATCTTCAAACTGTAATCGGGTTGCTTATTGGTGATAGTTTACGAGCAAGTGAACGGCCTTAAGTGATGTTCTTGTACATTATTATTTTTTTCAGTATGTTGTCAAAAGCAATCGCAAAACCCTTCTTCCCCAATATCTTGGAATGTATCGCTTGACCTCAAATGGCACTGAACATTATTTAATAGTGATGCGAAATGTATTCAGCTCAAAATATAAAGCACATTGCAAGTACGACTTAAAGGTGGGTGTGTTACTGGTAACACAATTAAGCATTGCACGTGTTTAAACTGGTTCAGCGTGATGTGTAGCCCTCTGTTTTCAAGAAAAAATCAAAAGTTAAATCGCATTTGGGTGAATGCTGAACCAATTTTGCTTTTTTTATGGGTAAGTGTGATGTATTCTCAAATAGTCTTTGCCTGTCGGGTGTCGGCGTGTCAGTCCTGTAGGTTTTTTGATCTTACATATTTTTGAAATCATTTTCTGATTTTGATTACGTTTCATCGGTATTGTAGAGTAAAATGTTAGTGTTTTGTTTTTGCTGTATGCCAGTGCATTAACAAGTTATAGTTAAATATTTGTTAACTTGTAATATAACTTAAGAGTGCTGGCACGGCCTACTTCGGTAGTAGAAGTTTAAAGTGATTCATCGCATTAATATCACTTCAACAGGGCTCCACTATCCAGCGAGAAGCCAGCGTAAAAGAGAAAATGAAAGAATTTCCAACATTTAAAGACAACGACTTTGTGCGAGATAATGTGAAGATATATCTGGACTTGGATAATAGAACCAGTTTCCTCGACGAGTTAAGGAATGATGTCGATGTAAGTCAGACTCGTTTGAAGTTCTATTTATACTTTTTTTTATTATTGTTAGTGGTAGCGCATAGAATCCATTGTTATATGCGTCGTTTCCGTATTCATATTAGAGCCATTTTTAGCTTTTGCGAAGATTTGTTGCAGTTGCTGTCATGGCTTATTAACATGATTGCTATTTCTTTGCTCTACTTGTTAAGAAGAAACAAGAATTGTTATTACTGATATAGTGCTGTTGCTTCACTTCCGTTTAGGCTAGTTAATAAGCAACAAAGGACTAAGTTTTATGTTTAATTGTAAAATTCTTTTGGATTTCTGATAAGAGTTATGTGAACAGAAAATTACGGATTGCCATTTTATAAAACTAATGATTGTGCAGTGTGTGTACTTGTAAATGACGTTGTGTGTCGTTTCTCAATAGATTGAAGGAGCGCTATCCTTGTGGTGTTTTGAACTAACAACCAGAAATAAGCTGACTTTCTTCAATTCAGCAGCTACCCAATGAATGCGGTATATAACATTGATTCCAGCCGTCTGTCGATCCCTTCACACGCAGTATTTATGACACTAGCGATACCTCGAGACAGAATTTTGCGTTACTACTTTAAAATCGATTTGAGGACAGGCTTTATAGCAGAAGCTACGAGCAAAAGCCGAAAAGTGACATGTTTTTGTCAGAGTGGTGGACATACGTACGTAGGATTACCAGCCACTGCCAAGACATATCAAGTATTTTTGTAGTTTTTGGCTTCGTTGAAACTGATGGATTACAGTTTGCTTGTTGGCATTCATGATTGTGAAAAGCGTCCTGATCCGTATGATGCGGATTCGGATGAAAATGAACTTCTCAATGGAAGCCCTGGGGCTGATGACACTGGTAAGTTATGTCTAACCTAGTGACTGCAGTTGGAATTGATGATAAAGTTGTTTAGCGATTTCTAGCTTTTAAGGTAGTCACGTCTTATTACGGTAAACTAAAATTTAGCATTTAAATGTAGCGTGTCCGATGCTAGTACATTGTGAACTGACGATTGAACTTGGTTGGTGAATAAGTAATGCGCGTTATTTTATAAGCATTGAGCTGAAAACTCAGCGTAATTCAATGAGACTACGAAGTGAGCTTGCGCTCTTCGAATCAGCAGCCATCCAGCTATATGTCAAACGCATTAGGCTCACCCGGTGAATCGAATTCATACGGTTTATCTAACGTGCGCGCGGTACTGGTAGGCCATGCTGCCAATGTACGGTAATAGATCTTTGTACCAGTTTGTATTCTCCAGGAATTGCTTGCACTCCTCCAGATTCAGTAGATGAAGATGCGATTCTTGGTGATTTCAATTACAACGAGGAAGAAGTTGAAGACAGTTTCTACGCTGTTCGATCCGCACCAGGTTTGCTGACGTTGATTTTAAGAAGAGCGTCTAAATTCGTGTTTGCACCGACGATTTCTTTCATCGTAGCTTTAAATCTCAGATTTTGTTTGGTTCGCAATTCGTAGTTAATGTACTAGTTTGTTTTTGAATATGCTTCTATGTGATGCGACCGACCGGTTAGCTCAGTTGTTACGCACATCGCTATTGCTGCGGGAAGTCTGGGGTTCAATTCCCGGTGGATCGAATCCGACACAGTGTCGCAAACGGCTCGCCACCGCTGCGATGTTCTTTGTAGCTGTGTTGCTTTGACGCCATTGCCACGGAGATGGACCCCGCCTGTCGTTATTCGCTTTGGCGTAATACCGCGAGTATACTAAAGGTCTGATTTTGACTTAGTTTGCTATGTAACGCTCAGATGTTAATGGTTCTTTGCAAAATCTGTTGATGCATATTTTGGCATTGTTCGTAATATTTTGACCTTTATAGAAGCGTTGGGTAATTAATCCGTGAAGCTCTGTGTAGCTTGCGTTTCATATTTTGCTAGTTAATATAGACAAAAGCTCATTAGAAAAATTAATCTCGTAGAGAAAAAGACATCATCATTAATAATACGTAAGACGGATTTGGAGTAAGAGTGAGTTTGTTTGCTAAGCTAATATGCTAAAATTTAGTAGATAAAGTTTTGCCGAATTGGTTGAAGGTTTTATGAGAGTCTATATTTCAAAAGGATGGTAATTGTAATAATGCAATAAGGACAGGCTAGCTCAGTTGTTAAGCGCACACGCTATCGGTGCGGGAGATCTGGGGTTCAATTCCCAAGCTTGTCAAAGCGGACACTGTCGTCTCGCCACCGCTGCGACATTTCTTTGTTGCGGAGATGGATCCCACCACTCTTTACACGCTTCGGCGAAGTATCGCGAGTAAAATGAAGGTAAGATTTTTGATATTTTGATTAACATTTTGTCTGGAGTATTCTGTTAACCTGGTTCTATGTACTAGGGGCTCCCAAAGCAGAAATTTACTACATGGGTTTAATTGATATCCTTACTCATTACGACACGAAGAAAAAAGCTGCACATGCTGTTAAAACTGCTAAGCATGGGGTAAGTTGATTTTGATGAAAGTTGTGCTTTGTGGCGTTTGTCGAAATAGATTTTTCAATTACTTTAAACCGAAAAGAATTGGTACTAATAGTGCACAAAAAACTCTTGATATAGAAAATTAGCCCATTGCACAGAGCAATAGACAGCATTTTTGTACAGAAATAAGTTTTGTTTCAACATCCTCAACTTGTATGCAAAATACATATGTGGAAAAAAATACGTGGTAAAAAGAAAATAAATCAATCTATACGTGGAAAAAAGTCCACAGAACGATGTGGCGTAGCCACCAAGTAGGAAGCGGCACTGGACTATTCGACCTTGAGACAATTCAAGCTTGGGAAGCCTCACCTTTTTGGTGTGGTAGGTGCGAATTGTGAGCCGGCATTATCAAGTAAGCAGTCATCGCATTCGTTTTTGAAGGGTACAATTGTGTGGCTGCTTGTCGCCATACACCGAATTGTTTCACGTCGATAAGTCACGCTGCATGGCTAGGCGCTCGCAGAAAATGGAAACTGAGAATGTGATTGCAACATTGTGTGAAATAATTACAGACGAAAAAGCTTGAAGTAGAAAGTGTTCTTTGTACTTCGACTAATTCATACCAAAATTTTAGCATGGTGCCGAAATTTCCAGCGTCCAACCCAGTCAATATGCCAAAAGGTTTTATGAGTTTATTTCTGAAAATGTCATTATACCTGAAGCTAATGACAATCAAGAAGGTGCTTAATCATTTCTTCACGATAGTGATTTTGTGTTGATGTTTTTCGCCCAGATTATTCTTAATTCGTTTTTCGGTATCTGATGTCTTACTGATTTTCTGCATTTTGATTTCTCGTTTCGTTACACTGGTAGACTTACCCTGTCCACATCTCCAATTTTAGTGAGCCAAGAGCCCTCGAGCTTTTGCATGATAATCAAATTTTTGATGTCATAATTGAAAAAGTGATTATGACATTAAGAAGTTCATTATCATGCTGAAAGCCCATTGGCTTTTGGTCCGCTAAAATTGGACATGTGGACAGAATATGTAAAAGGACGAAATTTATTATCTGTTCTATGCGGTGCAAGAGTATTATCCACTGCTTTTTTTTCTCTTGAACTTTCTGTTAATCATTTTGCTAAGATTTTGGTTGCCATTCATGTTGGTCGGTTGACGGCGACGAGTTTGAGAAAAATTTTGCTCGATATGCGTTCGCTTAATAGGATGCCACCGTTGGTGCCTATTTTACGCTATAATTATTTCCACCAAGTTTTAGTGCAGTTTGTATTTTTGTGTGTACGGAAAACTGAAACAAATCACTCCTGTATTTCGTGAACGTGACGTAATTTATCGCGAATATTCCAGTATAACATGCTGCCCCACGATTACGTATTAGCTCATGACATCAAATTGGAATACGATGCAAGTGTTTTGTTATTGTTTTGTTGTTTTCTTTTGTAGACAAGAGTACAATTTATATCTAACATAACTTTAACTTTGATAAAACTTCTAATTGATTTATTTTTATCCTCCTGTCGCTAAAAGGCGCTATGCATAGGACGAATCCAGACTCGCTTAGGGGTTGCTTTTGTTTTTCAGTTGGGTTTTACTTTAACTTGCTGCTTATTAGATTCCACTAAGAGATACTTATCGTGAAGCATCTTGTTCAAGTACGCAACAGCAAGGCTTGGGTAGGAGTCAAACCATCACCCTTGCAATCATTGCCGTCATAAAAACGCTCTCCAAACCAGCTGCCGACAATGTGCACAAGCAGTTAACAGCAAGTTGCCTGGCAATTTTCATGCGTGGATTCGATGTTTCGTTGACCCATTTGAAGATATTAAGTGCTTTTTATTAAGCAATTAAAATGCGAGTTTGTTTTCAACTAGTATGCTACTTCTACCATCGACTAATGTATGTTTTCGTGTGTGTGGATTTACAACCTGGAGAATGGAGATGTGTGCAGATGAATTATATTTTTGTTAAAATTACTCTGGTTTAGAAATGGGACTGCACGCTGCCGAAAAAATAATACTATGTTCAAGTTCATTTTTTGTGCATCCTAAAGTTTTGCGCAGTTTTGCTTCCAACGTTACAAACCAATTGTTCCTAAGTTTATTTTTGCCGTCCACTCAAAATTATCTAGCGATTATCACACCCCTTCTACAATTACTTGGATAATTACATAATTATTGTATTTACGTAGGGATAAGCTACTCCAAATTTGTGGCAGCTCCTCTTCACTTTATAATCCAACGTTTCAGCTTTGTCTGCAAGGTTAGTAAATGAGCGCGGTGCCCACTCAGATTTTCGTGTTTGCTATCTGTTTTCTAGTATTCGTGTGTTTTTTTTTAAACAGCAGAGAACTTTGGTTGCTACGTTTATCATTATCCGCTGTGCCGTTTATAATGCAGTGACATATGCTGTAAATTAATCGTGTTAATCGACAGTCGTTGTTTTTTCTTGGTACTGCTATTTAGTGTTAATATAATAGTGACAGTATAGCTTGTGCATTACTCGTTGCTGAGTGCCAGCGAAGGCGCTAGCTAATAGTGCCAGTGTTGAGCCTTGAGCGCATCTAGTTATTGTCATCACTGCCGATATCTATTTTTTCTTTAGAGCCTTTACGAAAATCAGATAGATTCTAGTGAAAATAAGAAACTATAATAGGCTATGACGTGCAGACATTAAATAAGGCTCACGATGAATTCTGAGAGCAGTTGTAGCAGTGGCTTTATATACCGTAAATACGTTGCTTCAAAAGAAAGATCTTAGCGCTACTAGTCAAGGGAGTAAGTATAATTTTGCGAGAATTAAGGTAGCTCTCCGAAATAAGGTACGATTTTCTTAGAATCTAAGCCGTAATGTTTCGTGGTCATGATGGACTCCAGGGGTCGGCGGTCGCACGTAAGTGGTCCCTTCCCTTGCGTACGCCATGCAGTGTTAGCAGTGACAGAGATCATAGCAGTAAATTTTGTGGCCTAATGATAGAAAGAACTAAGACCCACCAACGGAGTCTCCTACTCTTGTTATAGTTTTTATGTGATGTGGTAGACAGAAGCAACAGCATGTTGGAATGCATATTTTACCCTGACAGTTAATAGATACCAATACGATTTGCAGCCTTAATAAAATTGGTGAATAGACGTAATTTTACGATGACTCTCGGCAACCTGCGATCAACGATTTTGGAGAATAAGGCCGCGCATTAGCTGTAGAAAGCGTGGAAGCTGCTCCCAATTTTTTTGTTTTTGCGGCTCAAGATCTTAGAATACCAATCCTGCGGTTCCCGTTATTTTGCTTTTTTAACCGAAACGGTTGTTGACAAAATTAAGGCCGCACTATAGGCGGAGAAACCGCAATGCTTGTTCCTGTGTACGTGAGGTTTGATGCTATTCCATGCAGCACGTACGCTGGCTCTTATCTATACGACTTTCAATTTTCAGGTTAGTTAAATCAAAGATCTTGATCTAGACGCAATCTATGTGAGTGAAATTGCAACGTTTTGAGGGGAAATACGTACTTAAAACAGTTGTAAAGTATCAAGTGAACAACGTAAAGATTGTAGCGGAGATTCAAAAAATAATGAAAAGGGATGACTTCGTAGCAATGCAAACGTTCAATGCAGAAGCATAAGGCATGCAGATACTGAGGGACGAGTAAGGTCCTGCGTAGGGCAACATGAAAAAAGAAATTGTAGCAGCTGGTTAATAAGTAGCCTACATGGTAAGAGCGTACGCCTCTGGAGCTGTAGACTTTGGGTTTGATTCCAAGTCGGGTCAAACCAATGACTTTAAAATTGGCATTCACAACTTCCCTGCTTAACGCTGGTAAGTTTGCTTGTTGTGCCGTGGGAAAAAGCACTTATCGGGATTCTCCCATCTTGATGTGATAGACAGATGACTGGCAACACCTAAGCGAGCTTGTATAGCGCATTGATGCTTTCTCGTGATTGAAGGATAAATAATGCGACTAAATACATAATATGAAAGTAAACCTGCCTCGGTGGCTTAATGAATAGATGTAACCTGAATGCAATAACAATGATCAATTCGATAGATCTACGCGGGCGCAGAGTGACGGATGAGTAGAATTGAATAGGTATCTAAACAACTGAAAAAAGGCCTAGAAAGCGCATACGCCCATACCATTGGCAGATTCAAGGGGGAAATATGGTGACTCGAGAAAATTCTAGATCTACCCCAGTAGGATTATATTTATTGTTGAGAAAATACAGAATAGACAATTGTTCAGAGCAAATTAAGTAGTTACCGGTACCGTAAAATAGGGTTACCATCAAGGGTGGAAACCTGGCTACTTGGCGTTAGAGCGTCAGTTTCAGTTTCGGTGTGTTGAGACCCAGATGTCAGGTTTCAGTTTTGGTTTGGTTTCACTGCTGTTGAACGATAGGTTCCAATTTCGATTTCAGTTTAGCTGACGCACAGCTTCGGTTTCTGGGTTTCAGTTTAAGTTTAAGTTCATATTTTGACTACCACTAACCTGAATCATATCGGCCATTTTATTGATTTGCACCAAAGTAGAATTATACACCGCTTAAAAAGCTTGTAAGTAGAAATAGAAAGTACACTTATAATTTATAAATAATAATGTAGCAAGCCAGCTGTTCATTAAATACTGCTCTCGCTAGATCTTTTTTTAAATTTTTTTATATTAGCAGTAGAACAGGAAAGTATTGGCTAATGGCTTGCTAGACCACTAGAATACAAAAACTTAACACTTGGTAGTACAGTATCTAAGTCAGGATGGTCTGGGCATATTCGGGGAAGCAACGCTGATGAATGCATGCTGTCTCTATTCAGCAGAGGTCAAGTAACACTGATAGCATTTCAGTAATCTTCTACTCAAGCAATTATATCCCTATTGCATTTTGATGATGTTGTTTGTATGTCACAGGCGTTCGTAGGAATCGTTTACCGAAGGCGGTAAGCGCAGCATGAGTAGCTTTAGCTCAGGTTAATATCAGCTGAGAAATCGTAGTTTATTAATGTGAAATGCGCAACTTTTTAATGCTCCAACGGTAGCAACGGGGACGTAAAAAAATATATGTACAAAATTTGTTTTTTACCCCAATAAACTTAAGCCCCAACCGCCACTGTGTATATCAGTCGAAATTAAAGTACGCAGAGGGTTTCTCGTGATACATAATTGCATAGTCTGTAAAACAGCCCGGAATGCTTCGCAAGCTGCGAAAATAAATACTTAAAGTGTTGCGACCAATTTAGATTTTCATCAGTTATAACCAGGGATGCGGAAGCGGTCATAATTTAATGCAAGCGGAAGCTCGAAAAATATGCCGCTTCCGCTTCCACATCATTCAAAAAAGCATACTGTAAAAAGCATATTATAATTTATTCAATTTATTAGACATTATTTTACATTGCTCGATTCGCATGGATGCCAGATTTTACCATAGGCCATTTCTCTTCGCTTGATGTTCAGAAAGCACTAACGTAAAAATCGCTTTTACTTTCAGCTTTCTCCAAGTTTTAAAATAAAGCAACTAATTTATCAATAGCGCTAAAACCAATAGTTGACTCTTTTCCAATTATAATCATATCACGAAATAATGAAGTGCTGTTAGCAGGGCATGCTATGGAATGGAATGGAAGGAGATAGTTTTGGTATGGAGTATGGAAGATGCTCAGAATGGAATGGAATGGAAGATCGTCTTCCATACTAACTACATGTACAGTGTATATCAAAACTTACAACAAATTACGAAGTTCTACCAAACTAGAATGAGGATAATTAGTCATTTTTCGGTTTTGCTGTGTAAGTTTTTAGCATGTAGTGACTGAGTGTATTGTTCTTTTGCGTTAAGCATCAGTACCGGTACATTGTTTAAGCCTATGCGTTAAGCGTATTAAGGGGGGGAGCATTGTGCCATACCCCCCCTTTTTGACTCTGCCTTTTAGTAAAAAAGAACAAAACTGATATTGCCAGGTATCTGAAATATGCCAGACTCTTTCGATGATTTCTGTAGCTCTTGGCCAGGGGCGGATCCAGGGTGTAGGATGAGGGCCAGGGTATACGGAGCTTGTTAAAATTAAGCCGTGGTCAGTGATGGGCACGATAAACCTTTCTGCACTATAGCGATAACGATAGTCGATAACTTCAAAAAAGCCCTGGGCGATACCGATAATCGATAAATCTCAATTTTTTAAAGCGATATCGGTGATCGATAAATTATCGCCGATAAATTTTTCCGATAAATGTTGCGGTGTGTTTGACGAAGTTTTTTTTTGTAATTCAAATTGCAAAAATGTTTTAGTAGATTTTTCCAGAAAACAGAGTAGTTTACGGACTATGCCGTGGCACTAAATAAAACAAAGAGAGATTTTTTTAAATTGCGACAAGAGCTTATGGGCACCGTGTATTTTTTCCACAGCGCCAACTCACTAAATCTGAAGTTTGAACACTGTAGGCATAAAGAATCGTTTATCGCGAAAATTTATCGGCGATAAATTATCGCGATAAATGCCCACCTCTGGCCGTGGTTCGGGGTTAGGGTTCGAGTTCGGAGTTAGGGTTCGGGTGGTTAGGGTTAGGCCCTAAATACCTAAATAAATAGAAATAGAAGTGCCCTAAATAGAAGTATAGAAGTGTTTTGAATGTACCGGTATACATTTTTTTCATAATTTTGAACCTCTTCGATAGCAATAAGCCTTACGCCATCACCACGCATAATCAAAAATGTGGGAACAAAATGCATCATACAGTATTTGGCCAAGCACTCAGAACCAGGGTCAGAAAATTCAAACAAAATTTGCCTGAGAATTATTGAAAAAGCACGAAAATAGCCTTTACAGCATGTAAATTTTCAAAATTTTTGCGGGAGAGCATGCCACCGGACCCCTAGAGCTTTTCTTGTTTCTCAATCAGCTTCAACTTTGTTCGGCCGAAAAAAAAACACGCTTGAAAAAATATGTAAATCATGCCCCCCACCCCCTTTGAAAATTTTCGCTACGCGATTGCGTTTATGTTTACATGCATGAGTTTATTTATTGTGTTTTTTTGCATTGTAGGATAGTTCAACAAATGAGCATGACTAGTTTCAGGTTGGAAAGCTTATCCTGCAGATAACGCGCATGTCGCATAATGTAATAATATTGCATTTTTTTACCATTACGTTAAATTACATTAGTAAGGAAGAATGGATAGGAATATGGAAAAAAATGTAGTATGGAATGGAATACGGAATGGAAAATTGTTAGTATGGAATGGAAGAAATTTTGCAGTATGTAATATGGAAAAATCGTCTTCCATTCCATTCCATAGCATGTCCTGGCTGTTAGGAGCGTATTTTTGGGGAGGGGGCATTGTACCATCCCCCCCTCCGAACCTCCCCTTTTACAGTAACTCTGTCTTTTAGTAAAAAAAGAACATAATTAATGGTGCCAAGTGACTGAACAATGCCAGACTTATTTGATGGTTTTTGCAGCTGAAGGCCAGGGGCAGATCCAGGGGGTAGGATGAAGAGTATGCCTCCTCCAAAAAGCTTTTTGGATAATTTTTTTGATGTAGGCCAGTACCATTTTTCCACAATTTTGAGTCTCTTCGATAACAGTAAGCCCTACGCAATCACCACGCATAATCGAAAATGTGTGAACAAAATGCATCATATTTGGCGAAGCACTCAGAATTAGGGTCAAAAATTAACACAAAATTTGGCTGGAAATTGTTCAAAAAGCCCTAAAATAGCCATTAGAGCATGTACATTTTCAAAAAATTTCCCCCCCGGACCTCTCCAGAGCCTTTCTTGTTTCTCAATCAGCTTCAAATTAGTTCTGCCGAAAAATATACGCTTGAAAACAGTGTGGAAATTATGCCCCCCCTCCTTTAAAAATTCTTGCCACGCCACTGAGTGCTGTGTATCAACATTTTTCTAATGAAGGGAGTGAGTTTCGTCGCGAAGTTGCAGTAAAAGACTCTCAGGATTGTGACGCAATATAGTGACTCAATCATTCCTTTACACCTTTGTTTGCTTTTTGCAAATTATTATCTTTAAAAAAATGCTCGCTAAAGTTTGACCAAGAGCTTTCAGCGTGTTGAAAAGAAAGTTACGGTTTACGCTATCGGCTACCAACGCACTGGTCGTATTTTACTAGCAAAATTTCGGTGAATCTGTTTGGAAGCGGAAGCGATAGGTGCGAAAGCTGTTTGCAAAAATACCGCTTCCACATTCCTGATTATAACTCCGAGGTATTTGACTGTACTAAATCTATACAACTTATTACTGTTTATTTTTGAATTAAACTCGTAATTGCATGTCTTATGCGGATGCTTGTTAACGATCATGTAGTTTGTTTTGGAGTAATTTAGAGAGAGATTGTTATGCGAAACCATTTATCGATGTTTTCTAACTGTTCATTTCCTTGGCGTTCCAAATTCAAAATACTACTGTCCGAGAGTAAAAAACAAGTGTCATCTGCATACAGGGTCGTTTCAAATTGTGTTGCAAGCGGTAGATCGTTCACAGAGGTAGGCAGTACCGAATTACTTTTGTACCTATATACAGTACCGAATTACTTTTTTAGTACCGGTACCGGCGCTACATTTGGTTTTCAGTAACGGTACCGACTCGGAATTACTTTTAGTTTTGCTGGATCGGTACTTTTGTTTTGTTTCACTATCAGAAAGTTGATTAATAATTGGCAACATGAAAATTCTCGAATCAGTATGAATATAAGATTTAGAATCATCAATGAGCGTGAAAAGTGTTTTCTGTGCGTTCTAGATAATTCTTTACCAGTGCAGATGGAGATGATAGCCCTTCGCGCAAATCCTAAGCTAGCGTGTAAAGAAGCCAGAAGAATGGTTACATCAAGTGAAAGTGTATGTGCAATGCACGCTTTTAGGCATGTAATTATTGATCATCGACAAACCGGTACAAATTTTCGATTTTATCAAAGTCGAAAAAAAATACCGAGTACCGCTAAAATAATTCGGTACTTTTTGAAATGAGTACCGGTACCGAATTACTTTCAGGGTACCGGTGCCCACCACTGATCGTTTAATATACATTAGAAACAATATCCTAACTGGTAGATCACGATTAAACAACCTAACTGGTAGATCACGACGCTCCCCTCGGCATTGTGCAGTTTCGGCCAATGCCATCGCATCAGTACTGGTCAATAACGGCAAATACGAGGATATTGATCGCAAGTCATCCCGGC
Organism: Trididemnum miniatum; assembly: GCA_964006365.1. Classification (NCBI taxonomy): domain Eukaryota; kingdom Metazoa; phylum Chordata; class Ascidiacea; order Aplousobranchia; family Didemnidae; genus Trididemnum; species Trididemnum miniatum. Next base: position 10,384,307 of record OZ023241.1, on the reverse strand, counting down.
TTGTGTCTCAAGAAGTGTCTGATCTTTGGAGGGCCTCTACAACAAGTGCAGTGAATGTCTGTGGAAGCTTTACTCCCTCAGAATTCGCAGCCGCCCTCAAACATCTGAAACCAGGAAAAGCCCCAGGCCCAGACTCTATCTGCCCTGAGCTTTTGCTCCATGCTGGAGCTGCCCTGAAATCCTGGCTGTGTGGTTTTCTTTCATCCTGTTTGCAACACCTCAAAATTCCAAAAATCTGGAGAAGAGCGTTGGTTGTCGCGATCCTCAAACCAATGAAACCTGTAGAGGACCCCAAGAGCTATCGCCCCATCTCTTTGCTCTGTGTCCCCTACAAGATCCTCGAGAGGCTCATTTACACCCGTATCGAGCCCATTGTCGACCCGCTTCTTCCTCGGGAGCAAGCTGGGTTCCGACAGGGGAGGTCCACAGTAGACCAAACTGTTCCACTTACCCAACACATCGAGGACTCATTTGAGACCAAGAAGAAGGCCGGTGCTGTTTTTGTCGATCTGACAGCTGCTTATGACACTGTCTAGCATCGTGGCCTCACCTGTAAGCTGGTGAGACTCCTTCCTGATAAACACATGGTCCAAATGATTATGGAACTTATCCGGAATAGAAGTTTCACCCTTTCCATCGGTGACAGCAAGCGAAGCAGGTTACGACGTTTGCGAAATGGCCTCTCACTGGGATCAGTCTTGGCTCCCCTCCTTTTTAACATCTACACATACGATCTGCCTTCCACAATTTCCCAGAAGTATGAGTATGCCGATGACCTGGCATTGATGCATACCTCGAAAGACTGGAAGACTTTGGAGGGCACTCTAAGCCAAGACATGACAACACTTTCAGCGTATCTGCAGACTTGGAGGCTGAAGCTCAGCCACACTAAGACTGGGACGACGGCCTTTCATCTAAACAACCGAGAGGCGAAACGTGAGCTCAAAATCTTCAACAACGGCAAACTATTGCCATACTGTCCAACTCCAACCTACGTTGGTGTAAAGCTGGAAAGGGCGCTCACTTTCCGTCATCACCTAGAGGCATTGCGCAAGAAACTTTCCACTCGCGTCACACTGTTAAGGCGACTTGCAGGCTCGGGATGGGGTGCAGGAGCCAAAACATTGTGAACAGCCGCCTTGTCCCTGGTTTACTCCACAGCTGAGTACTGCGCACCTGTTTGGTGTCGTAGTGCTCACACTCGGCTAATCGACCAGGGAAGGCTCAAATCAAGACGCCCGTTTGTACCCGCTGCACAGAAACTACTGGATAGTCTGACCGAATCAGACATTCGTGCAGCGCAATGGATGGATTATGTATGGAACATGGAGTACTTGAAAAGTGCATTAAGGCTTCATGCTTTTATTCCCAGGGCCAGTCCTAAGCCTCTTGGAATGGGTTTGCCCAGAACATCTTGGGCAAACCCATTCCAAGAGGCGTAGGGCGATTCGTGGGGCGTAGGGCGATTAAAACTGAATCGTCTGCGGAATGGCGTAGGGCGATTCCATTCATCCATGTACAAATGGGGTGTTGCTCCTTTACCGAATTGTGAGTGTGGTGCCTCTGAGCAAACTGCTGACCACATCATTTCTACATGCCCCCTACATCGTGCACCAAAAGGAATACAAGGTCTGTTGGTCGTGGATGATGACACCCGACGCTGGCTTAAAATCAACGCCGTCAACATCTAAACCGTCGGAAGAGGATGCCCAACCACACGACGACGACGAGAAACAATATCGGGCCAAGGGAAGAGCCTTGCGCCACACCACATGATGCTTATAGGTTAATAGATTTACATTGTAAAATTTTTACGTATTGATATCTATTGGTCAAAAAACTTTGAAAGCAGAACTGGAGTCTCGACCAAAATCTTCGAGACCGAGACGAGACTTTGGCACCATAAGACCGAGACTTGGAGCAAAAAGTTGAGACGAGACCGAAACATGAACGAGCCGAGACCGAGACGAGACACGAGACTTTTAAAATCAGAGGTTCTCAAAAGGTCGTGAACACTTTAAACATAAATATAGGCCTGTCACCTTCCGTCGATTTCTTCATCTGGCAGGATGTGGCAAGCCATAACAGGCGCAAAAAAACTTCTAATGTACAACAAAACGGAGAACGAAAAATGCGATATTTATATTTATTGATGACATTTTTTGTATTGAGACAAAAAGAATTTGTCTATCTAGTAGAGCAACAGGCTTTCAACTTAGGGGTCTTTTCCCTTTTTCTCTTGGGTTTCGAGAGTTTTCGGTGCAAACCTCAAGAAAAAAAAACAACGAAAAGTCGAAGAAAAAAATAAAAAGAATAAAAACATTTTGAAAAAAAAGAAGAATAAAATCAACGCAAAGTCGAAGCCCAGTCACGCGTGAAATTACCATGCAGACGCACGTGTTTCAGTAAGCTATACGTAAAAATTAATGTAGGTTTTCATTCCACTGTAGGTAGGCCTATAGCAAACGTTGGAAATACTGGTGGTAATTGGTTTTTATTCAATTTAAGATATTTCATTCAATTTTGAAGCGAACTTGCAAAAACAGCCTCGAGACACGCTCGTTTTCTGAGACTTCAAGATCTCGAGACCGAGACTTCACACCTTCGAGACCGAGGCTTTGAAAAATCGTGTCGACTTTCTCGAGACCGAGGCATGTCTCGAGACGCTGCAGCTCTGTTTGAAAGATATCAAAAGCTTTACCACGAATGCCATAATGGGAATGCCTTTTTCGAAGGAGAATCTGGTGATCGACAGTATCAAAATAATGTTTTCGATAAATCAAGAAACAAACCACAACCGTATCGATTATTATCATCAACATTTCTTTGTATTTGATCATCAATATTAACAATTGCATGGATTGTTGTCGAAAACCGAATTGTTGTTTTACTCAATAAGTTGTATTTTTCCAGAAAAAAGTTTAACCTATTACCTCAGAGTTTTTCAAATATTTTATCAAACTGCGATAGTAGTGATATTGGGCCGTAATTGGTGCATTTGCATGGGTCGCCTTTTTTATAAATTGGTATGACCTCAGTTAACGATATAACTGTTTTTTTTTGTGATTTTGTTTTAAATGCTTTGTCTACAAAAAGGTTCTAGACCAGGGGTGACGAACCTATTTGCTGTCGCGGGCCACTTTGTTACTTACCAATAAGCAAGCGGGCCGCATAACTTTTTAGTCATAAACAGTGGCGTAGTGAGAAATTTTAAAAGGGGGAAGCCATAATTTCCATATTTCTTTAAAGCGTTTTTTTTTTGGGCAGAACGAATTTGAAAATGATTGAGAAACAAGAAAAGCTCTTGGAGGGTCCGGTGGCATGCTCTCTCGGAAAATTTTTGAAAATTTACATGCTGTAATGGAGAAATTTTAAAAGGGGGAAGCCATAATTTCCATATTTCTTTAAAGCGTGTTTTTTTCGGCAGAACAAAATTGAAAATGATTGAGAAACAAGAAAAGCTCTTGGAGGGTCCGGTGGCATGCTCTCTCGGAAATTTTTTGAAAATTTACATGCTGTAATGGCTATTTGTAATGCTTTTTCAATAATCCTCAGGCAAATTTTGTTTAAATTTTTTGACCCTGATTCTGAGTGCTTTGCCAAATATGATGCATTTGGCGCGCACATTTTCGATTATGCGTGCTTAAGGCGTAGGCGTATCGCTCTCGAAGAGGTTCGAAGTTATGGAAAAATTGTATACATCAAAAACTATTTTGAAAATGGCTGGTGGGAGGATGCATGCCTCTCATTCTAACCCTTGGATTAGCCACTGACCATAAGTTACAGAAACCATCGAAAGAGTCTGGCATGTTTCAGTCACTTGGCACCATTAGTTTTGTTCCTTTTTTGCTAAAAGGCAAAGTCAAAAAGGGGGAAGGATGGCACAATGGCCCCCCCTCTGAATACGCTCTTGGTCATAAACAAATCGGATATCGGTCCAATCTTTTTGAAATACTCTTTTTTCATCCACAATATTTCGTTTTTTCGCTGAAGACATCGCTGAAGACAAGCGGCTAATTAAATATCGATTAAAAAACAGAATAACAAATACCTTAGGAAAGCAGTAAAATTTGCATATGATAAACGGTGCTGCCACCTCACCAATTCATTTCCGCAAACTCACATAATTCGTACTACTGTAAGGCAAGCTAAGCTCTCACTCGAATAGTTACCCGTAAACTGGTGCACTATGCTGATTGCTGAAGCTGCAATGGACTCTAGTTATGTTATCATTATTTCATAACAATGGATGAACTGCTGAATCCTGAAACAGATGACTTGTATTGAGCGTTTATATAATTACTGTGTGTTACGCGTTTGATTAAATCAGGGGCTCAGCTTTTGGTATCGCATCGCAAAGATTAGACGGGGAAAAAATGTTTAAAAGTACTGGTCTCGCCAAAATGTTCGCGGGCCGCAGGAAATTCTTTCGCGGGCCGCATGTTCGTCACCTCTGTTCTAGACCGATGCGTTGTTTCTGAAGTTGCATTCGTGGGATTGTTTCGTAAGGTTGCATTACAAAGTCATAATTGTCTACTGACGTAATTGTTTCGTGAATATTCTGGATAGATCTTTCCGTTACGTAATTTCACTGAGTTAAAATTTGTGCTTGTGACGTCACAATTGTGTTCACTGCGGTTTGGTGTGAATTTTGCAAGTCATAATTATGATTTCTCTTGCAGTCACAATCGTGTTTACCGTGGTTTGGTGAGAGTTGCGTTTCATGTGATTTCTCTTCTTGTTTCTTTTTGAAAATGCCGTAAAACTTTCTCGAAACTGAATTTAGAGTATAAACAGGCGTGAATTTTTGAGCGTAATTATTCGAGTGTAGATTTAGTGTGCGTAGAGTAAGCAATATTGTGTATGCTGAAGGGTATAGCCCTTGTTGTATTGTGTTACTGAAGTGAGCAGTAGTGCTTGTATCTTTTGAAAAGTAGTACGGTTAGTACCGTAGCTAAGTGAGTTAAGTTGGGTCGATTATTATATTCGTTTGGTGCAGAAGGTCTTGGTTTTTTGTCAGGTCAGATCTAAGAACGAATCAATTCCTACGATTGTCATACAATTCTTATCAATCGTCCTGTCAGCGAAGTAATACCATTCCTATTTCGCGACACTCAGCTGTTTTAAGGCAATCTGGATAACATCCATCACTGCAAATAAAATTGGGTACTTTTTTGGGTATTAACGTGAAGAAACCCAAATTCTTCAGTTGGGTGCAGATTACCCAAATGAAGTAAACCGGCTGACTACTAACCATTATGCGTTGGGCGATTCTAGCCCCAAGTCAAGAGCCCAATCAATTTTATTGGGTTTTCGCAACCTAAATGTTTTCAAGCAACAAAAAACCCAAAGATGGATTAGACTGCCATCATCGCTCATTTGCAGTGTATTGGATGAGTTATTGTGTTATTCTGCAGGGTCGAATAAACGCCTGTACATACCATTGCTGCAGTTCATACGTAGTATCTCACACGAAGCGATATTGATATTCTACTAAGGTTAGTGTTCCGATTTGTACATGAAACAAAGAATGGTAATAATATTTTGCAAGTGGTATTTTTGAAAATACGTCATATTGGGTACTCTATATCCAATATTTTTTAGAATTTGTTTTTACTTTCGCTGCATGCAGTGATCAGTGTACAGGCTCTTCGCAAATAAATCTTTTCGTAAATTAAAATAAAATACTGTCTGCAAATGAACAAATGTAGTCCAATTTTATCTTGAATTGCCTATGATTTGTCACACAAAAGTATGGCTTTCAAGCTGGCAAAAGAAGCTATATTTTGCGACTGCTATTTTATCACCTGTATATAGTTAGGTATTTCGAATGTAATCTATTCTCTTTAGTGCCGTGAGACTTTTCAGATTGGTTTAAACTTGAAGGCCAATGGTATGTATTCAGTGGCGTAGCGAGAAATTTTAAAAGGGGGGAGCCATAATTTCCACACTTTTTACAAGAGTATTTTTTTCGGCAAAACAAATTTGAAGCTGATTGAGAAGCAAGAAAGTCTCAAGGGGGGTCCGGGAGCATGTTCCCTCGGAAAATTTTTGAAAATTTACATGCTCTAATGGTTATTTTAATGCGTTTTGAATAGTTTTCACGCAAATTTTGTTCAAATTGTTTGACCCTAATCTGAGTGCTTCGCAAAATATGATGCATTTTTTTCGCACATTTTCAATTATGCGTGCTCAAGGCGTAAGGCTTATCGCTATCGAAGAGGTTCGAAATTATGGAAAAATTGTATACATCCAAAACAACTTTGAAAATGGCTGGTAGAGGATGCATATCCCTCATCCTACCCCCCTAGATCCGTCCCTAGCCATAAGCTACAGAAACCATCAAAAGAGTATGGCATATTTCAGTTACTTGGCACAATTAATTTTGTTCTTGTTCACTAAAAGGCAGAGTCAAAAGGGAGGGGCATGGCCCAATGCCCCCCTAAATACGCTACCAGTACTGGTAGTGTTGCGAATGTTAAAGGAGATATTACACAAGTGAGCTTTTTGATAATCTGGTTGCTTATTTCCATACTTCGTTTTACTAAAACGTTTTCTGGGGCCTAAACGTTAATGCCTACCTCACTTTTGTTTGTGCAACAGCCAAGAAATTCTATAAACAAAGATGAAATCTTTGAAACTGTTGTGAACTGTATTACATTATGGCTGTTTAGATTTTTTTCCATAACGTTCAAGTTCTTCAGTTTCAACCATCCCTCTTGCAAATTTTTTACTGCGTTGCTTAAATTTCTAACAGTCAATATTTTAGCCTATAATCTTTAGTGTACGCGCATTTGCTCGGCTACCGACCTATCTGAAAACAGCGTATCTAACAATATTTAGGTCAATCTATGCAACAAAAAGAAAAAGTAGTTCCACCAAGCACCAAGTGCTTTTTCCTGACGACAGTAAAAGCGAACTTGTCGGTTTGTTCTCCACACTGTTTGTTTATACTGAGCCTATACAAGGTTACATTAATTCCCTTTTTTTAATCCGGGGCTGTTGTCCAAAGAAAAAATTAGTGCACACAACCCACTAAAACTTTTTTTACTTGCACAGCATGGGTGAGGCTATCACTTTAAATTGATTGGCCAATAGATGCACGTACAGTATATCAGATAATAGCTTTTAACAGCCAAAATAGCTTAGTAAGACTCGAGATCTGTAATTCAACTTCTTTGTTTGACTTCGAGCATTGATACAACCGTGCAAAAAACAAGTCAGTTAGTTTACTTGTTCAGTTGGGAAAGGCACCTAACAGGATTCGCGCACCTTCAGGAAATAGACAGGTCGTAATGGCGTCGCCAAAAAATATTTGCAGGGGTTCATGACTAACGCTGTGTAGCTTAATGTAAGCAAAGTGAGTGCTAGTTTTTACATCGTTTTTTTTTTTCTGTTTTCGTAAAATTTAAGGAGACATGGCCCCGGTACCTCCCACCCTTGGCTACGCCACTCAAATATGGCAGGTGGCCAAGTGATAGCAGGTTTTCTAAACACGCCTGTTCGGTCCAAGCCAATCTTTCAGGGCAAAGAAAGTTATAAGGTTCCCCCTTTATAGCACCTCGAAACTGCAACGCTCAATCATTTATCAAAATGTCAACATCTGAAACGATATTTTAAAGGCAGAAAGTCCTTCTTTATGCGCAGTTTTTAGATGAAACTTCACTGCATTTTGTTCCCAAATGTATTAATTTTGACCTTACAGGAGTCCAAGTAGCAGCAGCAGCTGCAGGGTATATCGAGAATTCATATGAATGCTGTTTGTTTTCGGAAATCTGAGTAACAATAAAAGTCCACTGTTTAGATTTTGATTTATCCGTCGGTATAAGGGTGGTTGCTTGACTCTTATGACCCTGAGGAAAAGTTGCATCACGCTGCTGCTGCCTTCATCATCTGCATAACGCTATATGGTATAGGTTTCGGGTGCATACAGCAAAGGAAAAACCAGTGAAAGTTACATATTCACTAAATATTCTTCAGAATTTCGAACTTGGATGTTTGAGTAAATTTTTTTTGTTCAATATAAAGTTGGGTAAAATTTTTTAATAATGCAACGAAATTTTTTACGTTTGGGTAACTTTCAAAAATACCCAAAATTATTTTGTTAAGTATAAAAAATTACCCAAAAGCGAAAAAGTCGCAATTGGGTAGAAGGTGTGTTTACCCCCAAAAAAATTGGATAAAAATTGTATTTCCCCACAAAATTTCATGTTTACCCAAAAAAATTATTTAAGTTATGTTTTGGGCATATCGATTTATGCCCAAAATATTTTGGGTAAAACGTGTTTTACCCAAATATGAATTGGGTTGAGTGGAGTTTTATCAAGAGCTCTACCCAATTTTATTTGCAGTGTAGGTTTCAGCTGCATACAGCAAAGAAAAAACCAGTGAAAGTTACGCATTCACTAAATATTCTTCAGAATTTTGAACTTGGATGTTTGAGTAAATTTTTTTTTTGTTCAATATAAAGTTGGGTAAAATTGTTTAATAATACAACGAAATTTTTTACGTTTGGGTAATTTTCAAAAATACCCAAAATTATTTTTGTTAAGTATGAAAAATTATTCAAAAGCGAAAAAGTCGCGATTGGGTAGAAGATGTGTTTACCCCCCAAAAAATTGGGTAAAAATTGTAATTACCCACAAAATTTCATATTTATCCAAAAACTTCTTACCCAAAAAAATTATCCAAGTTAATATGTTTTGGGCATATCGATTTATATTGAAAATATTTTGGGTAAAACGTGTTTTACCCAAATATGAATTGGGTTAAGTGGAGTTTTACCAAAAGCTCTACCCAATTTTATTTGCACCGCAGAATTAATGCGAAATTAAAAATTTTAATCAGTATTGGAGATAGGCTCTTATAGGTTTGCTGAGCTTTATAAAGTTTGTGTCAACATCAGTTTCACGTATGACTTTTTTATTTCTTAATGTAGGCCTATCTATATGATACACGATATTTCATCTGCTGTAGCGGGTTTGAGAAATAAGGAATTGAGAACACTAGCTGGTGGAGGTAAGGCGTCCAGCTAGTCGACTGGTTTAGTTGATTTCGCCTTATGCGTAGTGATTTGGAAAAAATAATCGTTAAAAGTTTGCGCGATATCTTGCGAATCGGTTAGAATATCTCCGTCACGTGTTATACGTTCTGTAGGGACAGACCGTTTACGAGGCTTAAGGTTTGAAAGATCATAAATTATATATCCCATAGTTTTCTGGGTTCGTTTACATTTTCAAGCACTTTTTTATTGTAGTACGTTTCTTTGGCTAAGAATGGCCCTATTTAAAATATTACGGTAGCGTTTGAAATGTTCTAGAAGATTTTGGTCGAATTTACAATGAAGATTTTGCGTTTGATTGATTGAAGCAGACCAGGAAAAAGCCACGGCTTAGCTTTTAATCTTTTTTCTTTTCTCCTTGCAGGTCTTAAAGGCGCATGTTCATTTACTATTGCGGTAAAGATTTTCAGAAACTCAGAAAGTTGATCGTTAATCGGCTTTGTTTCAGTCACCAGAAAATTCGATAAGCTAGTGGTCAGATCTAAGTTCTACAAAACGTTCAGTATCAAAAATTTTCCAATGGCGGATATAATGTAAACCTATTTTGTTTGGGGAATTTGTTCGTAGGCGCAATCACTAAGACTAGAAAGTGATCCGAGCAGTGGTGGTCTTAGACACAGGAGACACAGGGGGCCCCCTGTGCAACAATTATAGGGAGGGGCTGTGCAACGATTATATGCAAAATCACCATAATATACAGAAATTGTTTTTTTCTTTTCTTTTGGGATTCAAATTCCAAGAATGCTGTAGTGTGTACTAAAGCACGTTATAATAGACATGTATAGAAAGTTACTTAAGAAGCAACAGTCAATCAAGCAAGCTCATTTATTGCATGTAATGTAGAAACATCATTTACTGCCAGTAATTGGTAGGCTATAACAAGGCTAGAATTCATTAAAAATCTCCCAGAACGTTGGAAATATTAGAGATCTGGAATGATTTGCTTATTTTACTGTATATACGCAATATTAGTAGTTAGAGTAAACCGCGAACTAGTAATGAGCATCTGGTTGATCATGCAAATCATTTACGATTTCCTCTTCTTGTGCAACAGTAATAATTATTTCTCGTGCTCTGGTAACTGGTTCACTTTGTAAAGTGCTAATAACATCTTTCTCTGGAACATCACAAGAGCACTGGAATAAAAAATTACTTAAAGTTATTGTCTAGAGCAGGGGTGGCGAACCTATGGCACGCTTGCCAGATGTGGTACACCGTAGATTTTTTTCTGGCAAGCCACTTGATACTTTATTCTTGATTTTGTTTAACTCAGGGGTCTTCATCCTTTTTTACACAATCGCCCCGTTTTGGAAAGTGTGGGTCCGAATTCCCCTACAAAGCCTTCACGTTAGTAAAGCTACTATTTTTCCCACTGAAAACAGGTGAAAACCAAAAAAAGGTCTTCACGTCCGTAGAGCTACTGTTTTCTTACTGAAATCGGGTGAAGACCAAAAAAAGGTCTTTCACGTCCGCTGAATCAAATTTATTCATGATTTTGTTTTGTTTAATGTAACGGCACGGTTTCAACTTGCTAAACTTTATTTTTAATATTTTGGCGCGTTCGCTAAAAAAGGTTCGCCACTCCTGGTCTACAGCAGTGACATATTATTAACCTAGACTGCAAGAGGTACAAGTTAAATAATCTACTGACGTGTTTCTTCCATATTAATATCAAAACTGCAAATTGTAAGGACTACTCAGTCTATAATCACCATAATATACAGAAATTGCTAAGTTTCACTTTGAGGTGGTTCAGCTTTGAGTAGAGACAAAAAAAAGAAATAGTTCAGACAAATTGCTTAGCCTACTGTGTTTCAACGCAAAAAGTTGTATTAAAATGAAGATTTTTTGTAGGGGAGCTTAAATTTGGGGTAACTAAAATCAATTTTAATGGTTTGGTTTAAGTTAACATAAAGAGAAGTGTTTTTTTGAGTTTGTGCATTGATTCTTTTTGAGGTGGTCCTTATTTTCAAAGCGGATTCTTTTTGAGGGGGCCTTATTTTCAAAGGTGGCAGGGGGGTAATTCCTATTCAGGAGAACTGAAACTAATTCTAATGATGTATATGGTTCTAGTTTACAAAAAAAGTGTTTTTTTTTAGTTTATATGTCGATTCATTTTTTTTTGGGGGGGGGGTGCTTATTTACAATGGAGGTAGCTTCCTTTAATTTGGGATAACTAAAAATAATTTTATTGATATGGTTCAAGTTAATATAAAAAAGATTTTTTGACAGCTAACGCGATAATTCTTTGTGAGGGGGGCCTTCTTTTTTAGGGGGGGCTGTGCGACCGCACAGTTTGCACATTCCTAAGACCACCACTGGATGCGAGATATCGTTTGTGCATATTCCGCTACATAAGGACGTTTCAATATTATTGGTGTAAATATGGTCGATGAGCGTTTTCGACGTTTCAGTAATTCGTGTCGGCTTGTCGGTTAAACATTTCATCAAAGATGCCATGAGATTCTCAGCGTACATATAAATGTTTTTATTTACCTTTATTTGCAAGAGATCTATATCAGTGGCGTACGCAGGATTTTTTATTGGGGGGGGGTTCAGTGACGTCACATCGTGATGACGTAAGTTTCAGTGACGTCACAACTATTATAATGCCGTAACGAAGAAAACAATCCAGATATTTCGAAATACAATAAATATGGGACGAAAATAGCTTAAGGAGGAAAAATAAAGCCGCTGTTACACTTTTGCATGATTTTTTGCGCTTCATTTAGGAGCGAAAAGGTTTTACAAAAACTCAAGCTGTCAACTTGTGGTTAAAAATTTACCAAAAAATTTTAGTCGACTTTATTTTTGGGCCATAGGAAGGTTAACTGACCAAAGTAAGCTAGCTTTCGCAACGTCACAAACAGGGTGTAGCCAGGGGGGTAAAACAAGTAATTGCTTCCCTCCAAACAAATATTTTCAAGAACAACATTGATATAAACAACACGTGTAAACCTTTATAAAAACATTTAATATGCTCTCATTATAAAAGGGGCAGTATTCCCTGTCTTGAAAACTGAGGAAAGTGAAGCATGAGCAAAAACTGCCCTCCCTACCGAAACATTTTTCAATTACAATAAATTACGCGCGAGAGGAATCTCTAATTATGTGATTAAGGTCAAAAACAGCGTCGATTATATCTAAGTATTTTTCACCCAAATCACAGCGACGATATCATGTGATACTCTCAAGCATATAATCGGAGTGTCTGGGAAACAGAGCACTCATATAGCTCCTGAGACAGTTATGGTGCGTAAAAACGATTTTGCCTTAAAAACAAGAAAAGTTTCACTTTTTCTGCAATCGTCAACGTCAAGCGCAGCGCACAAGCAAAGTTTGGCTATTACTAGGCCTATTATTGCATCACAATGAACGTTTTTCAAGATTTTATGAGCAAGTTGGATAGCACAGAAAAACATGAGAGCAATTTCGGCAATCTCTGTATGAAAAAAGGCGGTTCGTTTCAAAAAAGAGAGGTTTTTATTTCTTTTAAAATCTTCAATGGGGGGAGGGGTTGACCCCCGAAACCCCTTCCGTGCGTACGCCACTGATCTATATTGAAACCTTCTAATGCATAAAACTCAGTTTTTGTTGATTTTATTTCCAGAAATAAGTTGTGGATTTTTTCCGTGAATAGTTTATAATGTGATTCGCAATTTGAACTAACTCAGTTAACATCTAACACAGTGAGCATCAAACCAGGAATGTGGATGCGGTATATTTGCAAACAGCTTCCGCTTCCACACCTATCGCTTCCGCTTCCAAACAGATTCACCGAAATTTTGCTAGTAAAACACGACCAGTGCGTTGGTAGCCGATAGCGTAAACCGTAACTTTCTTTTCAACACGCTGAAAGCTTTTAATCAATCTTAGCAAGCGTTTTTTTGAAGATAATTTGCAAAAACCAAACAAAAGTGTAAAGGAATGATTAAGTCACAATCCTGGGAGTCTTTTACTGCAACTTCGCTGCGAAACTTACTCCCTGCATTAGAAAAATGTAGATACACAGCACTCAGCGGTGTAACGAGAAATTTAAAAAGAGGGAAGAGGGCATAATTTCCACATTCTTTCCAAGAGTGTTTTTTTTTTTCGGCAGAACTAATTTGAAGCTGATTGAGAAACAAGAAAGGTTTTAGGGGTCCTGGAGCATGCTCCCCCGGAAAAATTTTTGAAAATTTACATGCTGTAATGGCTATTTTAGTGCTTTTTGAATAGTTTTCACGCAAATTTTGTTTAAATTTTTTGACCCTAATTCTGAGTGCTTTGCCAAATATGATGCATTTTGTTCACACATTTTCGATTATGCGTGCTTAAGGCGTACGGTTTATTGCTATCGAAAAGGCTCAAAATCGTGGAAAAATTGTACACATCAAAAAAATTATCCAAAATGGCTTTTGGGAGGATGCATACTACTCATACTACCCCTAGATCCGCCCCTGCAAGGCCATAAGCTACAAAAACCATCAAAAGAGTATGGTATATTTCAGTCACTTGGCACCATTAATTTTGTTCTTTTTTTACTAAAAGACAGAGTCAAAAGGGGGGGGGGGGCATGGCACAATGCCCCCACCCCTTAATACGCTCTTGACAGCACTCCATCTATTTCGGGACATGATTATAATTGGAAAAGAGTCAACTATTGTTTTTAGCGCTATTGATAAATTAGTTACGTTATTTTAAAATTTAGAGAAAGCTGAAAAAAAAAGCGATTCTACGTTAGTATTATCTGAAAGTTAAGCGAAGAGTAAAGGCCTATGATGAGATCTGGCATCCATCCGAATCCAGCATTGTAAAATAATGTCTAATAAATTGAATAAAATAATATCTGATAAGTTATTTAAAGAATGCTTTTTTGAATGATGTGGAAGCGGAAGCGGCATATTTTTCGCGCTTCCATTAAAATATGACCGCTTCCAGCTTCCGCTTCCACATCCCTGGTCTAAACAAAACACATCAAACGTAACACAGTTACTTTTATGTGATCGAAAATTCAGTAGTGAAAATCAAGCGACACGTCATTTTCAAGGCGTGAAAACTGAAAATAGCGGAGACTAGCCTGCAACGTGAATTGAAAGACAGTAGCAATCGTCTTCTATCACCAATATAGTCTTCTTTTTTGTGCTGGGGTTGGTTAATAACTTAATAGGCTATACAGGTAAATTATTGAAGTACCGCTCAAACAATCATTACTTTGTAATGCAGGAAACTTTTGATCAGCCTACTAATTAATACAATGAATGTTAAAGGGGCTTTCTATTAGAGGTGGCTTTCTAATTAAGGTTTGACGGTAGTTGCTTGTAAGATCGTAGCAAGCTTTAAAATATAACGTAATAACTTAAATAAGATTGCGGATCGTGAACGGAATCACAAAGACAATTAAGTAAAAACACATCATTCACAGTCTGCTGCAACGGAAATGCAGTAATAGCCGAACTGCGCATGTACTGTTAAGGCTCTAGTTAAATTTTAACTTAGCCTGCAGAAAACGTTTACGAAAAAGCGGTTGCACTGGCAATGTACAGCATATCAGATTATGCAGGATTGTTCAGAGCACATGGTCTGTAGCTGTTGCCCAAAATTTCGCTAGTAACATTTACCAAAAGCATACTGTAGTCTTAACTTAGTAAGATAGGATAAAGGCTTTCGCTCCGATCTTCAGTACAGTGTCAGTTCTTTAATGTGTTTTTTGGGCACCGCATTTTTGCCCCTAGAGATGGAAATTCATTGGGTACCTAGAATCTAGAAAGTTTTTTGTTTTGGCAGGTCTAGTTCGGTTCCCACGCATTAATTTTGGGCACCTGACATTTTTCTTAGAAAAAAATTGGTTGTTGGTTGTGTGCCAAGCAAATATCAGTTTGAGCGTTTTAGCGATTCATTCTGGTCGTTTTGAAAGCAAATAAGGTCCTAGCTCACGTTTTAACACTGCACTGCAGAGAATGGCTCCCAAACGAAAAACGAAAAGCTCAAAATCCCAACAAAATACCTCGTCAATGAGTGTGAACAAATTTGACCATGATGGCTCAAAAAGAAAATTTTCTAGCGATCAGGTAAGTCAAAAATTTAAGCTGCAACGGTAGTATTCTAGAACTTATAGCCACGCAGTTCTCACAAGCTGCTTCTTGAGCATAAGTTTTTCTCCTGTATCGTTACACATTCATGCAATGCCTACGATTCGATGTCTCGCGCTGCTGCAATATGTTGTGATGTTTATTTCGTAATATTGTTTACCTCTACTTCAGCGATTGTCGCTGTTCGTAAACTCGTGCTGTTGCTTAACTTTCTGCTGACACAACAAATAAAGGCCACATCAGTGCGGTTACTTATGTTTAGATTTCTTCCCGCAAAAACAAGTTTTTTTTCGCCATTTTTGTTTCTCTTCTCTCGATAGCTGCCATTTACTGGAAAGATTTTTTACCTGAGGTAAGATTGCTTAATACATACTTAGCCTATTTCGCTTAAATAGACCGATTCCAATCCAGAGCGTATAGCCAAGATTTGTTTATGAGAAAGAAGGTCGATATACTGTGCTTTTTTGATTCTAATTGTGCCTAATAATGCAGTAATATTGTGCATCTCTACTCGTATCCTTTGGATCATCAAATGTTGATCGGTTTATGTGTTTTTTTTTTTTGTTTATCAAACTGTTGCCTAAGTCACACATTTCACAAAGCCAATGATATGCAACTCCAGTATTTAATATTTTCGTGT
This sequence comes from Trididemnum miniatum, assembly GCA_964006365.1. Taxonomy (NCBI): domain Eukaryota; kingdom Metazoa; phylum Chordata; class Ascidiacea; order Aplousobranchia; family Didemnidae; genus Trididemnum; species Trididemnum miniatum. The sequence goes on along the minus strand of OZ023241.1, from coordinate 10,368,535 downwards.
AGAAAACGTAAGCTGTGACATGCTGAGGAGAGAAGTTTTTATTTTACCGCAGGTACGCTTTATTTGGTAGTGCTTGAGCAAGGTTGGTGTGGTCAACAAACTAATATTATAGTAGCACACAATTTCAAAACCGGTATCACAATACGATAGCGCTAGTATGAATAACTGATTACTGCCTGAGTGTTGATATCCCAGTTACGAAAATATGGTTCCGTGTGTAGGCTCTAAGTAATTTGATGCATGAGATGACGAACGTTTTTCGCTTGCTTTATCGCCAAGCTAACATCAAAGAGAAGACTAGTGCTTTATCAACTTTTTATTGAAATATACAGGGTGTTCATAAAGTCCTGGTACAATTTGTCATATAAATATATGACAAATTGTATCAGGACTTTATGAACACCCTGTATGATATTTTTTGCTAGATGCTCGGACCGTCATTGTTAACGAAGCAAGATGCACCCGATAGAAATCACGTTGAAACTCCAACTCTTTCTCCAAAGTCAAGCAAAGGTAATGACGTCGTATGATTTGATAGTCGATTGGCTATTAGGTAGTTAGATTTGACATTGTAATTTCTGATTACTTGGTTCTGGCTGGATTTCTGAATAGGTTGTTGAATTCTTAAGAAAGGCACTTAATGATTATTGTGTTATCGTCAGGGTGGCCTAGTGGTTCAGAGCGTCGTTTTTTATGACGGCCATGATCGCAAGGTTAATGACTCGACTTTGATCTTAGCCCATGGGCGTAGCCGAGGGGGGGACACTGGGGCCATGAATTTGATTGTTTTCTTGCTGGGCTTTTAATAAGTGGGCTTACAAAGGAGAAATACTATACAACTTTGTTTTTTGCGTTGGCCAGAGTTGTGATGGTGCAGCCGCAATAGCCAGCGAACGGTCAGGCGTCACTTCAATTGTTCAAAACGAATCTCCGTTGGCATGTTATTTTTACTGAGCTACGCATTGCCTAAATTTGAGCGCTTCTGCAGCTGAAAAAGTTTCAGCAGTACAATATGCTAAAAACGCTGCACGAAAAGTGGTTAAAATGTGTAAGACCAGTGCGAGAAAACAGCGTTGAAAGAAGATGTCTCTAGTCAAGGAGAAACAAAACTTTATCTTGTCGGTTTATGTGAAACCCGATTTGTAGAACGCCATGTACCGATACCGGTGAAGCACTCAAAATTTAGCGCAAAAAATTTTTGTATTTGTGTTTTTTTTGTATTTTGTTGCATATTTATCCTCCTACCACGAGAAAGCGATCAATGCGCTATACGAGCTCGCTTAGGAAATGCCGGCCATCTGTCTACCACACCAAGATGGGCAAATCCCGCTAAGTGCCTTTCCTAACGGCGCAACAAGTAAACTTACCGGCTTGTTCTCCTCACTGTACCTTTAATGCTGAGCATCAAGCAGAGAAGCTATGAATACCAATTTTAAAGTCATTGGTTTGACCCGGCTCGGAATCAAATCCAAGTCCACAGCTCCCGAGGCGGACGCTCTCACCACTCGGCCATCTGAGCTGTTGAATTTCAATAAAGTTTGCCCGAAATCTGTTCAAAATGTATTAAAATGGCCATTACAATACGTAAATTTTCAAACATTGTCCGGGGGCATGCCCCCGGACTCTCTGGAGCCTTTTTTTTTTGTTCCTCAACTTGCTTCAAATTAATTCTGCCGGAAAAAAATACCCCTGAAAAAATGTTGAAATTTGGTGTCGCTTTCTTAAAAAATTTATGATTACGCCTCAGACGTAAAATATTTTCAAAAGGGTTATTCACGCCCTTTTCCGCGTCTATACTAACGTTTTTGCGTTTGCAGTAGTAAACATTCAATCTAATTCAAAATTGCATCTCCCCACCAAAATTTTATGGATCCTCTCACTCCTGGCCTGAAGTAAGCACGCATAAATCGAAAATGTGCGAACAAAATGCATCATATTTGGTGAAGGACTCCGAATGAGGGGCAAAAAGTTTGATCAAAATTTGTTCAAAAAGCACTAAAAAGGTCATTACTCAGAAATTCGTCAAAATTACTTCTGCAGAAGCCTTTCGTTAAAACAAGTGCTTATGGTGATCGCTGTTTCGCTAGAGCAGCAGCAGACTTGTGGAATATTTTACCTTAAAAACTGCAACAATCGGACAGTACAGCAGTTTTGAAAAATAATTTAAAAACACGTCTTTTCTCTTTGGAATATTTAGGTTAAAGCGCTGCGAGCCTTTGTGTAAAGTGGATGCAGCGCGATAGAAGTATGCTATTATTATTATTATTATTATTAAAATTTCAATAATTTTCCGGGAGAGCATGCCCCCAGACTCCCTAGAGTTGTTTTTTCTTCAATTTGCTTCAAATTCACTCTGCCGGAAAAACATACGCTTATAGACTAAAAGATGTCACAATTTGGTGCCCTCCCTAAAAAAAATTTGAATGCGCTTCTGGCATGAAGCATTGACGCCCTATTCCGGGTCTAAACGTCAGACGTCTTTGTATGTAGTAAACACTTAACCTAATTCAAATCTGCATCCCCCCCACCAAAATTTTCTGGATCCGTTCCAGCTGTTGCGTAAGATTTTTTAAACTTTAGCCCCTCCCATTTGAAAATCCCTGGCTACGCCTATGTCTTAGCCTCGTTGTTGCCCGCTTGGATGAGATGCTTCATGGCAATGATCTCTGCTTTATGAATCTAACTAGCAGCAAATTAAAGAAGTCAGATGCAAAACTGAACCGGAAAACTAAACCACTCAGCTAGCCTGGATTCTTCCTTGTATAACGCCCTGTCGCTTTCTCGTGACAAGAGGATAAAAACAAAGAAATGGAAATTATTCATCCCAAAAGGAACCAAGCTGTCTGTTCTGGCATGGTCACGGGCGCATCCAGGTCTCCTTATTGTGGGGGTCAGGAGTCGAACACATGCTTGTTTTACAGTTTTGTCTATCTAGAAGTATTGAAGTACTGATAATAATGTATTAATTGATTTTCTTTAGTCCCTCACCCTCTAGCGTAGCCAGGATTTTGCAATGGGAGGGGGGTGAGAATGACGTCACATTTGGCCATACGTTGTATACAAAAGCAGATCCAGAAAGGTTTGGTGGGGGTAATGTAATTTTTAATTAGGTCAATGTTAACTAAACGCAAAGACGATTAGACCCGAAAACGGGCGTAAATAAGCCATTTGAAAATGTTTCATGTCAGGGGCGTATTCAGAATTTTTTTCCCGGAAGGAGCATCAATTTTCGTCACTTTTTCAAGCGTAGTTTTTTTCGGCAGATTTAATTTTAAGCAACTTAAGTAACAACAACAACTTTAGGAAAGTCTGGGGGGCAAGCTCCCCCGGAAATTTTTTGAAAATTTGCATATTGCAATGGCCATTTTAGTGCTTTTTGAACAATTTTTATGGAAAGTTTGTCATATTTTTGGCCCCTAACTTTGAGTGCTTCACCACTGATGCATTTTGTTCGCACTGTTTCGATTATGCGTGCTGAAGGCGACTAAGGCATATTGTTATGAAGAGATTTGAAATTATAGAAAAATTTTATTCATTCAAAACATTGTTGAAAATGGCTGGTGGGGGAATGCATACGCAGCATACCCCACATCTCCCCTGGATCCGCCCCTGGTTGTGTAATAAAAATGGCCTCAAATTTAAGAGGGATGTTTCAAAACTAAAAATACCGATGGCAGATAAGGTGCGATTGTTGTAATGAAGTCAAAGGAATGCTTTCTGGTGAAACTGATAAAACGATATTCAAATGTTAGCGATTTAGTTCTTCTTGGAGCTACAGCACGTAGATCATTTTTTCTTGAAATCGTTTAGCCTTTTTTCTACGGAAGGTCTGAGGGGCCGAGAGCAGTTGCATGCACAGGAGCGGCACTGCCCTGCTAATAAAATTGCGTCATTGCTTTATTAAGCATAACGGCAAAGAACAAGATTCAGGAGACAACGCTACGTAATTCTAGTTATTTTGACAATTACAAAACCAGATTATCAATGACAAAGTGTCGAGCACTTCGAAATAAATACCAGAAAAAGAAGTAAGTATAAGACGTCATTTGAGACTCAATGGGGAGGTTGCAATACCCCAAATCTTTCCGTGGCTACGCCTCTGCTCTCACCCGGCCCCGGCAATAACTTAATAGAACCAAAAATTGTGTAAATTTTGTCGTGGCGTAATATTCAGGGTGCTGCTACGTTGAATTGGTCTAATGCTGATAAAATTTGGCAGAGCCAGAACCGCCGTTTCAAATCAATGTTCAAAATAGTTTGCATCCAACTTCAGTGAAAGATAAGTCTGGAAAAATTACGAAAACTTGGAAAGAAATCAAACCAACAAAGAAAATCAAAAACTCTAAAGTCAGGTGATAACTATAAATTTTTGAAAACGAAAGTGGTCTGTGAATTTTGCTTTAGCGGATTTTTTTTTTTTTATTTTCAAAACCTGCTTCAGTCATTTTAGCGATTGAAAAAAGTTTTGGAATCGGTAAAACATATTTGAAAACCTACTGAAATTTATTGTAATGACAAAAAATAGTTGCGAAAATCATATGGGAGTGAACGCATTCGCACGACGACGTAAAAATAAAAATTTTGACTTCTCATTTTGGTTTTGGGCTATAACTTTTACAGAAGCCACGTAGAAGCAATTTTAATAGTTTGCCAACTCAACTTATCTCCCAAATTTAAATCACTTACCTGTACGTTGGTCTGCTGTTTAAATCTCAACAACGAAGCTTAGGTGGGATTTGAACTCGCGGTATGTCGCTAAAACGATGTGGGAGCTACTACGCGCGAATGCTTCAATGACTGATTACAAGTTGACAAAATGCTTGCTGTATTTTACGGACCTTAAGATGCATTAAATCCATTTTTTTTCTCAAAAACTGATCGTGCGCAATGTGTGGACCAACAGTGTTTTATGCTTAATTGCTATTAAATTATCGAGTTTCTTGTCTGGTGAGCATAAGGTAACATGATGTTTCTCAAAACTGTTGGGTATTATAGTCCAGAGCGCTTTAATCATGAATAAAAAAAGAATACAGTTAAAGCAACTTATTGACAGTGCGCCTTATGGTCTGTAAAATACGGTGTTTGTAGTATCGTGCATCTACAAGACTAGTATTGAAATAGTATAAAATGCACAACTATAAATTTAAAGGGGCTTGAGCTCTCTTAGGATACAGCAGCTGCTCTCCCCTCCCTAGCTTTTCGAAACTTTTCAGAGTGTATGTTATGGATGACTTTCTCCTACCTCATGAGTGTGAAGGTCTCATCAGAGCACACGAAAATCACTTAATGGAAAGTAGCCAGCACGACCCCATTGTATGCTTCAGTGATCAATCTACTATGACGTCATATCTACGCTTGGCTGGAGTTCCTTGGTCCGACGCAATACGAATGACAGATTTGCTCAAAGGTGTGTACTTTACTGTACTACAATATTTTAACCGAATCGCTGCAATTCACTCAGTTAATACAAGAAGCAACACCTCTGGTCTTACATAGCCTACTATATTCCACAATACAAAACAACTCGTCTACAGCGCTCTCTAAAATATACTGGTGTAAAATATGGAACAAAATACCTGATTGGATCAAAACTAAAAATTTGCAGTCAGTTCTTGAAACACCTCAAATTATATCTACAAAGCAAGTAAACATCTCTTCTTTTTTTTATTAGTTTTTTTTTTTTTTTCCTTATATTACAGCAGATCCTATACGAATCAACACAGTAATGAACAGCAAATGAGAAAAAAATTATTATTTTTAATTTTTTTTTTTAAAGCAAGGGTAGTTGCTTGACTCGAAGAGCCCCAAACGGTCACTTTGCAGCTTCCTATTGCATTCATTGTAAACTTTTTTTTCTTTCTATGTTGTGTTATGTTTTGTTGTTGAGCTATATTTTCCTTTATTTATTTATTTTTTTTTATTTGCCATATTTGTTTATAAAATACCGCATGAATGCAATGAAAAATAAATGAATCTGAATCAGTACGGTTTGCGATTGTGCAGACAATTGACAATACGTAGGAAAGAATCAAATATTTTTCGAGAAACGAGCAAAGGAGCTTCCTAAAATTAAAGGAGCCTACAATTTTTCTAGGAGAGTCTGAGCAATCACGGATATCTCCTATTGGAGAAGGGACAAGGGGGCTGGCGTAAAAAATTCTTGCGTCTGCCACCAACTATGCCTCCTATAACTTACTTTGGTTGTGGAAGTACGCTACGTCTTGACAAATTTAACGCCATGCAAATAAAAAGATGGCGCCATATTATAAGAGTTGAGGAAATCGAGTACCGTAAAAAAGTTGTAAAGATGGACTCCTAATAAATGATGCCGATTTTTTTTTGGACAAAAGAATATCTTGATGAGCACCAAGATAGGTCAAAGCCCGTGCAGTTGCCTTTATTTTTAAACTTTGTTGTTTATTTTTGCTGTCTCAATTTCTATTGCCATTTTCATTTATTTTTATTTGGAAAAACACTGAAATATAAAAAAGAAAAAACTGCACTGACGAGAAAAATTAAATAAGTACACTAATGAGGTTTTTCCTGTGAAAGGCTGCGAAAGGACCATGAGTATAGTTAAGCGCTGATAATTTTGATGAAACGCATAAAAAATTCGCCACAACGAAGGGTTAGATTTGAAAAATCTCTCAGCCTTTCCAATCGTAAAAATTACCTTCTAATGTTACCTTACCTTCACTTCCTTATTCTCCCGAGAAGTTTCAAGCTTCAGTATAATGCTAGAACTTTTAACCTGGGAGTCACGATCTCTCGAAGGGGACCACATGCTTGCTTCAAAGGATTCGTAAACCGAAGTGCAAATACGATATGAACAATTACCAGCACCAGGCTTTATTAAGGGGAGGGGGCTAAACCCCGGCGCCCCCTCTCGTGATGGAACCCTACCCGCTAAATCGCATCTTCTAAAAAAAGGTAGGCCTGTTGCCAACGTCAAAATCAGGCCTGCGAAAAAGCATGGGGGTCCGCGGGAAATTAGCGCCACACCCCCCAAGGCCTTAATAGGACCCTGACTAGCACAACTATTTAATATTGGTCGTTACAAACTTACACTTTTTTATGAAAGGATCCGTAGGTTTCATTACAATGTTGGTTCCACAGCCCCCCGAAAAAGTTTTATGAAAATATGAAAGCTTCTTATTCGTTTTTTTTTTTTGTAGGTACTCGTTGTTTAAACGAATCTTTTTCGTCAAAGCTAGATGGTAAATTACCGTGGAGTTACAGTACTTCTTTTTATCCTGGTGAAAGCCCATTCTCGAAAACTTACGAAAATCGTGTTGAACGTTACACTGGCCTCAGCCCAAAAAATGGTGGAAAATTTCAGGTAAAAAATATAAGAGATTAGTCTGCATCGACATGGCGGTAAAGGGGACGGAATGTCTGTCTTTGCAGCGTTAGAGTTATGATTGGATGTAAACGATTTTGAGTCCGTTCAAACCAGGAGAGCAAGTCGGCAAGTTTACTGGTTGTGCGGATGGGAAAAGCTATTTGTGGTGAACAAGTGGCTGGCAAGTCCTATATAGCGTTTCGGTTTGTTTTTTTATCGTGGTAGAATAAGTATGCACAAGAAATTATTGCTAAAAAAAGTAGCCTGATAAAGCAATAAAAATGCTTTGGCCTATTACTGACTTTTTACCCCTATAGGTCACTTCTTACAATAACAACGTGGGTTACAAAATTCATACTGATTGCATAGAAGGAAATACCCATCTGCGCGATCGCTACGCGACTATTCTGGTTTATCTTCAAGACGTTGAGAGAGGGGGCGAGACAGAATTCACTGGTATGTTATGGAGAGCTAGTATAAAGTTAAATTGGTTCTGTAGGTGTAAACTAGATCTATTTTGAAATATGTAGAGCCGATGTAAGTCTGTATGTAAACAACTTTTACAGCGTTTATTTACTAAGCTTCTGAGGTCTATCATATCTCTTTACAAATAGATTTATATTGCCGTAGCTACTCTTACGGCAGTCGTTTGTTGTCTTGAACTGCTGTATGCTTCCAGTGCTTTTAGCCTATCTACAAGCGCAGCCCCACCAAGTCGATTTATTTTTAGCTGCGCATAACTACCGCTTAGATTGTTTACCGATGTTGCGTAGGCCTATCGTGTTTTGGGCTTCCTTCTATACCACCTGCGCCCATATAGAAAGCATACTTCAGCTAAGGTATGCCCATTTCTATAATTTCTGTTCATATTTCTGGTAAAATGTTGATCGAAATAATTTGTTTATTATTACAGAGTTAGGGATTAAAATTAAGCCTCGAAAAGGACGAGCTTTGCTTTGGAATAACATGGATTCAAAAGGTAGCTGTGATCTGACGTCATATCACAAAGCGAACAGAGTGTTAAAAGGAAAGAAATATATTTTACAAAGATGGTAAGAAATGTGCAATTCTGGGCTACAGTATTTTGTTTTCGAACTTGCATGAAAACTTAGATCGCTGTTTTGATTTCGTGATCAGCAAATCATTGAATTTACAACTTCTAGCGGATCTAGATGAGTTTGCTTTGGATCTCCGCAGGTTCTCGTGAAGGTAGAAATAAATAAAAAGCTGCCAACAAGCTCATCGGACGGTCCAGGGCGCTGAGTGGGCTCAAGCCAATCTAAAATTCAGTTTTACGAGAATGAGAACGCTACTTCGTCACTCCTTACAGCTTTTGAGAATATTTTACAACTTTTGGCTCCCCTTCGAAAAATTTTTTGGATCCTCTAATATGCCATCTTGATGAAAACCTTATCTTCAGGTACTATTATCACAACTTTCCTTATCTGGGTCAGAGAACTCCACCTCCATCTCTACCAGTCCGTTCTCATGAGTTGACTCCCAGGGTCTCCTGTGATAGATTTGAGTCAGGAAGTTGTAGATGGTATGATGAATGGAATTACGACCATCTGTTAAATTGAAATACTTTGCGTGTCAGTAAAGAACACTGGATGAATAATGCCCTGCACCAGTTTCTCGCTTGCAGTGGAGCAGTCCTTGGTCAAAACGACTCACCATTTAAGAAGTTGTTTTTGAAATGAAGTGAGAGCACTGGGTGAGAACAAAGTTGTACGTTCGCAAAAGAGTGTTTTTTTTTCATCCATTTCCTCATGTTTGAAGGAATTTTAATTAATGAATTGAACTTGAATCTAACCCACCAGGATCTTAGGCCAAATGATTGATGATTTCTTCATTTTTATCCTCCTGTCACGAGAAAGCGACGGAGGCGCTATGCATAGGACGAATCCAGACTCGCTTAGGAGTTGCCCTTGTTTCCGAGTTTTCCGCTTGAATTTTGCTTCCGACTTCTTCAATTTGCTGCTTGTCAGATTCCACCAAGCAGAGATGATTTTCGTGAAGCATCTTATCCAAGGACGCAGCAACGAGGCTTGGACGGGAGTTGAAGCATCAACCTTGCGATCATGGCCGTCGTAAAAACGACGCTACGAACCACTCGGCCACGCAGCCGACTATCAAATATAACTCAACAAATCAAACGTAATCAGAAAAATTTGATTACGACTGGGATTAGAAATCACGCCCGCGCCGACTAGTGACGTTCACTCGTTCACCAGCCAAATATTGCCGCGAGTCTTTTTTTCATGACTACGAATGCCGCAGTGACTAGGCGATTTGTTGAGTTATATTAATAGTTTTTTGTAGGCTAAAAAAGTAATAACTTTTTAGGCCCAACAAGCCCAAAAAATTCTTTAGTGTTAAGGTTTTGAATAGTACCAGGGCCAGGGTAGGCTATCCACTTTGTATCGAGTATCCTACTCCATACGGAAATGTTGCAATAAAAATGATCTTATCAGTGAAAATGCTTGAATGTTTTTGTGAGAAAACAACCGCGGTAATAATATCAGGCGATTCAATACTAAGAAGCAAAATTTATTGCGTAAACGAAGGAAACGACCAGCGCAAAAATGTCTATTTTCTTTTCGCTTTAAATTTTCCTTTTCCACCTTGTTTCGATCTTCGAGATTTCGGTGTTTGTTTCGATTTTTTAACGTTTCTGTGTAAAAAATTGAGGTTTATAACAACTTCTGCGAAACCAATACTACATAAGAACGAATGCAAATTGATGTAATTAAAATGAGTGTTACGAGAAGCGGATGTGAAAAAAACCTTGCCGACGCCGTTACGGTACAAGACTAATAATCGGCGTAACGGACACGTCGTTGAGACAACTCACTGTTGGGACATCATAATCTTGGGTGGTAGGTGTTAAAATAAGAACGGACATAATCGAGTAACTGTCACATTCTTGAATACAAGTGACTCTTCGGTGTGAATCATACGCAAGTTTCCAAATAAGGAGTCACACACTCCGCGATAACGCCACTGGCCTAATACAAAGGTTCGTTATGCAAATTTTCAATTCATACCCTGGTAATTGGTGGTAGGAGCAATAGCATCATAATCATAAAAAACAATATTAGGTAACCATTACATAAAATATACCGATTACAGAGCCTATATCGGACCATTTTAATATTATAAGTGTACTTGAATCACCTATTTATTATAGACTACAACGCGGGCCCGGTAAGACTGCATACACACACAGCCTACCCCTGTAAAAATATGCAGGGCACTGACATCCTTCCGCACACAGATCTATTTTAGTAGCACGAAAAGAGAGTTAGCAGTGATGTAACTTAGCTGCGAAATAGCGAAAAATGCACAGCATAAAACACCTCGTACTTACTCCGTAAATGTTGTTTGAAGTTCTTGATTAGCAGCCTGAAATATGCAGTCAGTAAAAACCGTATCAAAATTAACTGCTTCAATTCTCAAGGCTTCTCTGAGACATAATCACGACTATTCAAACGACTACATTTCCCAAAAATCAAATCTTCATTATACTCGCGGTAGTAGCACGCCGAAGAGTGTAACGAGTGACGGAACTCATCTCCGTGGCTTAGCCCCAGGGCAACACAGTTCCGAAGAAACGTCGTGGCGGTAGTGAGTCGTTGATGGCATTGTGTTCAATTTGTTAGGGCCGAAAAACGAACCCCAGACCTACCGCACCGATACCTTCAGCTACTATGCCAACCGGCCAGTCAATTAAAATTATAGCTACCGGTACCCGAAATTTTTTTTCTATGTCCTACTCCTATCAAAAATTACTAGCATCCGGAGATCGAACAAGAAGTAACAGCTGAGCAAGTAAGATAAACAGCTGCATTGCTGCAATATATTCCAGAAATAGCTGAGAAGCATGAGAATTTAAGATAAAGATAAAAAAATAAGTTGTCTCAGTTGAGCTTATCCCTACTGTGAAATCCTTTCAGAATATTTCAACCCGGGCAGTACAATTGGTCAAGTACAGTAACCGTGGAAAAGCGATAAGCATTTAAAACCTTTTTTAATTTAAAACGAAGAGGCCATAAACAAAAAAGCTGCCCTCCAATCTCAGCAACACAACCCAATTGTTGCCGAGTAAGTAAAGAAGACTACATACTATGCAGTCGTCAGAAATGTTAAGTAGTTATGGTACCACTTACCTTATCAACGTTAATTTCTGGCGCCTTTTTAAATAAGTTATTCAAAAGATTAAGCTGTCGTTCTTTTTCAACGTTTCGCGAAATAAGATTATCTTCAAACTGAAAAAAAGTCAGTTAATACCAAAAAACGCAACAAATAGAAAAAATCTTACTTTTCTTTTTTTTCCAACGTTTTTCTGTGCTTTTTCATGCTTCTACAATTTAAAATAGGATAAATTTTAGTCATATTTTCAGCAAAAAAGTAGCAAACTAATCATACTCACCAATTTGTCTTCAAATCGTCCCATTGACGCAGTTGCTGCTTTGGCAATGTGAAAGCTTTCCTCGAGCTAAAAAAAAGGATTTGTGAAATTTTTTACTCAAAGGCAGCCTAAAAACTATGCGTAAATGATAAAATGACTTGTCTTATTATTTGGCGTGACCGACCAGACGTGGTACAACTCGACGTTGAGCCACCACACCCGAACACAATTCCCAATCTAATTCGAGCCCTAAACCAAACCGAAACCAAGCCCAAACCTCAAAGCCCTGTCTCCACGCCGAATCGGTAACAGAAAAGTCTTGTAACGAACCGATTAGTATAATATGGTGCGTTGGTGACAACTTTTCACAACGATAACTGAAAATTTCACAGTACAGGCGACAGTCCGCCGCGACACATCTTTTTTATAGCCTTGATTACACGGTTCAGACGTATAAGCTTTATAGGCGACAACTGCTTTCTTCAGAAACGCAAGATAAAACATGAATGATTTGTCCGCCATTTGCAATTAACAAGACTTAAATTACTAAAGGCCATTTAAAAACTACGATTTCAGGATATCGGTTTGATGCTGGCACAAGTCAGAAGCTGGTCCTAAAACCAGATAAATAAGAAGCTTTGCGTTAAAACGGAAGACAATCTCAACCAAGTTTTACGCAAAATTCTTAAGTTAAACGAACATAAACACGTAAACTTTGTCCTTCCTTCACGGGTTTCTCCACAAAACAGTAGCCGGCCAAAAAACCTGAAATAGCCCTACCACTCGGCATTTTTTGCAGTAACCATGAAAGCAATTTAAAACAACAACTTACTCCATTAATAGATTGTTTTTGGTTTTCAGTAATCAAATGCTCTCCTGCACCGGGTATTTTTTTACCAGTTCTTCTTGCTACGTTTCGCAAACGCTGATATTCATTCTTCGCAACTCTTTCTTTTTTCGCTTCCCTCCTCTTCTCAAATTGATCTTCATTTGGGTCTATACACAGCAGTGAGACTTAACGCATGAAGTCTTTACAAAACTGTAACTTTGACATTTTGACAAGAGTTATTTTTGTCTCTAGCTTGACCACAGATTTCTCTAAAACTGATTGGCTCTGCTTAATTGCGCAAAAAATGAAATGTTAACATGCATAACTAACAAGAGTTGCTCAATAGTCTCGTAAGACCAAAGCAAATCAAATTAATCAACAGAGTTCATCTTCAAAAATTGACAATCGCATTAGCTAAAAACGGCAATCCATAAAAAAGCCAAAATTATTGATGTAATTGTACCTATATTTTTACAAAAAAGATACGCGGAATCAAAAAAATACATAAATAAGAATACTAGATTTGTAAGTCAAAAAAATCAAATCATATCTTCATTATACTCGCGGTATTGCGCCCGAGCGTGTAAGGAGTGGCGGAGCCCATCTCCGCGGCTAAGCGCCTGGACAACACAGCTCCGAAAAAACATCGCAGCGACACAATGTTCACGAATTGACCGGCCTGGTAATTGAACCCCCCCCCACGCCGATAACAATGTGTTCCACCACTACGCAAACCGTAATTTTTTACATACCTGCTCCTTCCGGAATTTCAATAACCCAGTCTTTGGCTTTGTCATTAACTCGATCTTTTCCGTAGCGAGGGCGCCAAGACTATGAAACACAAAAAAATCATAAAAACAGAATTTATAAAGCAACGAGCTGCACGCTATTCTCAGTTTGTAGAAATTGAAAATTGTTCATGAAGAGATGTGAGTTTTAAAAAAAATTGCAAGAAGCAAAACTGAGGCTGCACAGAATCATTATTCCATCAATATTGAACTCTCGTAACAACCACTGTATGTCACACAAAATTTGCAAATTTCTTTAAAGGCTTAGGTTATTTTCAAAACAAAAAGCGAATCAAAGCGCAACTGAAGTAAGTAAATTTATTGGTTTTTCTTCAAATCGTTACAAAAATCGGCGATATAACGTTATCTCACTTTACATTGCGATTTAAAGGCAGGGAGCATTGAAGAACCACAGGGTTATCAAAATCGAGATGCGGACCTGATCCTTACAACACACAGTTAAAAAAAGTAAAACATAAATTTGTAGCAAAAGTATGACACCGATCAGTTGGCGATTCGTACAAATGTTTGTCAAAGTGATTTTTGGCCAACTTAACATATGAGCCTAATAGCTTACTAAGGTTATCTTGTGAACTAATAATTCAAGAGTAATTAAGGGAGACTGCTAACAGCTTGCGCTCTTCGAGTAAGAAGCCACACGGTACATTTACGTGTCATCGGCTCCAGTTGTGAATCAAATCCATTACAAAAGATCTGTAACCTGCGCGACGTACCTCTAGGCCAAAACATCACTTCAACTATCAACTTCATGACTATAGATATGAATTCAGAACCAGTCCTGGTGTTACTACATCTGAGCGAAGCCATTTATGAATGGCAGCTAATAAATTACAGTCTTACCTGTGTGATATCATCCCAAACCATTTTATCTCTCTTCTTTTTCTTTTTAATGCCCTGAAACGCAAAGGTAGTAGATATTAATATTATAAAACACTAATCTCCTATAGCTGCTGCATTTAACACTACATCTTCCAAACATTAATCAGCTCACATTCTCAATTTTAAGCATATGAGCCCATTGGTTTTCGGCATTTTGTGAAAGATTCCATCAATGTACAGCACTAACTACTAGGCTAGCTGTCCACTATTTTCATTAAGAAATACACCAATCAAAAAGAAAATAAAAACCAGCAAAGCTTCAGACCAAATAACAAAGCGCAAGAAACTACAAGTATACAGTATCACCAAAGGCAAATATGCACTTTAAAACTTACCTTCACTTTTGCAAACTCTTCCCAAACAGTGGGAGTTTTAGGTTGAGGAACCTTAAAAACAGATAGAAAATTCTCGTCAAGCTTGCTCTGCAGAGCCAATCCTGGAGAGACTCACTTTAGACTACAAGGACTAACGATATTATTATATTGCTTATCTTTAATTTGTCAACTTCATTTCTTTTCTAGATTGTTATGTATTGCAGCAACATGAGAAGTCCACGCAAAGACAAAAGAACCAGTTCACGATTTAATTCACTAATTCAATTGCATTACAATTCTACAAAGATCAACTTTTAAAAACTAGAAAAATATCATAATAATAAGTTTCACACCGGTTTTTCTCTGGGCAAGACAGTGGTCAAAGCTGGCAACTGCAACAAAAAATGTACATTAACTCATACAACACTGTAAAAAATGACAAAGCATTCACTAGGCAAAGATAAAAAATGTCAGTTCTAATGTCGTGCTCAATTTTCCTCAATGTTTAAGTGCACTGACCAATTGACCACATTGGTTTTCTAAGAAGATTATTTAACTGTTTGTTACAGAGTTTGGAAAGTATTCGGCCTATTTGAGTAATGGCACAGCTAAGATGAAGTGATTACTCACTGCGAAATTATTGCGAGCACGCAAAATACAAATCAAAACTTCATAAATTTCAAATGCCTTTCATCACTACAAATGCAAAATAAAGCAAAATAAAAGTTGGTACTACCACACGCAAATGTATTCAAAGAAATCGTCTAAAGCTGTGTATACTTAAGTCAAAATTACATAGATCACGATTGCAATACACGGTCCACAGAGCTATCACAATATTCTACCTTGGCAAGAATAATATCATCTTTTCTCTCGATTGGAAGCTGAAAAATACATTTATTTAAACGATCTTAATATGTGAGATTAACACCACCAGCTTAGTTGCCACTTACTTTCCATATTTCGTTGATAAGAAGCTGGGTATTATCCCTAGCAAGGCTTTTTAAATACAATTCCTTGTTTGATCTAAAATATATGTAACAGATTAAGAGAAAATCGTCAATCAGTATTTCATAAAGAAACAAAAACGTTGCATCAGTGGAAGAGTTTGATTAAGATCAGACTGTTGCAGTATTGAATTTTATTCAAAAAATAAACAACTCACCAACCGTTCACAGTGATCCACAGTATAATGATAAAAAATTAGATGTTGAAACATTTAAAATTTCAAAATCAGTTTACTAGACTAATCCACAAGTCAGTCATGCATAGTAATGTAAAAAAAACAGTTTTTTCAGCATTTTTTTTTATTGCCTTAATTTTTTTTTTTTTGTTTTTTTATTTGTTCAGTAAGGAATAGTTTGGTAGGGATGTGCTTTAAATGGCAAAATGTTTATTTCGAAGTTTTTCACTTGCTATGACCCCTTCATCGGTCTATTTATTAGGAACAGTTTCCAGATAATATATGCAGTATACACCAATATCTGGCGACCAACTTCAAACGCGCTGTCAGCTTTAGGACATTGCACCAGGGTACAAAGGATATTGCACCAGAGATGTTTGATACCAACATGCGCGTAATTGACCTTTGCAAAAAAATTGTACTTTCATTACAAACTTCAAGTTGTTAATATTGATTAGCCTACTTAATAGCCTACAAAAGTTTGTTCAGGCATTACCTCTCGCTAATACTCTGTTCTTAGTTCGATGGTTTGAAGAAAGAGCCTTTTTATCTCTAAGCGGGATCATTGTTAAAGCCATGCCGTTATAAGCAACATCTCAATCACTCTTTTTTGAGCTTAATATGCCAATTAAGCTCATTGACTTATCTACTAAATTCTGTACTGCCGCTACGGCAAATTTCAAAAAGAATATGGAAATTGGAAAAGCCACTACTAGTACTGCTGCTACGGCATGGTTTTGATATATAATACAGCCGCAGTTCATTTTACACTTCTACAAAAACTTCTTACAAAAAAGCATTGAAAACCGCTGGGGCCGCACCTCCCACATGCAAAAGCACAAAACTTTCATACTTTAAACCTGGTACACGTAATTGTAACAAATTGTTTAATGTCCAGCCAGCATTACTCCAGCAATAAAAGCATGTCAAAGCTAGTTCTGGGGGGAGGGTGAATTTAGTTTTTTGTATGTCTTGAAGTTTCAACGCTATATGGGGCATAAACTTTATGTATGTGCGTAATCCAGGTTCGTTAGCACTGCGCTAGTAAAGGCACTGTAGCTGAATACTGGGATTTTTATAAGCTACAGTAAACCATTACACCAGCATTTTTTGATGTATCTTACAGTTAATGACTGAACGATACCAGCACCAGCGTATAACCCTAAAAATAAAACAAAATCAAATCTTCTGTATACTTGTGGTATGATGCTGAAGTGTGTAACGAGTGGCAGGGCCCCTCTTAGCAATTGGGCAACACAGCTCCGACGAAACGTCGCAACAGCAGTGATGAGTCATTGGCGACACTGTGCTGATTTGACCGGTTCAGGAATTGAACCCCAGATCTCATGCACCAATAGCGAGTGTTTAACAACTGAACAAACGGCCAGTGCGCATAATCCTAAAATACAGTTACCTCTTACTGCGAATTTGCCCAAACATAAAAATCCATAAAAAATTGCCCTAGCATTTAAAGGGTGTAATTTAAGGTCTGGAACAATTTTTGTCTAAAATCTAAATGGTTGCCAGAGGATTTGCCACTTGGAAGATTGCCACACAACGGGTGAGACATACGAATGTCACCAAGAATTTGAGCGTAAGCGTCGGACAAACGTTTGCAACAGTGCTGATGTGGAAGATTTGTCACATAGAAGATTCGCCACACAACGGTGTAAGGTCGAGGTTGGGGGCATTGGGGTCGGGGGCAATGGGGTGCGGGGTCACATTTGTATGTCTTACCCGTTGTGTGGCGAATCTTCTGTGGCGAATCTTTCATGTGGTGAATCTTCTGGCAACCTATCTAAATTTCTGGTGTAAAACACTTTTATTTGACATAAGAAACTTGAAGCAATTCTAACTAATTTGCTCATAAATTACCGGTATTACAGCATTTGGCATTCCGATGCAAAAATTGAAAAATTTTGCTCAAAGTTTATCATTTCTGTCAAATTTTGCACCTAAGAGGAAACACTGCCCTAAAAAGCTTTGAAAAAAACAACCATCTTCAAATATCTGGGTCAAATGTAGAATAAGTCGTCGCTAGAATAAGCCGTCAAAGCGAGCGTGTAATATAATATCCGCTCGCTTCGACGGCTTATTCTAGCGGCTTATTCTAGATAAGACCCAAATATCTTAGCTGATGATATCTCTTCATCATATTGCTCATTAATGCTCAAATGCAATCTTACTGGTATACAAATAATAAATTAACAACGTCTTTTTCGCTAACAAAGCACTGGCACATACTTTAATTGATCTTCTTCAATGGGATTGGCATCCAATGCAAACAGGTTTCCAAGATCAAACTCTAAATCAATGTTCTTTTCAACCAAAATTGACTGCAATCTCTCTTCTTCTTCTTGTCGGATTGAATCCAAGATATCTTTTACTTTAGTAACCATGCTGTTTAAGTCTACCTGAACAAATCCTTGTTTAAGCAGTCTGAGCACAAAGTAGACTAATCAAAAAAATGGTAGTGTTGTTACAGCACCAACTTTGTGTTATCAACGTATCAAACCTGAGGACCTATAACGACTCTCATGTCTTTAATATGTTGCGAAATCATCTGACCTTTTCAATTAGTACAGCATGCTCCACACTGCACTGCAGGTTTTCATTTCCTAATTATCAGATTATGATGAATACATTGTATTCCACCTTCTGTGCATGGCTGCTTGAAGCAGTTTCCCCTTTTTTTTTTAATTTGTTCTCTACACCGACTGGCGTGTCTAGACTAGACAGCTAGATTAAATCGTGCAACGCCGAAGCTAGACACACAATTGCTTTGGTTATTTTGAGTTTATTTTCAGTTGAGTTGGGAAAACTTCAGTTATTTTTACCACCTTACTATTCATTGCCTCGCCATTTGGTTAAGATCTTATTTGTTTCTGATTTTAAATCAATTAAGCCTCGTCTGAAAAGTCAAGTGCTTTTAAGAAGTCAGACATATTGCCAGGCGGTGAAGGTCCACGGGCTCCCAGTGGACAACGGAAATTCTGAATATTCCCGTCGTTGTTAACAAGTGTCTACTGGTCTATTTTGCAGTCATTATTTTGCAGCTGGCTAATCTACTCTAAGCCAGTTACTCTAAGCCAGTCATGCGCATAGACTGTAGACCAGGGGTGTGCAACCTTTTTGCCATAGCCAACCACATTACATTTATCTCCAGAAAGTACGACCGCCATCATCATCATTCAATTTTCAGTTTTACAGTTTAATTCGTTTTTTCCTTGTGTCTGAAGGTGGCCAGATGCCCCTCATTCCCTCAGCAATCGCTCTCACTCCCTCTCTCCATCTCACACGATCTGCAGCCTCCTCCACTCTCAACCCAATCTTCTTCAAACTCTCAACTTGTTTCTTCCAGGTCTGCTTTGGCCGTCCTCACTTTCAATGTCCATTCACTTGGGGTCTCATCTGGAAAAAGCCTCCACGTTTTTTTTGTCTGCCAACCTTAACCTAACCTATAACATGACCCTAACCAAATCTAGCCCTAACCAAACCTAACTGCCTAACCCAAACTAAATTTAACCCTAACTGAACCTAATCCTAACCAAACCTAACCCTAATCAAACCTGGGGGCTTGTATTAGATCTAACCCTTCACTTGAAGCATCATTGCCTCCTTCAAAATGCTCTCCTCATCCCTCCTAATCACATGTCCACACCATCTTACTCCACTCGCTTGTGCCATTTTATCTAGTTTCCTTCAAGCCCAGCATTTTCATCAGATCTTAAGTATTCTTTCTATCCATTAGTTTTACTCCGCACATTGATCTTACCATAGCTCTTTCGGTTCTTCTCGAATTATCACCTTATTTTCCCTCAAACACCACGTCTCACTTCCATATAACATTGCCGATCTTTCGCAACTATGATATCTTTCATTTACAAAGAAAACCAAGGACGGCAGTACGGTACGGTACCGTAAAACGGGGTGAATAGGAACAATTTGGAGGGTTATTTGATCATAACTTCAATAGTACTCAGGTGATTTTGGCAAACAAGGTGCCAAAATGTGCGCATGAACAATGGCTAAAAGTGCAAATAAAAGAATTGCTGTAATTCAATCATGTTTGAAAGTTAGAAACAAATTATTGATGTTCTTATTCACCCCGCACTTTGGGGTGAATAGGAACACCTATTGTTTTTGAATGCTTGTTCCCAGTAAACCCCGCTAATGTTGCAAATAGAAGCATAATTATGTTTTCTGGCGTTAAACTAATACAAATTAACCGCAAATGGGCGTAGTAGAGCAGTAAATAACCACAAAACTGTAATCAAACGAAGTTTTATTATCATTCTTGAGAACAAAATCAAAGTTGAAATGTTAACGTGAAATTGCAGCTCCACAACCCCGGAAAAAGGGCGCATCTTCAGTGCCTGAACTCGATTTTATTTGGGGGAACATCCTCGAACGGATAGAGAAGGATGTCTTCGTGTTTAGACCACATTCCATGAGAGCCACTTTTCAAGCATCCATCTTTCTGCACAGATACAATTTGGCCGGGAAAAATTTCCTCTTCAAATGCAAAAGCTACGTAATCACACGCAGCTACTCCTTTTGCCGTGTATTTCTCAATCTCTTGATTCAAAGGCAGTTGGTCGTTGACTTTTCATATTGGGTTTTTTCGCCCTTCGACAAAGCACTGCAATAGGGACCCCCTGATTTTTTGAGTACAGCGAAAGTACATTTCTTGTTGTTGGTCCGCCAATGCTTCATTAATTGCTTCCGCAGTATATTTCTTGTAGATGTTTCTTCGGGGGTCAGGTTTGTAGATTCTAGTCATGCTTTTTGGCCAGTTCCTATTCACCCCGAAATGTCAAAAAAAAATTGTAAAAGAAAAAATATTTTATAACTGGAAAAATCGATAAGATTATCACTGATATTATCGTTACTCGGAAACTGCTTACTATGGTGGAGGTCTAGAGCAGTGATTCAATTCTCAAACTTGAATCAGCGTCGTAAAGGAATGAAAGTTTTCAACTACTTCAAAATACACTAAAAATGGCCTCTCGAAAAAATCAAAGCTGAATAAAAACTTTACAAGAGTTTGGAGTAAACACTTCCGCAAATATACTCCCCATAATAATGCCTATTCAAAATACAACAAAAGTCGGCAAAAACATAAAAACAAAATTATGAAAATATGTAAAATTTTTCAGTTTGAAAATTTGTTCCTATTCACCCCCGTGTTCCTATTCACCCCGTTTTTCGGCAAATAGTACAGTACGCTTGTACGGTACGTAATTATTGCTAAGGTACGGCACGTTGGTACGGGTCATAAATATGCATACTAAACGTGCCTTACGTACCGTACCATGTGGTACGGTATCATGTGATACGGTGATACGGTACCGTACCATGTGATACGGTACCGTACCATGTGGTACGGTACGTAATTTGGTGTTGTGAAATTTTGTGAACAAGAAGAACAAAGCTTTTATTGATGTAGGCTACAACATTTCAAAAAACAAACATAAGCAAATGGTAACATTACATTCTGTAGCTTCGGAAATATGCACATAGGAGAAGGCGAAGGGAGCAAAACTCATTTAGGTCGCTGCCACCTGAAGTACAGAAGATCAGAGACTGATGAGACAAAAACACTGAATGATTAATTATATCTACAGCGATACAGAATTGATAATGTATAGCACACCATCAGTCCTGGCGGTAATCTTGAAACTACGGACTCACAAAAAAAAAAAGAAAGTAACCGACGAGGTTTGAGGCACAAAGCAGGAATTAAAACACGTAGGCATGCAATTATACAACTTTTAAATGATACAATTAGATTATCCCTGAAAACTAATTTGTAATTATATAAAAAACAGGTTGTGACAAAAAAGGTTAATGCTCTTGCAAAACTTTTAAGTTATATACAAATTGTTATGGCCAGCAGTCAGTGGACAGAAAACTCCTCTGGGGCCTAGCACAAACAAAGTATTTTTTCATTTAGACTATTAATATGCGGCATTATAAATTCACAATAACAGGTCGCAATTATTCATGGTATGCATCCACTGTGAATTTCAATTGAGAGAGGATTCATGAGCACAACAAAAGATGCTACCGGTAAGTTATTGGAGAAGTCTCTTTTGGTCTTCTGACGTCCCTTTAGTAGTCCTGGCTTTCTTAAACAGGGCTCTGTAGGGTGCAGAGTGCAGACTATCAATAGGCTTATAACGTTCAACTGTCACCGAGCAGCATTATTTTCTGTCGTAACCTACAGTATTTGGGAAGCAATTAAAAAAAAAGAAAAATTCGGCTAATGTTTACTCAGCTTTTACTCAACGTAGGAGCTAGCTAGCTGCGGTTCCGATCGCCCACATGAAGTGTATCGATCAGTGTGACTGGGACCAGGGGCGGATCCAGAAAGTTTTGGTGGGGGGGATGTGATTTTAAATTGGGTTGAATGTTAATTAAACACTAAGACGTTTAGATTTGAAAACGGCCGTACATAAGCCCTCTGAAAATGTTTCGTGTCAGGGGCGTATTCAGAATCTTTTTCAGGAAGGGCACCAAATTTCGTCACTTTTTCAAGCGCAGTTTTTTTTTCGGCAGAGTTGATTATGATTTCATCTTTATCCTCCTATCACGAGAAAGCGGCGGAGGCGCTATGCTTAGGACGAATTCAGACTCGCTTAGGAGTTGCCCTTGTTTCCGAGTTTTCCGGTTAAATTGTGCTGACTGACTTCTTTAATTTGCTGCTTGCCAGATTCCACCAAGCAGAGATAATCATCGTAAAGCATGTTATTCAAGGACGCAACAACGAGACTAGGTTGGGAGTTGAACCATCAACCTTGCGATCATGGTCGTCGTAAAAACGACGCTCCGCGAAATTGGGAAGTATTTTTCAATCATAACAAGATGGTTTCTGACACCTGGAAAGTCAAAGACAATATTTGTTTTATTGCCATCACAACAAGTTAACAACTGCATAATAGATCTATCTGTTTGAAAAGAAAAAATTTTATAAAAATGTGTTTTTTGCTAATAACTCTTTTTCTAACCAAAATTGATGCAAAAGTCCTCTTAGAGCAGATATAAACTAGAGTGTTCTGCCACTTTTGATGTAACTTTCAGCTTTCTACTGTTTGAAATTAAGAAGCTATGACAAATTTTTGAAAATTTAGGTCTGACAAACCGCTAGAGGGAGGTAGCACGACTATTTTTGCGTGCAACCATGCAAAGCCACTTTTAAACATGTTTTCAGACCAAATGCCCACTTTTTTGAAACCGCGGAAATTGATTTAAAACAAAAAGTTTTTTTCACTTCACCCTAGTTTGTAACCAATGACTAAAAAACCCGTTTATACTGCTGTAGTTTACTAAGTAGCACAAGCATCACAGATAACAGATATGTAATACCAGTAATCCCTGGTAATACCACAACTAGATTGCGCATGGGGTGAGAAAAAGTGTAACAATTTGAAGCTACGATCCGCCATCTTGGAATTACCCCCTTGCACAAACGCCGCTATCTTTTATAACGTAAAAACGATTGAAAGTGTTACAAAAAATATCATAACTTTAGTTATGCTAGTTGGATTGTAAAAATTTCAACTGGATCGTGAAGCTCTTGATCTTAGCAATCGTTTACAACAAATTTCAAGAAAATTGGCAGTGTTTTAGGCACTTTACATGGTTACTAAATTGGACATAGGCAAAAATTTTTGAAGTGGTTTTTAAGTAGCATTTCTTGCTACTTCAAAGCGTAAATGTTGCGTCGATTTGGAAAAAGTTGTCATTTGATTCAAATTAAATAGGCTCAACCACAAAAATTTAACTTCAATATGAAATTAGTTGAGCTATTGGTCATGGTTTTCAAGGTCTTAAAAGTTTTTCGCTGGAAAATGATTGCGCAAATTGTTGTAAACCTCATGAAAAAGTAGGTTTCACTGTATAGAACTAGATTTTTACTGCTTAAGGCGGAAGGCTTATTGCTATCGAAGAGGTTCCAAATTACGGAAAAATTGTGTACATCAAAAACACTTTTGAAAGTGGCTGGTGGAAGGATGCATACCCTCATCCTACCCCCTAGCCATAAACAGGGCCTGTTTTAAGCCGATTTGATCGATGTTACCAAATTGGGCCCCGCACATTGAGGGGCCCCGCGCAAGTGGGGTTCTTTTTCTGTATTAGGCTATGACTTATGAGATACAAAATAGGGGAATGTACTAAAAGTTGAATCGGTACATAACAAAGTTTGTGTACGAAGTTATACGGACTTTGGTGCATAATAATTGTGAATCATTCTGTTTTCTCCCAAATTGAATAAAAAAGCTGCAGCTGTGAAAACCAAGCATTGGTAAGGAAAAAAAACTTGCGCATTTGTTTAATCACGTGGAACTGCTGTTTACAAGAAAATATCTGAACTACGATGGTTTTAAAAGAGGTTCGTTTTATTTTCTGCTGTACCTTTTTAACGTCTATTTAAGGAAGCATGCTCTCCACTAAAAGCAATTGACACGTGAGTTAAGTTGTTGAATTTACGCTATTTAATAAAACCAAAAGCTTTGAGAAACCCTCAAGATTTATAGCAACAAAGGCAATGGTACAGTGAAAACAGCACATCGAGTTAAGTTGAAGCAATTTATGGACAAAAGTGGCTCTAAGGGTCAGGGCATATATCCATCCCCGAAATTTTTTAAATTTTTATACAGTAATTGCAATTTTGGTGCTTTTTGAAAACTTTTTAGAGATAATTGTTGTTCATTTTTTGTTTTCAATTCGACATCTTCACCAAATAATGAAGTTTTTTCGTAGGCATATTTGCGATAACGGTACTAAAGGCGTACACAGGGCTATCTGAAGGAGTTCCAAATTTTAAAAAATGTATCGCAAATTATAGTTGTTGCATAACTTTCAAGATATTACCGCAATGCCGGTCTGAAATTTAAAATATTGCCTGATTTGCCTTTCTTGATGGTAAAAGTAACACAATAAAAGCTGGGGGACGCAAAAGAGTGAAGCTGCCCCCCCCCCCCAATGAACAGACTTGCATTTCCAAAGACAGCGGCTCTTGAACATAATTTTAAACTTTCTATGTTTTGTTGAAACCAGCCGTTAGCTCAGTTGCAAAGCGCACGCTATCGGTGCGGGAGGTCTGGGGTTCGATTCCCGGGCCGGTCAAATCGGCACAGTGTCGCCAACGACTCGCCACCGTTGCGACGTTTCTTCGGAGCTGTGTTGCCCAGGCGCTAAGCCGCGGAGATGGGCCCCGCAACTCGTTACACGCTTCGGCGTAATACGGCGAGTATAATGAAGATTTGTTTTTTTTTGATGTTTTGTTGAAATAGCTTCGGTTAAACTTTGCACATCGTTTAATAAAAATTATTAAATATGGAAATTGCGTTTGTTAGCTACACAACAAGCAACGAAGCGTCTTCCACCGCTTGTCTTTTGTCTTCGAACTCGTTAAACGTTATGAGATAGTGACATAACACTTGCACAGCTATCTCATGTGCAATTGCATCTTAGAAATCAGATCAATGTCAGCTCAATGTAAAGTTGTCGTTGATGAAGCAGACTGTTACACGAAACGTTTTTGTAATTTTCAAAATTGATCCAATATTTGCCCCCCTCCCCACGTCGGCTGTTCTGGTGCCGGCTCTGAATAAAAGCATCCAAGTTACCTTAAATTGTTTTGCAGCAAGTATTAAATATCTATCTTTTTTGGCTAATGTGCAGCTCTATATGTTTTTTTTTAAATGTAAACATCCATACATTTTACTATAAAGAGTAGGGGCCCCGCCATCAGATTTCTAATTGGGCCCCGCAGCTTCTAGCACCGGCCCTGGCCATAAACTACAAAAACCATCAAAAGAGTCTGGCATATTTCAGTCACTTGGCACCATTAATTTTGTTCTATTTTTCGAAAAGGCAGAGTCAAAAGGGGGAGGCCATGGCACAATAGCCCCCTCCCCTACATACACTCCTGCAATCCAATTAAGACGTGCATTGTGTCGTACCTTTTTTCTGATGTAATACGATAAGGCTAACGGACGAATTATATCGAACGAGAATGTGAATTCTTTGATTTCGCCGTTCTTAAACTTTTACACTTACTGTACAGTCCTTTGCGGTGTTTCAGTCCTTTGCGGTGTTTAGTAGGACCGCATACCTATCGTTGTGAAAAAAATAATGCGAGTATAGGCCTGATGGTGAGGTTTTTAGTTTTTCGATGCACGACAAATTAAATTAGTCGGCAGCGTGGCCGAGTAGTTCGGAGCGTCGTTTTTACGACGGCCATGATCGCAAGGTTGATGGTTCAACTCCCACCCTAGCCTCGATGTTGCGTCCTTGGATAAGAGGCTTTACGACAATTATCTCTGCTTGGTGGAATCTAACAAGCAGGAAATTGAAGAAGCTAGAAGCAAAACTCAACTGAAAAACTCGGAAACAAGGGCAACTCCTAAGCCAGTCTGGGTTTGTCCTATGCACAGCGCCTCCGTCGCTTTCTCGTGACAGGAGGATAAAAAATGAAGCAATCAAATTCAGTGTTAGCAGGTAAGTAGCTCAGAAACGTAACTTTTTGAGGTTTTTCTTTTCATCGCTTCTCACTCGCTGTTTCCAGCAGGCGAGCAGCAGCTGCTGTGACGGTGTTACCATGTGTAACAAGTACAGTAATTAGTGTATAATTTTAAGAACGGCGAAATCAAAGAATCCACATTCTCTTGTGGTATATTTCGTCAGTTAATCGTACAACCGAAAAAAGGTACGACACAATGCACATCTTAATCAGTTTGCAGGAGCGTATTTAGGGGAGGAGGGCTATTGTGCCATGGCCCCCCCTTTTGACTCTGCCTTTTAGTAAAAAAGAACGAAATTAATGGTTTCAAGCGACCGAAATATGCCAGACTCTTTTGATGGTTTTTGTAGCTTATGGCTATAGGAAGGTAGGATGAGGGGTATGCATCCTTCCACCAACCACTTTCAAAAGTGTTTTTGATGCACACAGTTTTTCCGTAATTTGGAACCTCTTCGATAGCAATAAGCCTTCCGCCTTAAGCACGCATAATCGAAAATGCGCGAACAAAATGCGTCATATTTCTCGAATCACTCAGAATTAGAGTAAAAAAATTTAAACAAAATTTGGCTAAAAATTATTCTAAAGAACTAAAATAGCCATTGCAGCTTGTAAATTTTCACAATTTTTTCGGGGGAGCATGCCCCCGGACCCCCCTATAGCTTTTTTTAATTATTCCTCAATCAGCTTTAAATTTGTTCTGCCAAAAAAAAAGCGCTTGAAAAAAATGTGGAAATTATACCTCCACCCTTCTTAAGATTTCTCGCTACGCCACTGGCAACAACATACGTAATGATCTTCCGAAAGAAGCTCTGAGCACGTCAAGACATTTTTTTTGCTCTTGACCTGAATTTAATCGAAAAATTGCATGAACGCTCTCAGGTGGGCAATTTGGTCCCACATTTTCCAAACAAGGGCGATTGAGCAAAAAAGGTAGAAGACCCTTGTTTTAATGCATGAATATAGCGCAGATTTGCAAAGAGTTACTGCACTATATAGACTACATTTTTACAACCATTATTATTCGTTTAACACATCGTCCAAGGGTGAAGCATGACAGAAGTTAACAACCTTACTACTAATCTACCATGATAACTTAGTAAAAATCTAGTTCTACACAGTGAAACCTACTTTTACATGAGGTTTACAACAATTTACGCAATCATTTTTCAGCGAAAAAATTTTTAGGCCTGAAAAACCATGACCAATAGCTCAACTAATTTCATATTGAAGTTAAATTTTTGTGATTGAGCTTATTTAATTTGAATCAAATGACAACTTTTTCCAAATCGACGCTACATTTACGCTTTGAAGTAGCAAGAAATGCTACTTAAAAACCACTTCAAAAATTTTTGCCTATGTCCAATTTAGTAACCATGTAAAGTGCCTAAAACACTGCCAATTTTCTTGAAATTTGTTGTAAACGATTGCTAAGATCAAGAGCTTCACGATCCAGTTGAAATTTTTACAATCCAACTAGCATAACTAAAGTTATGATATTTTTTGTAACACTTTCAATCGTTTTTACGTTATAAAAGATAGCGGCGTTTGTGCAAGGGGGTAATTCCAAGATGGCGGATCGTAGCTTCAAATTGTTACATTTTTGAGATAGCCGTTTAACGTTGAACGCGCAATCTACAGTATTGTGCGAATTAATAGGGACAAAGTTGTTTTTTGATAATTTTCAAAATTACTGCGGGTTATTTTGCTGCAGAGGCTCTATATACTGTTACAAGAAGATTTAATTTATTTTGTGATGTGCTTGCAACAGGGCTTCGGAGCAGCCATAAATCTGATGCTGTTCCGGCTCCAGCTCCAGAGCTGTCATTTATAAAAATGGAGCTCCGGCTCCGGAGCACTTTTCTATAAAAATGTTGCTCCAGCTCCGGCTCCGGAGCTTTTTCTACTGCGGCTCCGATTGAAGTACTGTACATTTAAAATAGAGGTTTACATGCATTTAAACAATGCATGACTTTTTAACATTTACCACTGCAAAACGAAACGCAGAACAATCAAGGAAATGAAAGTGTTTATTGCAAAACAGGCTTGAGTAAAACGCTTATAAAAACTGAATACAAATGCAATACCACATAAAAAAGAAATAAAATACAAATCCAAAACACATAACTTTGGATAAACGTCACAATCAGCAAAAAGATGCTGGTAGTGATTTACTGATTACTGAGTGTATGTAGTCAAATACAGAAACAAATTGGCCAACTGCGCTACATTATTTTCGTAAGTACAAGTTGCTGCCTAGTGCCAACATTAACACGACATTTACTGAATATTGTTGAATAATTTTGTCAAATTGCAATGCAATCGCGGACCCCTGGTTGGGAACCACTGGCCTAAACAAACAGCTTCAACAACCACATGGACAAGTTACAAAAGGCGCAGGAGAGAAAATCTTCACTATTGAAAAGGGTTGGTGTTGAAGTTTATGAAATAAGCCAAAAAAAGAAGTTTGTTGAAGTGGCTGAATGTCACTTTGCTATAATTTACTGGATAATCTAGAATTAAATCTAGCAGTAGCATCTCAGATGTTGACATGGAGCTGGAGCTAGCTTTGAAAAAAGTTGCTCCGGCTCCTTCTAAATTTTGAATAGAGCTCCGGCTCCTCCCTAAAACCACCTGCTCCGGGGCTCAGGCTCCTAGCTCCGGTTTCAGCTCCGAAGCCCTGGTTTGCAAGGATTTAGAAAGATTTTAATTTGAATATTCAGTGTTAAGTTGTAGATTTAGTAAAGATTAAGCGAGTGACCTTGCTCGAGAAGAAAAAGTGTTTTTTTGATATTTGCCTGCGGATGAGTTTATTGACTCTAAAATAATGAATATCACTCCAAGAAAGAGAGCAAAAGTTGTAGCCCTCCGACAGGGCCGCAACCAGAGGAGGGGGGCGGGGGGGCGGAGCTCCACCTGAAAAAAATTTTGCCCCCCTACAAAAAATTGGTTACGATAATACATGATACCGGTATAGGTAATTTGGCCCCCCTTAAAATATTTTTCGCCCCCCTAAGCATTTGCTTCTAGTTGCGGGTCTGCCCTCCGAGAACACACACACATGACCATTCGAAAGATAGGAGAGGAGCTAAATTTGACAAAATCGACAGTTGGAAGAATCAACAACTAAAAAGCAATGTCCTTCCTGGCCTACCGGACGGGAAGTCATGACGACTTCCTCTTGTTGGGTCAGAGGCTATAACAGCACTCCATCACCAACAGTGCGAAGCACTCCAGTAAATCGTACCGTAGAGCGAGCCAGAAACAGCTCTGTTTCTGGCTATTAGCCTTCATCAGCCGCCCTCAGGTAAGAAATATTCATCTTCCAGGACGAATGATCAGGTCAGGATCACTCATCCCTTCGGATAAATATTGATCTTCACCCTGGCCACGTAAAGAGTTTGACTAGAATGGTGACGTAGCAACACGAGTGGATATACGTACCACAAAAGTTAATTTTTCCGAAGGGATGAGTGATTCTGGCAAGATCGTTCGTCCTGGAGAATAAATGTTCCTTACCTGAGGGCGGCTGATGAAGGCTAATAGCCAAAGCAGCGCTGTCTCGCTTTACAGTCGGAAGAATTTTAAAGATGAGGGAAGATTGCAGTGATGTCACCGCCACCGATAGACGTGGTTGATGTGGAAGAAAGCAAAAAACTACTATTCATCATGATAGGATGATATTGCGAAACAGTTTAGAAGACCTGCAGAGAGATTTGGCCATGGCAGAAGTCGATATCGACTTGTCAACTGTTAGAAAAAGACTTGTTCAAGCCGGTAGAATAGCCAGAAGCCCCCAGAAAAAAAGCAGTTGCTGACTGATGTTGTGAAAAAGAAACGTTTAGTTTGGGCAAAAACATACAAACATTGGGGAAAGGAAGAGTGGAGAAAGGTTATATTTTCGGACGAGAGCCATTTTGAGGTGCATGGTCACACATCACAGTACGTGAGACGAAGCGCTGGTGAACCTCTTAACAGCTTTCATATCCAGCAAGCTCTAACACATCCTCCAAAAAAGATGTTTTGGGGATGCTTT
Source organism: Trididemnum miniatum (assembly GCA_964006365.1). Lineage (NCBI taxonomy): Eukaryota > Metazoa > Chordata > Ascidiacea > Aplousobranchia > Didemnidae > Trididemnum > Trididemnum miniatum. The sequence continues at coordinate 10,338,204 of OZ023241.1, read as the reverse complement.
TCGTTTAAGGGCACCGGTAGGTTATGTCCAATAGAAGGTATGATGAACTCAACCAAATACCAAGAAATATTGGAAAGGAAATTAGTTCCGTCTACTGTAGTTGTAGTATTACTACATATCTATGACTAGCATGTGATATGATTGTCAAGAAATCGTACCGTAGAGCGAGACAGCGCTGATTCTGGCTCGCTCTACGGTACGATTTATTGGAGTGCTTCGCACTGTTGGTGATGGAGTGCTGTTATAGCCTCTGACCCAACAAGAGGAAGTCGTCATGACTTCCCATCCGGTAGGCCAGGAAGGACATTGCTTTTTAGTTGTTGATTGTCAAGAAATCTTAGAAAAAGTATGTCGGATTTTTAAATTTACGGTGGTTTTGATATAAAGTATAAAAAATTATGTTTCTTGCATGTATTTCGAACTAAAAAATGATTTCTCAAATTTATTCTTTGAGTATCAGCATAAATAAAATTTATTGTTTGTTTACATCATTGCTCCAGAAAAAAATTATTCAGCTCAATTGTTTAGCTTTCACAACACTAATTTTTTTGGTTTTCTAGAAATTAATTGAAAGTCACCCATTTTAAAATTTTGTTTGCGAAACACGAAAACGTAGTTATCAATTTTTTTCTCCCACGGGTTGAAATTTTGCTTTGCGTTTAAACAACTGATTTCTTGAAATTTCTCATTCGAGCAAACACGGTAAATAAAATTTATGTTTACGTCACTACTCCTCAGGAAAAAATAATTCTACTCAATTTCTTAGTGTTTACAACGCAAAATTATTTGTTTTTCTTTGGAATTAAAATCACTATTTTAAAATTTTGTTTACAAAAACACGCAAAAGAAAGACATCGAAATTTTTCTTCCACGTGTTGAACTATTGTGCTTTGCGTTTGAACAAATGATTTCTTGAAACTTCTCCTTCGAGCTAACACGGTAAATAAAATTTATATTTACGTCACTACTCTCCAGAAATAAAATTATTAAAGTCAATTTTTCAGTTTCCGCTATGCATATTTATTTGGTGATCTTGGAAATACGTCGGAATCATCATGCTGATAAAATTTTGTTTTCAAATGCGACAACAAAAGTTAGAATTTCTGAGTTTTTCTCATTATGTTTTGAAATTGTGACTATCATGATGTGTAAAAGGTTACGAGTGAGCCTATATGTAAAACTCAGCCATTTGATTTGATGGGGTATAAATGCACATCAAGAAAAAAATGCTTTATAGTGAAACGTTTATTCCCGAACTTTGCAAAAGTAGATTTAGTATAGGCCTATTTATCTATTTAGATTAGAAGTTTTTCTATGATGAAATTTGTCAAAGAAGAATTAGATAGTGCCATTCAGATATTCTAAGCAATTAGCGAAACGTATTTTGAAATGCTTTTTTTCACTACATCTATAATTTTTGGTTGACTCTTAAGTAACTTAAGTAAGCACTAATTGAATGAAGTTTGTGACTTCGGAAAATTTACATATTTTAAAGCGGTTTTACAGAAGGCTATTTATTTTGTATCATCGCCCCACTCCAGCCCTAACTCTGCGAAGGAGCCAATAGGTCAGCGATGAGATCAAAAAATAAACTTATAGAGCAGCGTTGAACTCAGGATCATGAAAATAACAGCCCGATGTACTTTCCTCGGCACTAACCAGCTACTAATGCCATGGTGTTCGTACATTTTTTTGTTAATTTCTAAGTTATCCTTTTCTCTAGAACCATTACCAAATACCCACTGTGTTTTCGAATAAATGTAAAAAAAAAACGAAAATGGTATACGGGTGAGATGACAATTGATCGTTCAATTGAAACTAGTGACGGGGTGTAACTAACAATATTCTAAAATGCTGCTCATAGAGACCTGGATACTGCAAAGTTCTTTTATTTTTATTTTTTTATCCTTGTCGCATTTGGCTACTGTGCAAAGTTGGGTATAAGGTAAAACCCATAGTAAAATTGCAAATAAAAAAAAAACGTTCTGCAGAACCATTCTGAAAAAAAAAAAGATAATTGTAAAAGTACGATAGGCCTAATTATGAAGGCGAAAGTGTGATATATGTAGTGTACGAAGTAACTCTTTTTGGGCAAGATTGAGACACGAGCAATGCTGGAGCAGTGGCGTATTCTCAGGGTGTTCAAGGTATTCAGTGAACACCCTGACATTTCCAAAAAAACTTATTTTTACCAACTGTTTTGTAATCTTGTTTATTTTTGGTAATATTTGTAACAAGCTTTTTCGTTCAGAAAGTAAATTTTACTACTTTCCCCTTTAAAATAATTTAATAGTAGCAATTTTTTTGCGATTACCACAAAAACTGATTTTTTTTTATGCTGACTTCGACCAGGGTGTTCACCCAACCCGAGTGAACGCGTTGACTATAATAAACAATAAAAGAAACTGAAAAAAGAAAAAAGCGATCAGCAGCATCCTTATGCACAGGCCTACGTCATTCTAGGCGTTTAGTTTGAAGATTGAACGCCCTGCGACGTCATGCAGCTTCATTGCCTGGTTGAAGCATGGAGATTGCTGAAATTTGGCAATTGCCACTGGTTTTGCTAGTCTGCTAGGTTAATTCTGCTTGGCTTAGAAAGTGAGAGGATGAAATTGAAATCTTGTTAGGCAGTAGACGTTGTGCTTATGGGCTAAAGGCTAATGAGCAAAGCAGAAAAGTGTAGAACTGGTTTAAAAATTGAAGCTAGACTAAAATAAAAGATATAAGAAGTGTCTATTTTGCCGTTAACGGCAAGATACTGATTGGCTAATTTTCGTAAAACCAGGCGTGCAAATGGACGCAAGCCAATCAACAGTCATACGCATGCTGATACACACCGGTTAACCTACACACCTATATTTTTTGGCCAATCAATGTTTTGGCGTTACCGGCAAAATAGACACTGCCAAAAATATGCGGGGCTTGTTTGAATTAAGCCGGGGTTAGGGTTTGGGTTCAAGGGGTTAAGGTTGTATGATTACAGATTACCATTATAATCGAGACCTTCTCTGCGCCTAACCTCTCCTTCAAAACTAAAGCATCGGTACACGCTTATTCATGATAAATCCTTGACCGATCCAAATCTAAAATAATTGAAGTTTACCAGAAGCTAAATACGTGAAAAATCATTATCAACAAAATCGCTACAGCAACTTGAAGTTTTACCGGAATGAACTCCAAATCGTAAAGAATCCGGTTTAATTTGCATGTTTTTTTTCGAAATTGAGAAAATGGTCAAAACCAAAATTGCTAATTTAACCCGGTTCGTATAAATCTAAATTCGTGGACATCTCGGGGGTAGATGTCCGAATTAAACAGGTTTACATTCCTAATCCAATTCAACCACCCAACCCAATTCCTACACAAAGATATTATCAATCACTCAATTCGTTTTTATTTCCGCACTCTAAAACGTTAGAAACACACATATCCATATCAGTTCAATAAATGTTGGCAAAGCACGGAAAATCGAGTATATGCAGCAAAACGAATAATCGTTGAAGCGCGCCCGTCAAGAAGACTAGGCATGGCTGTATGACCCTAACAATAAAAAAAAATTGGATTGAACAACAAAAACACATACACATAACGAACCCACACAGAAACAAACTTAGTTAGTTAGTTAAGCAACTTGCTACAGCTAACAAGAGCAATTTAACAAATGAAATGGGTTAGCATTAAGATTCCAGCCTGTGACCTCAGCTATTAGGAGGCTAACAGGTTTCTAAACTTTGTCCAAGGGTTACCTGGAGGAAGTTGTGAATGGGTACCCTCATTCATCCGCACTTCTTAAAAGACAAGTTCACCACACAACCGGATACAGTTTTTACTCATGTCTAGAAGTGTTAAAAATGAGCAGTGATGGGCTCGATAAACCTTTCTGTAATAAAGCAATAACGATAATATAATCAATAATTTCATAATAGCCCTGGGCGATACCGATAAATCTCAATTTCTCAAAGCGACATCGGTAATTTATTGACAAATTAATTACTCCGATAAATTTTTTCGATAAACGTTGCGGTAAATTTTCAGTGTGTTTGACGAAATTTTTTTGTGAGTAAAATTGCAAAAATGTTTTTCTACATTTTTCAAGAGAAGAGAGCAGTTCACGGACTCTGCTGCGGCATTCAACAAAACAAGAGAGATTTCATTAAATTGCAACAAGACTTTACGGACACCGTGTATTTTTTTCTATAGCATTAACTCACTAACTTTGAACACGGTGTGCATAAAGAATTGTTTATCGCGATAATTTATCGGCGATAACAAAATATTGCCAATTACAAAAGTTCGATAAATCAAAAATATTTTGAGCGATAACGATAATAAATTGTCGCTGATAAATTATCTTGATAAATGCCTATCTCTGACAATGAGGGTATTTGTGTAGATTTCAGGCAATGAAGAATCAAGAAATTTTTTTTATTTTTGGTGCCCAACGAAACAAAACAGTTGCAATTATTTCACTGAACACCGTGGAATTATAGACTATGGTGTAATGCAGACATGCAGAGAAAGAGCATTCACATTGTTATAAACGAAAAAAAGCTGTGAGAACATCGCAATTGGAACAAACGTGATTGTTTTCTGCACAGAGGCTCGATTGTAGAGAGGGACAGCGCTGCTTCGGGCTATTAGGCCAGGAAGGACAGCAGGCTTAAAAGACATTGCCAGGAGGATATGAAAAGGCCAGGAAGGACATTGCTGTTTAGTTACCAATGACTCAATGTCAAAATGGTCTCAATGTCTCAGTTAGTGTGATCGCACCTTAAAGGTGTCATCATATCATTTTGCAAGTAAAGTTAGTCGCTATGCAAAGTTAATCTCGCATCAGTTGGCAGAAAAATGAAAAAAGGCACTGCGACTGCACGCACCTGTGACAACTCGTCCTACTTTGCCCTATAATAAAGATTTGATTTTTTTTCCAACTAATTGGAAAGACGTGCAGAATAATGTTGATGTCTAGACCTGAAAAAGGGCGGAAAAAATCATTTTAAAAATGTTCCAGGTCAGGAGCATATTCAGCAATTTTTTTCAGGAGGTAACATCAAATTTCTTATATGTTTTAAGACTTTTTTTTTTGGCGGAATTAATTGGAAGCAAATTGAGGAACAAAAACGTCTGTTGGGGGAGCTGAGGGCACGATACTCTAAAAAAAAGTTTAAAATTTCACATATTGCTATGGCCATTTTTGTGCTTTTAAAACAATTTTTAGACCATTTTTTTTTGAATTTTTTGCCCCTAATTCTGATGTGCTTCACCAAATGTGATGCAGTTTGTTCTAACATTTTCGATTTATGCGTGCTTCAGGCGTCAGGCTTATTGTTATCGAAGAGGTTCGAAATTACGGAAAAAATGTATTTTTCCACGGGTAGAGCCCCCCGCATCCCTCCCCCCCCCCCCCTGACTGCAGGCTGAGCCAGGTGGTGACAGAACTAATCAAAAAGTAACATTAATGCAAATAAAACAATCGATTGAGAATAAATAACACAAACAACAGGCTAATAGAAGTATAAAGAAACAGCATACGTTAAAACGATACAGGCCCCCGGAGGCATATTTCGGAATGGTTGCACAGAAAAATTCCCCTTTGTTCTTACTCTGCTCTCCAGCGATTTGAGTGGCTAGAGCACTTACGAGGTGAGCGCTAGAAGAGCGATAGGGCTCGACCGAAATGAGTTTAAATAGAAAAATTGGTCAAGGGTATAGTGACTGCGACGTAGCCCAGCGATTATTAAGCTGGGCTGCAAATCAGATTGTCAGGGTTCGAGGCTATGCTAGGTTTTTATTTTATTCTCAGCAAACTTGGTTTCTTTAACGCGTTTTTCGGGATGGGGTAGAGTGGTGGTAATAGAATAGGGTTACCATACGTCCTCCTTGTGAAGGACATGTCCTCCTTTTTGACCCCAAAAACTTGTCTTCCGAGGACGCCAAAACATGGCCATATGTCCTCCTTTTTGGCATTATAAGCAGTGAAAACATGTCAAAACATTCTTCACGAAAAATTTTGGAAAGTTTCAGTGCAAACTACGGCCTGCGGACGAGATGACCTTTTTTTTGGCTTGTTTTAACCTGTCCTCCTTTTGCATAGTGGAAATATGGTAATCCTATAATAAAATAAACAAAACATTTCATTGCTCGCGCAATTGCTTTAGCCAATCACATCGCCGAAGAGCAAAGTGGAGATTTTCGATGCAACCATTCCGAAATATGCCCCCCGGAGACGTAAAACCAACAGCTAAAAACCCGCTTTCGTCAATTTGCTCTCACTGCTAATTTTTCGTGATAAACAATAAAAAGATGAAATCAAATTAATCAGTCAGATCGTAGCATTTTCATTAGTTTAGTTTTCCAGCTGAACTAACGTTGCGTCTGCTCTATAGCCGATAATTAGATGGCCGAAATAGAGCATCTGACTCTGAACATTATACTAAGGCTCGTTTGGAATTTAAGATACAGTTTGGAGGACTAGCTGCTAACCAGTTTAACTGTGCCTGTAAAAAGGTTACCGGGTTCATGCATTGTAAATAATTTGTTCAATGGGTGCCATTTTCAGGAGTGCGATAGATTTTAACAGGGCACCCACCATTATTTTGCACCATGTATTCAGCAAGTGAATGAAGTAGGTCTAAATCCATATGTTTGTTGTTCAGGAAAAGTTTCTCTTTCAAAATTTCTGTCATATATTCATTGTCACGATAATTTTTTAGTCCTTCTTGAAACGTTTTTAAATATTTTCGATTTTCATTCGGTTTGTTTTCCCATGTATAATTGCTTATTATCGGTAAGTCTTCTGTCTTATCTTTTTTCTGTCTATCGCGAAGTTGGCGGAGTTTTCGAACATCTTCCCTCATACGTCTTTTTCCGTACGAATCAACCTTCTTCCAAAACGTACGATTAAAATATTTGTACAAAGCTATATCCTGAAAAACATAACAGTTATAGCTGCTTAATCTTCGATAGGGATAACCAAGGAGATTGGTAAAAAAGTTTCTTAAAGGGGAAAAGAAATGCTTTTTTTCCAAATGGAGAGACTCAGTGAAATGCCCAGCAGTTTTCTACTTTATATTTAAGTCTCCAATTTTGATGAGTAACCGAGATCCTCTTTTCCGACCTTTTTCAACGCTCTATTCGTTTGCGGTAAAGTTCACTTGCGTTGACACCAGCGTTGAGAATTAAACGCGAGCGCTGATGTGGATTTAGAGGAGGCGATTGGAACGATCGCTCGCTCTCAAATGTTTATGCTACCCTAAAATGTAATGAAATGAGTTAATTTAAGTTTGCAGAAGAAATGCTTTTTATGGGTTAAATTTTGGTTTCGGACTTTTCGAGCCACCGGCTGATTGAGCCGGTCGTTTAAGATCGTTTTACCGAGTTTTATTGAAACAGCAAAATGGCCTTTGCTGTTGGTAGGCCTACCACTGGTTAAAACAGAACCAGCTGAAAATAAAAATTTTGTGATCAAAGAGATGCGTTTCGATTTTGCAATATTATTTCAGCAGATATTTAAAAACGTAACGAAGATGCAGAAACCTTTCTTAAGTGCCGGCGAGCTTACATTTAACAATCAAAAAAACTTACCAGTGTATAAAACTTGTTGAAATTTCTCATGATCGTAGAGTTTTGGTCAAAAGAGATGAAGTTGTACTTCCTTAAAACTCGCCTGCTGGTGTACAAGACGTCAGACCACGTCATGCAAAGGAGGTTCTGAAACAAAACTAAGCAGCGCACACAAGAAAAAATACAATCAAACCAGATAGCCGAATTTCACCAATACAAAGATAAATAATCAAAACTTATACTTCGACAGTCTTTTTTTGATGGGAATGATCAGCGTTTTTTTAAGGTTTGGTTAGAGGTACCGGTAAGCAATTTTGAAAGACTGCCTATTTTCAATAGAGTAAGACACAGCTTTCTGCACTATGCAGAAGGACGTTTTGGGAGAACGCAGGACAATTTTGAGAGACCATTTCAGTTCCTCAAAACATCTTAAAAAGAAAACACTGGGCATGAAGGTTGGGAGTCATCTCAACATCAAAAAATGGTAAACTTGTAAATAAAAAACCTTAAAATCTCTATACAAATAAACGGATTTTTTATTACTTTTTACCTTCAATAATATCATTGATTCATCCATGTATTCTGTTATCATCACCAAATCGATTTGAGAGTCCAGAGTTTTTAAAGCTTTAGCTATTTCAACATCATCATCTAGAAGAGGATCAAGTCCAAGATCATGCGCTTGGTAGTTTTTGCTTCTGCAATCAAAACGAAAAAAAAAAACAGGCTAAACAGTGTCTAATGAAATTTCATCTATTCAAAAACTTTAATTTGTGTAATTTCCTAATCTTATGTGCTATTGTGAATAAAGCTCAGTGGCGTATAGCGAGAAATTCAAAAAAGAGGAAAGGGCATAAATCGCAAAAGTCATCAAAATAATCAGATATATTTCAGCCACTTAGAAAGATTTGATCATTTTTTACTAAAAAGCAAAGCCAAAGGGGTGGAGGGGCATGGCACAATACTCCTTTACTAAATACGCCCCTGATAAAGTTGCACGAGCTTTGGTGGAATTTCACCTAAAACTGGGATGGTAAACCTTTAAAATGAATGGGTCATAGATGACACTATAATCTAAAAAAATACAAAGTGTTTCTCAGATTTAATGGTATTATGAGTAACTTGTAGCGACATCTTCCTGAAAGTTTTGTAATCCTAGACTAATAAGTTTTCAGCTCAACGCATATAGCGCTAACTCTGAGCTGAGACGACGAATCCTGGTACTCGATTTTTTGAATTTCATGTGTGAAAACAAGAACTTGCAATAATGCGTTTCATAAATTTCTAAAACTGCAACTGGGTCACTGAAATGCTAATGATGGGTCATGTAGTGACTAGCCGGTCAGTGATGCGCCATCTCTGACCTAAAACATAGTTCTTTCGATTTTTTTACAGATAAAATGGTTGCGTTCTTTGGCCGTTTTTCTGGGTGAAGCCGTCCTCCTGCGTGAAGCAATAAGGCTGCTCTGCTATAGATGGAAACAAACTTTGCTGCATTTACCTATTTGCTTTTCTAGACCCGCTTATCCTTGGGCAGTCTCTGAGGCAGCTGTTCGAGTTGGAGCCTCCAAGAATTTCGATCCTTTGCGAGGAAGCGTAAATGATAAGTCCCATTGCGTCTGTTTAAACTCGAGATCTCACTTTCTCATTCATGATCCAACACTCATGGCCATAAGGCAGAATAGGAATATAGACTTATGTGAAGATGGATAGCTTTGCCTTGGTGCAAAGCTACCGCTTCAGAACTTCAAGTCGGTGAAGCTGGCACATTACTGCAGTAGCTTTTCTGATGCGAATATCCAATTCGCTATTTTGTCTGCCATCACTTGTGAATGAGACCCCGGGGTACATGAATTTCTATGACTGTTTTAGTGGTACTCCACAAACCCAGAGAGAGCACTGCTTTGTTTGTCTGACAAGTTTCTGTTTTTGCTGTGCTGATTTTCATTCCGGAAACACAGCATGCATCCGAAAACCTGTCAAGAGCTTGCTGGAGATTATTTTGGGTAGATTCAAGTAGCGCTAGTTCGTCTGCACATAACGGACGTTGTACAGTGCAATCACCGATCTTTGCTTCGCCACAAAACTCATTTTTCGTAACTATTCTATCCATATAAATAAGGAATAGGATAGATGAAAGAAAGCAGCCCTGCCGTAGTCCCACACTTACAGTAAGCAGTGGTGTAAAAAGTAGTCCAGCAATCTAGTTAAGTGAAAGTATTGTCACTGATGGCGAAAACTACTTAAAGTAGAGTAGAAAGTAGGGGATGTAAAAAGTAACCTAGTAAAAGTAAAAAGTACCAGTAATTTGAAGCTACTTGACTAAAAAGTAGCGTTTGCAAAACCAAGGTAATAAAGCTGAGCCTTGACAAAAGATAATTTGCTCACTTCCAAACTTGACATATATTAAGCCGATGCTTAGGTATATTTAGGATGATTAGCACATGTATTTGACGAAAATAAAAAAGTGAAATGTGTCATAATCTGCAAAATGCAACCTCATTGTCCACGCCAAACACAAACAACAAAAGACCACTTAGTATCACGAAATTGTAAAACTCATATATATAAAATAAAACAATACACCTAATGCTAATGTTGCCAATTTTACTATCAAGCATGATTGTTTATCATTTGCGTGATACATTGCTTAATATTAACTACTTATCATTTTTAAAGCCACTTAAGTAGCGTTACTTTCTGATTAAACTACGGTAGTAAAAGTAGAAGTAGTCGACATTTCAGTCACTTAAGGAAGTACTAGTTACCAAGCAATAAAACTTAAGTAGTCCACTTAAGTAAAACTACTTCGTTACTTTACACCACTGGCAGTAAGTGTACTCTGAAAAGGTTTCGTCGTTACGCTGTTGACACTAACACAGACCTCGGAAATCGGAATGCATGTTGTTAGAAAACCTCAGGCTCAACTGGCTTTCCAACCCTAAAGTGCCTGGAGCGACAAGATCTTCACTTCTTCTTTCAAATAAAATATAAAAACACTCAAATTCTTCAATATCTTCAACTTTCTTAAAGTTAAAATCAATTACACTGGGCAACATATTTTCAGTTTAAAAAAACTCAAGAACAAACAGGTGTGCTTTAGGGTAATTTGTGGTCACTGAGTCCGAATTTGAACTTGTTTTTTTACGTAGACGTCAGGATTTTCCGAAAAAAGCATTTGAATTTTCGGTAAAAATAGATGCTTTTTACATTTTCGAACACTATTGCCCATAACAAATTTATTTAATATACCTTCTAATTAGGTCTTTTAATGAGTTGCAACAAGTCTATTATATTTATAATGATTGTAGTTTCCCTTGTTTGAAAAAACCTGGCATAATCGGTGATAAAATATTCAAATTTCGACCGAAATGTTTCAGCCACTTAGTAGCATTTCACCAAAGCAATTTAGTTATTGTTTTTAAAGCAACATTATTAGTCTTTATTATAGTTTTTTTACTCTTCCACCAACTGCAAGTTTCAGCATTATCTAAAATGAAAATAAAGGAGACGAAGCTTTATCTTGGTCTCCAACCGCGCATCCAGAATAAGCATAATACGAACGTTTGATCTTGTCAGTTACATTCCTTAGATATTTTAGCAGAGTCAATTGTCCACAAAAACAACAAAATGTGTCGGGATCATTCTTACAAGATCGTCTTTTTTTTGGCATTTTAGCTTCTTATGGGCAAAATCAATCTTTTACTGCATAATACCTACAATAGGCTACTATGAGTACACTTGTCTTTTATAGCTTGCTTACAACATACTTAAATGCAAAAATTATGATTAAAAGAATATCTGCTGTAGCCAAATCAGTAGGACTGTTGATTTCTAACTACTTGTAAGCAACAACTGTGACAGTCTGTTTCTGTTTAACTGACTGAATCATGGGTGACCAGAATCGCTATTTTTTGTATAGATTTAACGGCTCACATTGCCGAGTGGTAAGAGCGTACGCTTCTGGAGCTGTAGACTAGGATTTGATTCCGAGTCGGGTCAAACCAATGACTTTAAAATTGGTATTTACAGCTTCCCTGCTTGACGCTCAAAGGGACAGTTTGGAGAACAAGCCGGCAAGTTTACTTGTTGTGTCGTTGAGAAACGCACTTAGCGGGATTCCCCCATCTTGGTGTGGTAGACAGATGGCTGACAACTCCAAGCAAGTTCGTTACAGCGCTTGATCGCTTTCTTGTGATGGGAGGATAAATATGCAGCTAAAATACAAAAATATGAAATGTCAGCAATATTGCCAAAGATGACTCATAAATCAAGAAGAGAAAATTCAGGCCTGCGTTTTCAGATTAAAATGTACAATACTGAAAAAAACCGACGTACTAGAAAAAAACTAATTGCATATTCGTGTTCAGCGCCCCCAAATTGAGCAATATCAACTCACTTTTTCTCTGAGTTTTTTTTTTGTGTTGCACAGTGTTATTAAAATACAGGAAGCAAACATTTACCGAGGTCAACTCAACTTTGAAATAACATAAACGTAGCAGCGTCTTCAAACACAAATACTAAAAAGATATTATTATTATTATTAAGCGGTTTTAAGGCGCTTTCACAGTAAAGTTTTTTAGCGCCAGGACTTAATCAATATAGCCTACAGTACATACAAACAGTAATTTAACAACAAAGGACATGTTAACAAAGTAATCGAACGAACAGAGAGCTAGGTGAGGAAACCGAAGTGTATATAAAGAAGTGCAGATTTTTGAAAAGCAATGCGCTAGTGCAGGGGTGGCCAACCTTTTGATTCCATGCGCCAATATTTTTCACCCTAAATTTAGTTGCGCCACATCAAGCATCTATTTCTTTTCAGTTCTTTAAAACAAGAACGTGCAATATCGGTGAAGAGCAAAAAAAAGGGTCTTCACTTTACGCCCTCAGACAGTGGCGCACCCAGGATTTGGCAAAGGGGGGCCACAACCGGGGGTCTGGGGGGTGAAATCCCAAGCCGCCAACGGATTTTTACGGTTTACATATAAAAAAAAACACTCATTTTAGCACGCTTTTGTATCTAAAAAGGGCGTGCGTGAGTGCAATCACAACGGACAATGCAAAAATATTTTCGCAGCTTATGTGTAAAAGCAGAAGCTTGGCTAAAATAAGTAAAAGGAGGCTACAACCATTATTAGTTTGATAAATTACAGACTGAAAGTTAGGTTTTAGCACCTTATTACAGGGCCAAAGGGGGGGCATGGCAGCGTGGCTCCCCTGCGTGCGCCTACGCCCTCAAACGTCCTGTTTTCCACTGACAATGTCGGTGGAGAGCCAAAAATAAAAGAAAATCTTTACGCCCTTAGATGTTCTGTTTTCCAAAGAAAAATATTGGTGGAGGGCAAATAAAAAACAAAATTTGTGAGTAGAAGTGGCTTGTCATCAAAAAGGTGCAACGCGCCACTTTTAAGTAGCCAATGCGCCACAAGTTGGCCACCCCTGCGCTAGTGTAATTAAAGATAATAAAGCGTGGTGAGCATCACAAGAATTTACCAAATAAGGACAAGACAGAAGCAGGAAGTGGCTAGAATACGTATGGTGCCAGGAATCGCGTCAGAAAAAAGCAAGAAAAACGAAGTGAGAAATCGAAGCCAACCCAAGCCAAAATGCAATTTGAAAATCGAATGGTTGTGCTGGAACATAGCGGCCCCTTGAAAGTTAACCAACAGGTGAAGTTTCAACATAAACAGACATTAAACAGCACAGCATATAACTTTCAACACACGGTAACAAATTAAATATATTTCAGCGCAGTAATAGACCAAGTGCACGTAATTATGAAAACCTCGGTAAGGTAGACCTTCCAGTTAAAAATATATTCAATTTAATTCACATCAAACAAGGCCTACAAAATAGTACGACGCAGTAGGAATTTCATTTGAGGGCAATCTTTGAGACATCTTTCAGAATATATTCTACTTCCCCGGACCCAGAATGTTTTAATAATGCCACGGTTGCCACAAATTCCCTCCCTTTCCTAATTTGGGGATCAACAGCATGAATCCGTACCGGTCTATAAGTGCCACGTTTGGAAATATTCGGGGCATCTCCCACAAGTAAGATTCTCTTGGGCAACTCTCCGTTTACTCAGCCTCTGTAATGCAGGAAGGTAACCCTTTATCCAAGAGAGCCAAAACCGGTGGGCCAAAATAGAATTATACGTGAAGTCCTTGCGCAGATCACCCCGATCATGAAAGGCACTTAACGGTGTATTCGGTGCAAGATTCTGACCCAGAAACGAAGACGGTGTGATAGGCGCTAAATCATTAGGTTCGCAACTTAAAGTAGTCAGAGGCCGATCATTTACGATGCGCACCGTGTCCGAAGTAAAAGTTTGCAATTCCATAAGAGAAGGTTTACGCCGTGCCTCCCCAACAACAAAACTTAAGGCCTTCTAAAACAATTTAACCATAATTTCCCAACTCCCTCCCTGGCTGCTGACATAAGGGGGAATGAAAACCCAATTTATGCACTTTTTACGTAAGGAGTTGCGAAGTTCTGCAGAGCCCAGTAAAGCCAGAAGTTTGTCAGGTGCAGCTTTGAAAGTACTCCCGTTATCTGAATAAACAGAATCAACAGCTCCCCTCAAATTGGTGAAGCGTGAAAAAGCAAGTAGGAAACTATGAAGGTCTAAACTGGTGACAATTTCCACGAGAATACACCGGCTGCATGGACACGTAAAAAGAAACCCCCAAGTTTTGCAGACACTTCTGTTTTGCCTATACAGGAAGGGGCCCAAATAATCCACCCCACTAAACTTAAAAGGTTTATTGGTAGCGGTGACTCAACACACCGGGAGGTCAGCCATGAGCTATCGAATAGGAGTGGCCTTCCTTCGAGCACATCCGCTACACTCTGAAAGGAAGCGCTCGACATTAGAAACCCCGTGGATGACCCAAAAACGCTGCCTGACTTTCATAAGCGTGTACGACGGACCGGCGCGCCCAGCGAGAACATGCTCATGAAGTACAATGAGACGTGTCAGGGCATGACTTCCGGACAAAATGATAGGGTGTTTGCAATCAAGAGGCAACTCAGCATTCTCAAGTCGCTCTTCTACACGAAGAATTGAATCAGTGCCCACACAAGGTCTTAAATGTCGCAACGTTTTCAGTTCAGAGACCCGTTTCATGTCAGCAGCATTATTTGCGTTTTGATTAATTCTTTTCAAAACAGCGTCAAAAGCATATGAAGAATCTCGCTGTAGTATTTGTACAGCGGCCCCGAAGCGCTGAGACTTCAACTTCAAAGTATACAAATCGGGCGAAACTTCAATAAGTTTATCAAGAGCACAAACGTTCTTACGATCAACCAATAAGTTTTCATCAACATTTAGTCTCTTTGCAGACACACAGGAAGAAAGAGGGTGAGTCACAATACCGATTTGCCACAAAAATTCAGGACCATTAATCCAAAAGATATGACTCTCGCGTGCCACGTCAGCTGGATTCGAAAACGTGTGAACATAATTCCAAATCTCAGCAGAAACGACAAAATGTACAGTATTTTATCTATGGGTCGCTTAACGAAACGAGGTAAATTATGATGCGGATTAATTATCCATCTTAACACCACCTGGGAGTCGGTCCTACAGTGAAGGCTGCAACCAAGATGCTAAAGAGGCTCCGAGACTTCGACACACTTTTCATCAACTCAGAGCACATGACAGCAGCCTCCAACTCCTTTCTCGAAATCACCCAATTGCTCTGATGTACCAAAACAACTCTTGACTTCCCTTAAATAAAGGCGACACAAGAACGTCCCCTTTCGACTACTCGTCTCAGATATACAACGCATGACAAGGCGGAGTTGGACGCGTCCGAAAATCCGTGAAGTTGGTAACTCACTGAACTCTTCTCGATCTCAGCTTCATCCTCTGGGAAACAACATCGAGAAACAAAGTATCCGAAAAACGGTTCCACTGAAGAAGCCCATGCTATCCAGTTACTCAACTCATCGCTAGGTAGAATTTCATCACAACCAAGACCCGAGCTAATAACCTTTTGCAATATTAATTTTCCACTCAGAAAACAAGGAGCCAGGAACCTCAACGGTCATATTAGTTAGCCAAAACACTTAATATTTCACGTCTAGTGGAAACGTCAACAAGTTTACGTCTTGAACACACTCGCAAGCGATCACACTCTGCATCCCATACCAGGCCCAAAGCTTTGGAATCCGGCATAAGCTGAGAGATCAAATCAATCTCTCTGACATTAGTTCCAAGATCTTCAGGAGAAAGATTTAACAAGACCTACTTAGACACACTGTTGGCCACCCATTTACGCAATTTAAACCCTCTACTTTCAAAAATGGCTTTAGACTCTTGCGTTACCAACTTCAAATCGTCAAATGAGTCAAAAGACAACAACAAATCGTCCACGTAACGCTTATTTTCTATCAAAGTCAACTGACTAGCGCAAATGGGATAATCATCGCTCAGACGCTTAATAGCAAACAAAGCGATATAAGGGCTTGAGTTAGTTCCCCAAACATGCCTGGTGAAGCGATAAATCTGAGTCTTGCCAATATCAATCTCATTATCTTTAAACCACACCACACGAAACCAATCTTGCTGTTCACGTGGCAAAGCAACCTGGAAGAAACATTTACTTAAATCTGCCATGCACGCAAACCTACCCAAGCGATAACGACTAAGGACACCAACTAAGCCATTTAACAAATTAACTCCAGGCAAAACTGCTTTATTTAGCGACAAACCCTGAAATGTAGCGGCGCCTTCAAATACCACCTTTAACTTATCTTGTTTCGACACGAAAAACGGTAAATACCAGCGCTTATCGTGACCAAACTCAAAGTCAACAACAGGAACTAACCAACCCATATCGATCAATTCGTGAAAAGTATCAGCTAGAATTCGCTTTAAGCCAGCATCTTTAAGAGCTTTTTTACGAAGAGTGGCTGTGCGATCAACAGCGCTGTAAAAGTTGTTTGTCAAACTGTTCACGATATCGGATTTCAACGGAACAGGGATTTCATAACGTCCGTCAACAAGTTTAAAATTAAGTTCTACCAATTCACGAGCAAGCTCTTCGCTTTTAGACGGTTGAACGATTTTGTTTTCAAGTTCCTGTCTGCGAAGAACTTCTTTTAAATCTGAAACTTCAACTCTGAGGCGCTCACACTCACAAGTAGCCTGCTTATCAGCGACTAAAGCTCTGCGTGTCATAAATGGATTTTCCCCAGCTCTGCCGCTACTGGCTACAGGCCCAAGTCTTGTCAGAACAAAACTGGGTTCCTCAGGGTTCGATCCCTCACGCTAATCCAAAACGACGAGTAACTCTTTGTCGGATTGCCCAATTAAGATATCAATTTTGTTGCGATCAGGGATCGTAGGAATATTACCACCCAAGAAATACTTCAAGTGCGCCACTTTAACGGCATGAGGAAGACAAATGCTCTTCTCTGCAAAGTCAGATATAACTAGAGCGTTATGAACGTGATAAACTCGATTATCAGCAAGGGAGTGCAGGTCAAAGTGAGTGAAACCATCACTTTTAGTGGTCTGACTGGCCAATGTCCGAATTATTGCGCATTCGTCTCGAACGTCAAGCCCCAATTCATTTGTTAACCGATCAGACACTAAGGTAACGTGAGAGCCCGTGTCTTGCTGAGCGCATGCTAGTGCGGATTTTCCCTTTAAGGGGTTGATGACTTTTACAGCGCTTGAGCGAAGCAACACTCCATTTAAAGGAGGACTTAATTTCCTTACGGAAGGCAGTATTGGGCTCTCACCAGATTCATTTTCTGTAGATCACCCCGTCTCACACACACTTCCTACGCCAGCGGCCCCGAGTTCCAAAGGCGTGATCCCACCAAGCACGTCGTGCAAAGTAGTAGCATGCTTGTGAACATTATTTGGTCTGCAAACAGTGCATTTACAAACAAGCAAACATTTCCAAGCAAAGTGCTCTTAAAGACAATTGAAACATCTGTTTGCGTTCGTTACAGTTTGCTGTTTATCATCCTTTGACAGGTTACTGAATTTGGTGCAATTACCCAAGAAATATCTCGATGTTGCATCATCGCAGACAAAACACAGCGGAGGAACTTTCGGCCCGCGTGATTTAACTATTCCAAACCCCGGCTTAGTAGCAGGCTCCTTTAACGGTCATTCTTGTGATTTCACCGCAACTTGACGAACACGTACAGAAACTCGCCCATCACCGGAATCGCATGACTTATCCTTTTCCTCAGATCTAAAAAACGTTTGAGCGTAATCAAATGACATGACGCTAAACTCATGTAAAATAAATTTCCGCAGGGTAACAAAACCAGGGTGATTAAGATCAAGGTTCCAACTAGGGTTTCCTTTTCGAGATTTCTGGACGGGAAATTTCCCGGAATATTTAAAACTTTTCAATCTGTTACTCATTCTTTCTCTTCTTTTATAAATACCCACCACAAAATAATTTGCATTGCTGTTTGTAAATTCATCGTTCTCGTAAAAATTGGCTCGGGATCCCGAGAAATTAAATTTCCCGTTCCCGGATCGGGATCCCGAAAAATTTAAAACTTTCCCGGGATCCCGGAAAATCTTTTTACTTTGATAAGGGTTTCAGTGGTACTGATATCTATCATTTCGACATAAAAAAATGCGTTACTGCAAGCTTGAAATTTTTTTTTTGCCAACTAAATTTTTTTTTCAAAATTCGAAAAAATTTTTAAGACGAAATGCTTGTAAGCATGCAGGGAGTCGAACCGAACCCGAACCTGAACCGCGAACCGATAAAAACCGCTTTTTTTCGGTGAACCCGAACCGAACCTGAACCGTTTAAATTTGAGATCATTGAACCTGAACCGAACCCGAACCATTAATATTTCAAATCTGCGAACCTGAACCGAACCCGAACCTTTAAAAGTTTATGCGAGTGAACCCGAACTGAATCCGAACCTATATTATTTTGTGTACATGAACCAGAGCAGAAATCGCTTAGTAGCAATATTTGAACCTGAGCTGATTCTTAAAAAATATTAATAAAAATCTCTAGACATGAGCTGTAAAAGCGGATACTTCTCTTTGATTTTTGTGCTTTTTTCTTCTTTTTTTCCATTTGTTTTTTGAGTTGATATAATAGCTAATATGTAAGTGTGTGACACTAGTTGAAGCCTAGTAGACATGTAGTCCATATTTTCATTTTGTGTCTCGCAACGGAGTTCTTATTCTGTCACCTTTTCCGTTTCCCGGCGGTTACTATTTGCGGTTACTATTTCATTCCATGTTTTGTTCGTTTGAGATTTTTGTTTGGTCTCGATGTACCTGTAGACGTAAAGATGTAGCAAGGAGTCATTGGGAGTTAATTTAATTGTATTTAGTGTTCATATTATGTTGTTTGGCCTAGCATTAGCCCAGCCGAATTTACTTTGCTTGCGATTTCTCATTCTGTAGTGTAAGACTGCTATTTGGAATAGGCCTAGTATGTGCTTGAGCAGTTAAGTGTAAATCTAATCATGACTTTCATTCTACAGTATTTGAATAAGATTGGTAATTTTGTAATTGTAAATGTGCTTAATGATAAATGTGCTGTTATGGTAGCTGTAGTCTACCACAGAATTCGAACCTTTTCGGTCTCTATCTGGTGTACTATCAAATTGCAACAATGTACCGGTGACTCAAAGACCAAAAAAGGAGTGTGAATTTATCAACAGACCAGTCAGCAGCGCAAAGCCAGCAAGCTGAAGCCAGTCTTTTTTCTTTAGTATCAAACGAAATTTACATGTGCTGCGATGCGTAACATTCTTTCTGCTTTTCAAAATTTAATGAGTCTGAAACACAGGGAGACGAACCGAGCCCGAACCTGAACCGCAAACCGGTAAAAACCGCTTTTTTTCGGTGAACCCAAACCGAACCTGAACCGTTTAAATTTGAGATCATCGAACCTGAACCGAACCCGAACCTTTAAATTTTGGTGCAACTAAACCCGAACCGAACCTGTTTTGTAAGTTTTATTTTTTAAATTGTGTTACTAGAATTACATCATTTTTTACTGCGAACCTGAACCGGAACTTTATGAAACGGTTTTGAAATATTTTTTACTGGAGCGAACCCAAACCGAAGCGCTTCAATTTATCTGAACCTGTTACCTTAACAGGAACTGAACCGAAATTTGAAACCGCTGTTGATCCCAAACCGAACCTGAACCGGAAAAATTAAACGGTTCGACTGCCTAGTCAGAAGTTCCTTGAATTTAGACGCAATGTTCTCCGCGATTGCAGTTCGTACGTCTTTGTCAGCCAATGATTCCCACTTGATTCGATAAGTTTTTCGTGGTCGAAAAGTTTTTCGTTTTCTCAAGGGTTTCACAGCTTTCAAAGTGCAAACAACTAGGTGGTGGTCAGTTGACAACTTAGCCCCTCATTTAACACACGAACATCATACACAGCAGAAAATAAGTCCGCCGAAACGATACCAAAACCAATCAGGGAGCGTTGTCTCAAAGAGTCCCTGGACCAGGGGTACTTACAAATTCTTTTGTGCCGAAAAAATGTGTTCATTATGCACAGTCCATTGGTGGCACAGAACTGCTATCAGTACCTTCCGTTCTTGTTCATGTCAGGGTCACCATGCTGTCCAATAACACCTTTTCAAGTTGCATAA
This sequence comes from Trididemnum miniatum, assembly GCA_964006365.1. Classification (NCBI taxonomy): domain Eukaryota; kingdom Metazoa; phylum Chordata; class Ascidiacea; order Aplousobranchia; family Didemnidae; genus Trididemnum; species Trididemnum miniatum. The sequence goes on along the minus strand of OZ023241.1, from coordinate 10,318,019 downwards.
TCAATGCCCACCTGTGCAATGCATCGCCCAAAAGGACAAGGGACTCTGATGAAGAAGTTGTTTCTCTTAATGCAACCTCAACTAACTCCAGAAAAGCTTCGTACTGTGATTTCATGTTAGGTGCGTACACTTGCAAGACACTCAGAGATCGCTCCTGCAGGCTTAGCTTTAGAAGACAAACCCTTCCTCACAGCTAGTGGTACCCAGTCAACGACACACTCAGCTATGCTGGGGCTCACAAGTAAGCCAACACCAGCTTGAGCAGACATTGCTGTATCATCATCCGGGTTAGATAATTTTTTACCCACCGTTCAACTCGACAGTTTCAGAACCCCGTCGCTTTGACGATAAAATTCCCACAATATCAAGGCAATACTGGTGGGCTTCCCAAGCAAGCTCCTGCTCTTCCTGTCAGGAACGAAACGTTCCAGTTCCCGATAGTTAGGTCCCGGCAGTTTGGTCCAACTTGAGTACGTTTCCTGTTCGCTGCCCCCATTTGCCTCCCCAAACGCTTAGTGACGGCGTTGGTGGTTTTCCGGTACTGTAGTTTACTTTCCGTACGACTCCCTCTACTTAAAAGTCCAACGCGGACTTTTCTATCCTGCGCGCCGTCCAAAGCAGGATCAATACTGTTGTTACAACTTTCCGTTTAGCTACAGAGTTGGATTGCTACTTTGTTTGTTTGTCTCCTTCCACCTTACCGCCATTGGAAACCCTGATTGAAGTAATCAAACGCTACCGACGGCATTGTTCTACGAATCACTGAAAACTCAAACCTCCCCACCACGTGAAGGTGGCAATCCATAGGAGAGGTTGCATTGCTGCGGTATAATAAAAAAACTTATAGGCCTCAGACTATTTATTCATTTTCTACACCCGCTTATCCTTGGGGGGTCGCGGGGGCAGCAGCTCGAGTTGGAGCCTCCAAGCACCTTGATCCTCTGCAACAAAGGATAGATGCTCTGCAGGGATGCCAAGGCGAGACCAACTAAGATCAACGTAATCTCGCCATCGAGTCTAGGCCTTCGACCAATCGGTGTTGAACAGAGCAGTTTTTTTGCTATTCTTTTATGGGACATTCGTGTCACATGTCCATGCCAACGCAGTTGCGATTTTTCTAGTCGGAGAAGCAGCGATTCAATGTTTAGAGATTCACGAATATCAGCACTTTTAACCTTGCCCAACTAGGTCCAACCGCTAATTCTTCGCAAGAATCCCATTTCGGCTGCTTGAACTCAAGATCTCACTTTCTCATTCATGATCCAACACTCATGGTCATAAGTCAGAATAGGAACACAGACTGATCTGAAACTGAATAGCTTTGCCTTGGTGCAAAGCTCCCATTTCAGTATCACAGAACGGTGGAGCTGGCGCATTACCGCACTTGCTTTTCCGATGCGGATATCCAATTCGCTATTTTGTCTGCCATCACTCGTGAATGAGACGCCGAGGTTCTTAAATTCCTCCGACTGTTTTAGTGGTACTCCATCAATTTGGAAAGAGCACTGCTTTGGTAGTCTGGACAGGCACATGGTTTCTGTTATTGTTGTAGGCTTACTGATTTTCATTCCGGGAACAGAGCATGCATCTGAAAACCAGTCAAGAGCTTGCTGAACACCATTTTGGGTAGAGTCGAGTAGCACAAGATCATTTGCAAATAAAAGACGTCGTACAGTGCAATCACCGATCTTTACTCCACAACAAGACTCACTTTTCTTGACTATTCTATCTTTATAAATAAGAAACAAAATTGGTGAAAGAGAGCAGCCTTGCCGTAGTTCCACACTTACTCTAAAAGGTTTCGTCATTGCGCTGTTAACACGAACACAGACCTCGGAATGCATGTACTGCAAATTAATAGCAGTTAGTAACTGGCCATCAATGCCATACTGTAACAGCACCGCCCAAAGCTGGTCTCTAGGAATGCGATCATATATGCTTTTTTAAGATTAACAAAACATGCATCGACCTCTTTTGCATATTCCCGCGACTTCTCAAAATTTGCTGCAAGGCAAAGATCTGGTCCATTGTGCTTCGGCCAGGACGAAAGCCACACTGAGCATCTGTTAGTTTAGGCTCGACTATTTCACGGCATTTGGCATAGACCTTACCCGGGACACTGATGAGAGATATGCCCCTATAATTGGTGCATTTTCTCTTGTCTTCTTTTTTGTGGATAGGTATTACCACACTGGTCTGCCATTGCTTTGGTGTTTGCCCAGTCCTACATGCCACTTTACAAACACGACTCAACCAAGGAACACCATACCGTACATGTTCATTGCTTTCAACATTTCAAGTCTGATATCATCCACACCAGGTGCTTTTCCAGTTTTCAATGATTTGATAACTACATTCACATCTGCTTCGGTTATCTGAATATCTTCCCCAACCTGTTCCTCGTGAATTTTTGTCGATGCTGCATCAACTGGTTTTAAAATATTACTAAAGTATTCTCTCCACCAAATCAAAACCGCATCTTGATTTTTCAAATTGACGCCATTTAAACCTTCGATGAAGAAAGCGGCTTGAGATATTTTTCCACGCAAACGGCGAATGGTTTGCCAGAATACTTTGTTTGCCATTTTGAAATGATCGTCTAACCTTTCTCCAAATTCCGTCCAGGTCCTTTCCTTAGACCAGGGATGGCAAACCTTTTTCAGTGGTGAGTCAAATTTAAGGTCGTACCGAAAAAAGAAAAGACGTGGGTAACGGATGTAACAATATTAAGGAGGAACTTGAACACAAGTTCTGCCGAATCCGTGCAAAGAGAAAAAAATTTTTTCTCCTCAGAAATACTCAGCTTCCCGTCTTCAGTACCACAGTACGGAAAGATAAGCTTTTCTTCACTACGTTAATGCACGTTACCGTTTTTTTCGTAATATTTTCCAAACTAGAAGTGAGTCATTAAAATGTGCAAGTGGGTCACTTAGTAACCCGCGGGTCAATGGTTCGCCATCCCTGCCTTAGACAGTTTAACTGGCCTAAGACTAGAGTGCTGATAATAAAAGTTAATTGTCTGGGGTTCTATTCCCGGGCAGGTCAAATCGGACATGGTGTCGCCATTGGCTCGCCACCGCTGCAACGTTCTTCGGAGCTGTGTTGCCCAGGCGCTAAGCCGCGAAGATGGGCCCCACCATTCGTTACACGTTTTGGCGAGAAACCGCAAGTATAATGAATATTTAATTTTTTACAATTACTTCCGCTAATGCGCAAAGTTAATTTAAGATAAAAAATCAAACGTTGGAGTACCTGAAAAACCACGGAACGGATTCATCAAGTGTTTCAAACACTAGGTTAAGATATTCATGAAAAGAGATTTTTTGGCCTCTAGCGACGTGAAAGTATGGGTAATTAAAACAACCTGGACTTTCCACTTTAAGCCTTTCTTCAGGATGGTAGTAATAATAAAATGAAGACTGAAAATTGTTCCAAGGCTTGCGAATCATAGAAAAGAATCTGCAACACACCAGCAATATACTACTTAAATCTGAAAGCAAAAACATAAAAGTTCCTCTTCCGTATGAGCTACATTGTCTATTTTCAAATCTTTATTTAAACTTGGCCACCACCACGGCCGGTACACGACAACTGACCGCCATGCAAACTGACCGCCGCGACAACTGACCGCCAAAAACGCCTAATTTATAAGTAAGAACTTTTGCCACGTGGAACTACAACAAATTCTGAACGAACATAACCCGTCCCTAAGTGGACCTAAGCCCAACCGAACCAAACCCTAACCGAACCTAACCCTAACCGAACCTAACCCTAACCGAACCTAACCCTAACCGAACCTAACCCCAACCGAACCTAACCCTAACCGAACCTAACCCGAACCGAACCTAACCCTAACCGAACCTAACCTGAACCTAACCCGAACCTAACCCGAACCGAACCTAACCCTGACCGAACTTACTCCCCGCTGTGAGCCTGTTTTCGAGCCTCGTCAAATTATTCAGCGCACGAAGCGCATTTTCGCGACGATACAGCGCACGGAGCTGTTTTTCGCGGTCAGTTGTCGCGGTGGTTTGTTTGCATGGCGATCAGTTGTCCCGGCGGTCAGTTGACGGCGGTTAGTTAATTCGCGGTCAGTTTGCGGCGGTCAGCTGTCCATGTGCGACCACGGCAGGTGCACTGCATGGCTTCACTGAATATAAAAAATATATAGTACAAAGAATAAGTAATATTGGTAAAAATGGTAAACGAAGTAGTCAAGAAAAAATGTAGGACGTCAAATTACTCAACAATAGTCAAGATAAAACACTATGCAAGTTCAGTCTACAGATACAAGTTATCTAAAAAAATCCGGTTCGATCTATTAAGCCTCTTTTATGCAAATCTATTTTTATTTTGCGAACCCAGCATAACTGTGAAAAATGTTTTTATCTAAATTAAACATTTTTGCTATGACTTCGAATCTTTTCTGTTTGTTCGCGAAACTAGGGTATGTGATATTAATAGTGCTGATATTGCTCCCGAAGCGATTTTTGTTCTGCGTATTATGTTGCAGATCTGCACAGCTGAAATTGCAAATCGAACTCGAAAAAACGCTCTTCATCGGGATTAACGAGACAGCGTTTTCACTGCAGCTATTAATGGTCGCGGACGCTGTTTGCATTACCCAAATTCTTGCTAGCAGGAGGCCCTGACAACGCAAGCAGTTCATTTCAAATGACGAGCAGTTAGCTGTGCTTTCGTTAGTAATTAACGGAGTTCAAAAATAATATCGCTTCAGAAAATTTTCACAATACTTCAACCATTTACATGCAGCGATTATTGTCAGACCTGTAAGGCTATGATGCCGATCAGAGTTGTCAATCGGGTTCGGGCTTGGAGTTTGAAAAATTGTCGGGCTTCAATCGGGCCGGACGCAGGAGCAAAATCGAGATTTTCAGTAAGTGATTGGGTTTTAGCGATTGCTGACAGTATAAATATTGCTGTTCGTAACTAGTGTGACTGGTGGATCAATAAACTCTTTTTCTTTTTCATTAAAACTTCTTCAAAATTAAAAGTGATGTTTTGGGTTTTGCGCTCAGACTGGCTGATGAATTAGGATTTGGGTTCGGGCTAGAAAAAATCTTGTTTGGGTAGGGTCGGGCTCAACATATTCGACCCGTTGACAACTCTGATTTCGATATGCATAGGTAAACACGTGATGCGAAATCGCTAATTCGATAATAACACCGGTCAACAAAAAAATTTTTTTTTCTTGCATGGACTGTAAAAACTGATTTAGGGTAATTTGGGGGTGCTTAATATTCGAATTTGAACTCGAATTTACTGTATCACATCACGTTTTTTTGCAATCTTCATGTTTCATATACGTAGATAAATTACACAAAAGTTGTTCGTTCACTCACTAGTTTGACGCCTCATAATCTTGCTCAAAATTTGTTTCCACTGCACACTTTTTAAACACGTTAGCGAAACGTAAACAAAGAGCCTTAATATCTGTTATAGTGCCATAAAACAAGCAAGACTGATTCATTTGTTTTTAAAACTAAAACATCCTTTCGATATGAAAACCTATGTATATATAAGTGTTGGACGTTTCCGAGGAGAGTAGGCCTACTCCTCTCTTTGACAAGAGCTACATAAGCAGGGTGAACACTGAACAACACAGTCAGTGCAGACAAGTAGAGTTTCTCGACACTTGACAGTAACAGGATAAGAAGTAAAGACGTTGATATCTTAATAAGCAATCTGCTGAACTGCTGACTTCCACGCTACAAGAGAAGCATCTCCTCAAAACGGGAACAAGCGTTTCAGTTTAAATTTTTTAACTGAGAGGACAAATTGAAAGGGTATTTCCACTCTGATGGCCAGCGTGTTTGCTGAACTGATGGTGTAGGGCTTGTTCTTGCCATGGGCTTGCCGGCATATCATTCAACGATTGGAGACTTTTCATCGATAGTTCGAAAAGAAGTCTAAAATGTGTTTTACTACACACTGTGAACAAATATGGATCCATTCCTATAGGAGACTCTTTTCTTTTCAAGAATAACTACTCAAATATCAAAGATTGTGCTTGAAAGACTGAAATACTGCGATCACCAGTGGCTAATCTGCGTGGATTTGAAAATGGTGAATTTTCTATTGGGACAACGAGGTGATCACACTAAATATCCCTGTTTTTTATGCTACTGGGATAGTGGAGCATACGAAGAGCTTTGGGTAAGAAAACAATGGCCTTCAAGAAATACTATGAAATCTGGAGAAAAAATAAAAACATCCCTCTCGTAGATCGAAAAAGCATTATATTATCACCATTTCATATCAAACTTGGTAATGAAGCAGTTAGTCAGAGCACTTGGTCGTTCCGGAAACTGTTTTGGCCGCATATGTTCGACCTTTTTTGGCCGAAGCTATGACAAGAAAAAGCAGGGGTACTTGATGGGCCTCAGATCGAAACGTTACCAAAATACCACCACTTTGTGACTGCAATGACCACCGTTGAACCTCGAGCTTGGAATGCATTTGCTAATGTGATTCATAACCTACCTACTTGGCAATGAGAAAAATGACAATTATAGAGAGATATTGGAAGAGCTTCTTCTCCGTCTGCAAGAACTAAGCACTACGCAGTAGAATGAGCAAAATTGAGTTGCACTACTTGCATAGCCGCCGAAGCGAGTTTCTCCTTGGTAACGTAAACGAGGAACCTTGGTAACGTAAACGAGGAACAGGGTGAGCGTTTCCATCAGGACATCACAAAGTGATGGAGGAACGTTACGAAGGTTGACGAAACTGCAACATGATGGCAGATTACTACTGGATCGTGATGAGAGGTATCCTACATGCAGCTAATCAGAGATTAGCAGAAAAAACGAAAATTCATCAAGTCTTAACATTATTGCTTCTTTGCGCGAAGGTTTTCATAGGATCCATACCACACTGCAAATCGTTTTAAAGTAATAAAGTAACCGCTTTGCATGTTGTTTGTGTGTTCTAAGTTGAAAATTGCAAATTCTATTTTATGAAAATAGCCTACGCAAGACGAAGAAAAATCACCTTTCCGTTTTTATCTTCACCTGTGATAAGCCAAATGATTTGGATAGCGTTTTTTTCAAACTATTTCACTTAATTTAGTGTTTGTATACTTTGATCAAAAATCCTAAAGAAGGATGCGAGCTTAATAAGAGTTTAAGAAATGCACTCTTAAGGAGGTAGGTTCCTTTTATTGCGATCATGATCCCATTTACGGGTGTATGAACGCAGCGTAACTTGTTCAAGATTTTGGAAAAAATCTTGTTTTTTTGAAATGTTGCCTTCATATCCCAAAAACGTAATGTGATAGGCAAAAACCAACGCCAGATTCGGATTCAGCGACCTCAAATTACCCCACATCCATAGAAAAACTCCATGCAAGAAAATTCGTGTTGACCAGCGTAATTAGCAAAGCTAATGTTTTCATTAAATTTGCGGATTAGCAGTTACGCTATCGTCCTAATTTGTTAACGTATAGTAGGGTGCATCCAATTTTTATCATTTTTCAAAAAAGATATGGCTCAGTGATATTCTTGTTCTCTAGCCAAAAAAATGAAGACTTGTAATTTTGGGGGTGATCGGTCACCCCTAGACCCCCCTCGCTTCATCCTACCTCTTGCGGCACCCCCAAATATGAAAACTAGTGTTTTGCGTTGGTCATGTTTGGTATCGAATTGATCAGCATTCTACCAGCTACCACACAAAAGCATTTAGAACACAACATAATGCCATTTGATTTTTGCCGTAATTAAGAGCACACCAAAAGCCTAAGATATAAAACGCTTTTTGCATAAAAATAACAGGCTAGCTGATATGAGACATAATGTGATGATAGGTATGTACATGTTTAAAAACCATTACAAAGTCAAGAAATATCTTTAATGAAACTGGACGACATGGAAATTAGAGTTGTGTAGTAACAAACTAAAAATAGGGCACTATCGGATAGATACATTTGGATAAACGTGTTCATAGGGCAGCGTTAATACCCAATGTAGCTTGCAGTTAGCAAAATAAAGTTACTTTTGTGGAAAGTTACCTTTATAATTTGGTTTGTCTTTTCTTTTGCAGATTAGCAGATCGGAGTAATCTTTGTGTTTTTTTTTTTTCAACAACCTGTAAAGTGTTGTTCAAAGTAAAGCTTTTTCTAATGAAGTGCCAGCAAAGTCAGATACCAATTTAGCTCTTCTCTCGGCCCAGTCATCGACCACGTTTAATCATGCACAATCCTTACGAAGTGCGGTATGTTTCACTTGTATTCCACTCTTCGACAGGTTCAACTTAATAGGATGCATCAACGTTGATTAGGTTAAAAATATACCAGGAATTTGGGTCGATTAAAGGTACAAGGGTTGTAGTGGCATTGAGGACAGAAAATACTGGCATTGCAAATGTTCCTCCATGTCTTTTTATTGAAAAAGATGTGGGACAATGTTCACACACTTTCAAACTGGACACCACAGCTTTTGTGTTTTTCGTGATTCATGTGTATGTGCCTTCGTGGTTTACTTGTTCATCAGCTATCAATGTTCCAATTCACAATTTACGCTTATTCAAGAAACTTCATACGTACGAAATGATAAATCAAAAAATTGCTGGTGTTGTCATAACAACCTTCAATCGACACCTTTGGTATTTGTGCGAAGAGTTGTTCCGATTTCACTGTTAAGTGACAAAGTCAACGACATGGAGAAAAAAGCTGTGGTGTCCAGTTTGAAAGTGTGTGAACATTGTCCCACATCTTTTCCAATAAAAAGACATGGAGGAACATTTGGAATGTCAGTATTTCCTGTCCTCAATATCACTACAACCCTTGTACCTTTAATTGGCCTAAATTCCTGGTATATTTTTAACCTACTCAACATTGATGCATTCCTTTTAGATGAACCTGTCGAAGAGTGGAATACAAGCGAAACATACTGCACTTGATAAGGATTGTGCATGATTAAACGTGGTCAATGACTGAGCCGAGAGAAGAGCTAAATTGGCATCTGACTTTGCTGGCACGTCACTAGAAAAAGCTTTACTTCGAACAACATTTTACTTACAAGATTACTCCGATTTGCTAATCTGCAAAAGAAAAGACAAACCAAATTATAAAGGTAACTTTCCACAAAAGTAACTTTATTTTGCTAACTGCAAGCTACATTGCGTATTAACGCTACCCAACGATCACGTTCATCTAAATGTATCTATCAGATAGTGCCCTATTTTTAGTTTGTTACTACACAACTCTAATTTCCATGTCGTCCAGTTTCATTAAAGATATTTCTTGACTTTGTAATGGTTTTTAAACATGTACATACATATCACCACATCATGTCTCATATGAGCTAGCCTGTATTTTTCATTACGCAAAAAATGTTTTATTATCTTAGGCTTTTGGTGTGCTCTTAATTACGGCAAAAATCAAATGGCATTATGTTGTGTTCTAAATGCTTTTGTGTGATAGCTGGTAGAATGCTGATCAATTTGATACCAAACATGACCTCTTTATCTTGAAAAACCAATGCAAAACACTAGTTTTCATATTTGGGGGTGCCGCAAGAGGTAGGATGAAGCGAGGGGGGTCTAGGGGTGACCGATCACCCCCAAAATTACATGTCTTCATTTTTTTGGCTAGAGAACAAGAATATCACTGAGCCATATCTTTTTTGAAAAATGATAAAAATTGGATGCACCCTAACGCATAGGCCTATAAAAAAATCTTTTTGACTTCACAGACAATTCAAAGAGAAACTTCTCGAGTTTTGAGAGACAATTTTTAAGGGAAAAAAAAAAGATTTAACGATGATTCGAACTAGTTGTGTGCATTCATGCTTGATGATATTTTGAAGGCATTAATGGTGCAAGTATCTTTTCGTTATCTCTCTTTTTTGTTTTGGTTATGTTTCGCAATGTCGAATTATTTCCTTAGTTGTATATACGTGGTGTGTCACAAAAGTTCTAAGACCGAGCTCCTTGTGTAAGCTATGGTCAAGCTAACAGACTAAGTCAAATGGCAGACGACTTAATAAGTATTTGACCAAAATTTCAGCTCACAGTAAGATTTATTGAGCATTTCAAAAGTAGAAGAAAATAGTTAAGAGAATTACTGTCGTTTTGAAAATTGTATTTTTTTGCTTGGCGGTTAAGTAATGACTACGGAGCAACAAACCAACCTCAAATTTCTGGTCCGTTTGGGAAAATCTCTCACAGAAGTTCTCTCTATGTTTCAACCAGTGTACAAAGAGCAGACTTCGTCTCGCGCTACTGTTTTTTTGTGGCATAAACGATTCAGAGAAAAACGTGAGGATGTTGAGGATGATCCCAGGTGCGGAAGACCTTCCACCAGTAGAAATGAAGTCAATGTTGAGCTGGTAAAGAAGATGGTGCGTGAAGATCGTCGGTTAACTGTGCGACTGATCTCAGATGAACTGGGATTAAACCGAAGTGGCGTTTACTTTTCTCAGTGCGGCAAAAAAGGCGAGATTTGAGGGAAAGCAATACATGGTTGTTTCATGACGATAATGCTCCAGCGCACACTTCATTAAGCATTCGGAAGTTTCTGGCGAATAAAAACGTTACAGTGCTGGAGCAACTCTCCTATTCACTTGATCTTGCTCCATGTGACTTTTTTCTTTTTCTCAACGTTAAAAACACCATTAAAGGAACACGTTTTCAAGCACAAATGCCATTAAAATTACTGTAACGAAGAAGCTTCGTAGAATCCCCTAAAAATCATTTCAGAGGAGCATTGATGGGTGGAGAAGTACAATAGAAAAGTGTAATGAACTCATGGGGGAACATTTGAAGGGAAAAATGTATAACCCTTTGATCAAATTTAAAAACATTTTTGATCTCAGTCTTAAAATTTTTATGACACACTTCGTATAGTTTGTGTGGGCCTACGCTTTTGTGTTTTCCAAGTGTGTTGCTTTTTTACCCTATAAATATACATCAATTTGAAACGCCCCAAGAGGTGGCAGCAGACTGGATGACCCTATGGTCTTTCGCTGCCTTCTCATCAGGTAGTTGGTTGCTCGTTCACATATACTGTACCATTTGTGTTTAATATGTCGCCACTTGATGAATAAATAAACTGAACGAACTAACTGCACTAATTAGTACATCACACCTGCATTTCCGCAGAAACGTGAATTGGCATGACAACGAAAAAGGTTTGATTTTATTTTTGAATTTTAATTTCCAATGCTTTGGTACAGTTAAAATGAATTTGACATAAAAAATAAATTTGTAAATTTTAAAAAACGTCAGTTACTTTTAGATATAATAATGATTTTTTTCGAGAGAACTTTTAGTGACATTTCAAATTTAGTCCATTTATCTATCTACAACAGGTTCCTGCTTCATGGCTCCTATACACGCTTATATTTTGGGAAAATGAAGTACTTTCTCCCTTACAATGAAGTATTTTTGTTCCATAATATACGCACCACCAAAACGGAAAAATTGCTCCTCTGAGATGTTCGGCGATCAATGCCGTTAGCATATTTACATTCGGCTACTCAATAGCTACGCTATATTCAATAGGAAACAAATCAAATTTTACAGTATATAGGCCTAGTTGCTAAAACTTGTGCATGAATGAATTAGTTATTGGCAAAAACGCGTTTAAAAATGACAATCGCTTCTACGCGCTAATGCAGTGGTTTTCAACCTTTCTGGTAGAGCGGAACCCCAATAAAACATTCCAGAGACTCGAGGAAACCTGGGCATTGTTTTTACTTGAAATCAGCTCTAAATTGTAAACTTACGGAATCCTGATTGTACCGGCAGAGCCCCGTTAGAAAACGACTGCTCTTACGTCTCGAAGTGGCAATATTATGACTGATTATTATTAGCAAAATAGCGTTAGGCCTAGCTTCCGCAAACAAGTAACGGATTAGGGTTACCGAAACTAAATTTTTCTATTAGCCGTATCGGAATAGCTTTAGCGGAGCTAACTTTTGTGTTAGCTACCTGTGCCCACCCATGCCGATCTGCAAATGGAGTATTGACTAGATACATAGTTGCTTTGTAGCTCACCGTGTGTCGTTAGGTGCAAAGAGTGTAAAAGCAGTGTGATTGAAACGAAAATGAGAAAATAACTGAAAAACTTCAGACCAAGCTTCATCTGTCGCCTCACTGCTGTTCTGCTTTACTAAAAACTGTTCCCGAATGTGTCCGGGATAACCGCCCACGAACGGAAATGGAAACTTCGTTATCTCCTATAACACAAGACAAAAATACTAGCATAGGCTATTTTGCGAAGTCAGCTATCAAAAAACTTTAATTTTCATCGTACTCGTGGTCGTGGTATTACGTCAAAGCGTGTAACAAGTGGAGAGTCCTATTTCCGCGGCTTAGCGTCAGAAAAACACAGCTCCGAAAAAACGTAGCCGCGGTGGAGAGCCAATGGCGGCAGTAAACGACTGACTGGCCCGGTAATCGAACCCTAGACCTCCCATGCCGATATCAGTGTCTTAAATCACTAAGCTAATTATGCTGAGCATAATGATGTTAACAATTTTGAGATACCGCATGTAATGAGTTTGATTTGTACTGCATCGGCTGCAGAAACAAAAACTGCATGGGCTAGCCGAGGTCGAGCACACCTATTGCTGCAATTGTGTACTCTCTTACGTAAACGACCAAACAAAAAACATCCAGATACTCAGGGGCGCATCCAAGATTTTTTAAAGGGGGGCGAGGGGCAAAGACTAGTTCTCTTAGTCTATCCTAGATTTAAATTTAAGCTCCGATATTTTAACCTCATCCGCCATTGGCCGTAGCCAGCCTTTACATTTTGGAGGGGCTGAATATATTTTCGGGGGGCTGAAAAATCAACTCAACTTTTTTCTAATTTTTTATTTTTGTTTTTCCCAAGCCTGAACAGATCAACTTCAATCCAGTAAAACGTTATGCAGAAAGAAAAAATTTCCACTCGGAAACGAAAACTCAAGTAATAAATTTGCGCCGATGCAGGGGCGGATCCAGAAGTAGGGTGTGAGGGATGCATCCCCCCTACCAGCCGTTTTCAAACATGTTTTTGATGAATGCAACTTTTCCATAATTTTGAACTTTTTTTATAGCAATAAGCCTTTTACGCTTTTTGCACGCATAATCGAAAATGTACGAACAAAATGCATCATATTTGGTGCAACACTCAGAATTAGGGGCAAAAAATTTAAACAAAATTTGCCGAAAGCTTGTTCAAAAAGTACTAAAGTGGCCACAACAGTATGTAAATATTCAAAAATTTTCTGGAGGAGCATGCCCCCGGACCCCCATTGAGGCTTTTTTACACTCAATATGCTTCAAAATAATTCTGCCAAAAAACTGCGCTTAAAAATATGTCGAAATTGGGTGCCCCGTCTCTGAAAAAATTTCTAAATACGCCCCAGACATGAAAACATTTTTCAAAGGGCTTATATTTACGCCTTTTTTGCGTCTAACTTCTTTGTACTTAATCAACATTCAACCTAATTCCAAATTTCATCCCCCCCACCATTTTTTTAAATCCGCCCTTGCGCCGATGTACTGTACTAAAAATGCTTTCAAAGCTTACAGGTATCTTAAGCGGAAATACGTACAATGATGGAGAGAAGTAAAATGTGTTAATCAGTTAAAGGAAGAAAACAACAAAATAAAATATAATGCGTCTTATCGCGAAGTAAAGCAGCGTAGTATCCAATTGCGGTTGCATATAACCGCTGGTTGTGTTTTCATCATGCAAATTTCGTTAACTACGTTTATGTGCAATTGCATCAGTCTGTTTAACGATGAAATTTGAAATCCCTTCTGCTTTTAACATTAGAATGCGAGTCAGAAATTAGTCTAGAGATTTAAACTTAACTTATCGATAGAAGTAGCTATTTTGAAAAAAACTTATAAACCATTGGGATTACCATAAATATTTTTTGGGGGGACTAAAACAGATTCTGGGGGGGGGGGCTTAATTAGCCCCCAATAGCCTCCCCGTGGCTACGGCCCCTCTGCCATTACGCCGATGAGGCTAAAATACGTTGGCCTTTGTCCTCCTGCACAGTAGGTTAGTGATTCTTCACTTACACCTTGTTGCTTGTGTTTGGCGGAATATCGATTAAGGACTGTCTTTACCGTTGAACTACCAGTTTTATGAGTTTTGATGAAAACCCATCGCGTATGTGGAGTGCATGTGAGTGTTTCCTGCAAAATGACGCTTTCATTAATAGGTTAATAACATCATTTTTTTGTTTAGTGGTACAATTCACAGCGTTATAACAAGATCCCTCGCGATTTGTGGGCCACCTGCCTACCGTAGTTTTCTACTCAATGTATCAGCTACATTAACTGAAAGATAATAAAAATTTTAAGTAGGCTAAGTTTAGTTCAGATATGAGTTAATATACCATGGTGCATTAAGTGGAAACCTATTCTCACAATTTTTTTGTACACTCTCATCAGCTTGACAGCTTTTATTAACACGTGATTTACAGACCACGATTAACAACAAAATTCTGAGGAATACAAGTTAGCTCCAAATTTTACACGTCACAATGCTGGAATAATGGCCCCTTAAAACACCTTATACGCATATTTTTATCACGAAAATTCCATGCACTAATCATGCAGGGACGAATCTTGTTTTGTTACAATGGTTTTTGTGACAAAATCGTATTATATAATTTCGATAGATAGGTGCTTCTTACAAACCACAGAGCACTGAATGCTAAAAACACCACTGGGTTTAGCGTTGTTTAATATTTAACTACATTAATCAAACGTTTTCGGCGATTCCATGCCGTATTATGGCTTATTGTAGTCGAATTATTATTTTGCCGTGCAAAACAAAAACGCCGTATCTGCAATTTAATCATTTTTTTTTTTGAAATTATGGTAGTACTCAAAAAGCTTTACCTTGCAGGGTTTTCGGATTTTTAAAATTCTGTGTACTTTTGATTTTGGAAATTTTTAAAACGCCGTATCTGCAAATTTCTTCCTACAATACCAAGTAAATGCAACGTATTGTCACTTACGGTCCGTATTTTTTTATTTGCCATTGCGTTTTATTCAAATTACAAAGTAAAAACGCCGTACCTGCGGTTAGGTTGTGGTTCGAATTGCCACCGAACAATGGTCTGTGTTCCCAAGCAAAAACGACGTATCGTTAATTGAGTCCTCTTTTTCTGCTTGATTCCAAAGAAAGTCGCCAAATTAATGTTTTCAATTCACGGAGCTGGCTGCTTCGGTTTCAGTAATTTTAATCCACCCGCAGCAAATTTAATGGCATAGAAAACCCCTAGCACTTTTACTGCGTGACATCATATAATTTAAAGGTTAATTACGGTGACTGCGTAGTGTGACATTTAGCGATGTCATAACTAGGGCGATTTTTGGATACAAAAGTTACTTTTTTTTTGCTAGCTCCAATTAACGTAAAAAGCATTTAACCAAAATTTCACAGCTATAGGGTCAGTATTTAAAAAGTTATAAGGATACAAAAAGTTACTTTTTGTCTTTTAGGTTATATTTTGATTGCTTTTTTGCATGCTTTTCCGCACAATTTTTCAAGTTTTTTGTCTTGGATTGATGCAAGAAAGATAAATTTACGATCTACAATCACTAAGGTGCCTCTTTGGTGCCAGCCAACAACTGCTTCTGTGGAAAGAAGTTTTTCTGTGCTTAACAAATTACTTGCAAAGGACAGAAACTTTCTACCACAAAATGTAAAACACTACGTGTGTGTTCACTATAACTTAAGCACGAGGTAGAACTGGACCTTTTTCACGTTTTTTCATGTTTGGCTGCAACTATTTTCGTTTTACTTTTGTTCGTTTAACAAAGTTACTTTTTGGTTACTTTTTTACAAAAATATAGTTACATTTTTCAGTTGTTTAGGTAACAAAAAATCGCCCTAGTCATAACACAATGTTCAGTCATAATTTGAGCAAACTTGGTGTGTACCCAACTGTGATAAATACAGCAGAATTCGCCGGTATTGACACTTCAAGGGGGCAAAGAAAAAGTGTCGATACAGGCGAAGTGTCAATATAGCCGAATTGTACTAATATGTTCGTAAATTCTTATTTTAGTTCAATGTCAGGGCCTGGTAGGGTTTAACTGTGAACTCTAATCAACATTGCCGCTGAATATAGTATTTTCACGTACACTTGGCTAAGATTAACGCAAACAAGATCGTGAAAAATAGATGCTGTACCATGCACGCAGTTCTTAAACTAACCACAAGCACAACAATGTCCAGTTTTAAAACCCAAATGTCATGTAGTCTTTAAATTTTTATAGGTCGACAATCGCCTTTATTGTAGCCTCAGTTTGCAGATTGTGTTTTGGTCTATGATGTCACTAGGTCTTTACGAGGAAAACAAACGACCCTCTTGTACAGCACTAAATTGCAAGCGGGATTACGTTCCGCAGTGAAAAAATGGGTTACAGCTGTCACTATGAACGAACAACATCCTTTTATGAGAAGCATGTTGCTGTCTTTTTTGCACCAAAACACTGAACTGTGGTTGGGTGATTACATTAGCAATTGCACAATATTCAATCAAATAAAAAAACAATTCAGCCTAATGCACTACCGGTACGCATATTTCGGAATGGTTCTACAGAAAAAGATAGGGCTCGATTGACATGACCCTAAATGGAAAAATTGCGTGGTGTAGTGGTCAGGATGATGCACTGTGACGCGTGACGCGTTGGGTCTGGGTGAGTTAAAGGCTCGAACCCAGAGTGAACTTTTATGTTCTCGTGCGTAACACAAACTGTAATCTTTTCATTAAGCAATCTGCGCGTTTTTCAGTTGTCAATGTGTATGAGCTCTGTTGTAAAAAATGTTGTAACTTTAATCTGACAGCAGCAGTTCCTGTAGAGATAGGTCTTACTTATTGTAAGTAAGAACTTGTGTAAACGATTATTGGGACTATTTATTTTTCAGATGATATTATAATTTATGTGAATAAAAGCCCCCGTTTTGGTTACTTCAATTGTGTGCACATAAAATTTATTTCAAATGGACCGATTGCTGAAACCTGACAAACTTGAAGTTTTACCCGAAGATGCAGAAGCTTCGAACATTTTCGACTACTGATTACGCACATTTGAAGGGTTTTTACAGACGGTTACAGCAAACGCAGGAGAAAACACCATCAAAAAACTCGCCTTGCTCACGAATTTCCTAACTCACAGGACATTTTCATTTATTGCTGAAGCTACGACTGCGACGAAGCAAAAACTGCACTTATTGGAGCATATCATAAAAAGAAAAGTGAGATTTTTGCTCGACACCTGCTGATGACCAGAAAGCAACAAACAGATGAAAGCATAGCCGAGTATGTACACGTCCAACGAAAACTAGCCAGAGACTCGTCGTCGTCGTCGTTTGGCGGGGCATCTCTTCCAAGACAGATGAAAGGACCAAGGCCGAGGGTTTATCCTTTTACCACCCTGGCCACCAAACTGCTTGGGTCAGATGCTGACTGTAAGGGACTTCAGCCAGCATCTTGTTTCGTCATCCAAAACCATTAGACCAAACATACCTCGGGGTGCTCGATGTATGGGACACTGTGAGATGATGTGATCTGCGGTTTGTTCACTGGCACCACACTCACAATTCGCTAGAGGAGCGAGACCCCATTTGCACATGGACGAACAGAAACGTCCAACACCAGAACGCAGACGGTTGAGCTTGACCCAGGCTGCCCTGGGCAGACCCATACCCAAGGGTCTGGAGCTAGCCTTGGGAATGAAAGCGTGGAGTGACAATGCGTTGGCAGAGTACTCCATGTCCCATTTCGTGTTCGTCCACTCGGCTGCAAGGACGTCCATCTCAGAAAGACTGTCTAGTAATTTCCGAGCAGCAGGTACAAATGAGCGTCTAGATTTCAATCTCTCCCTACATACGTCCTGTGACTCATGAAACTGGCCATGTAAAATGTGGTCAGGGTCCAGGGAGCTGCGGTTGGCTAGGGAGAGTGTCGCTCCTTGGCGGCGAAGCTCAGCTGGCTGGATGCCTGAAAGAACCGGAAGGTAGACCGATGGAGTGGGACGCAGGCACCCAGTGACAATGCGCAAGGCGTCATTTATTACACTGTCGATAAGCCGTATGTGCACGCTGCGGCACCAGACTGGTGCGCAGTACTCGGCAGTCGAGTAGACCAGAGACAGGGCAGCTGTGCGTAATGTCTTAGCGCTAGCACCCCAACCTGTTCCGGCAAGTCGCCTCAACAGTGAGACGCGAGCACATAACTTCTTGCGCAATGCTTCCAGGTGAGGACGATATGTGAGCGATCTGTCCAGTTTGACCCCAAGATAAGTGGGAACTGGACAGAAAGGTAAGGTCCTACCGATGTTACAGACCTTAAGCTCACGCTTAGCCTCTCGATTGTGGAGGTGAAAGGCCGCCGTCACCGTTTTAGTGTGGCTAAGCTTCAATCGCCAGGTCTGGAGATATTCCGAGAGTGTAGTCATGTCCTGGCTTAGAGTCCTTACCAACTCCTTCCATTCTCCAGATGTATGAAGTATCGCCAGGTCGTCGGCATAGGCGAACTTCTTGGAGGTTATGGAGGGGATATCATATGTATAGATGTTGAAAAGGAGGGGGGCCAGGACCGATCCCTGGGGGACGCCGTTTCTCAGGCGTCGTAACCTGCTAGGCTTGCTGTCGCCAGTTGTAAGGGTGAAGCTTCTGTTGCGGATCAGCTCCATAATCATACGAACCATGTGCTTGTCCGGCAGAAGCCGCAACAGCTTGCAGGTGAGGCTACGGTGCCAGACAGTGTCATAGGCAGCTGTCAGGTCGATAAAGACGGCACCGGCCTTCTTTTTCGCTTCGAATGCATTCTCAATGCTTTGCGTGAGCAAAGTGACTTGATCCACGGTGGATCTTCCGCGTCGAAAACCCGCCTGTTCCCGTGGGAGCAGAGGGTCAATAAGAGGTTCGACGCGGGCGTAGATAAGTCGCTCGAGAATCTTGTAGGGAACACAGAGCAAGGAGATCGGACGATAGCTCTTTGGGTCCTCTACAGGTTTCGAAGGCTTTGGGACCGCTACTACTAGCGCTCTTCTCCAGATCTTAGGAATTTTGAGGTGGTGCAGGCAGGAAGATAGGAAGCCACGTAGCCAAGATTTTAAGCTGGCTCCAGCATGGATTATCAGCTCCGGACAAATGAAATCAGGTCCAGGAGCTTTGCCTGGTTTTAAATGTTGGAGGGCAGCAGCGAACTCCCAATGGGAAAAACTCCCGGAGACATTCGCAGGATGTAATGGATCAGCCCTCCAAAGGTCAGACACTTCCTGTAAAACGAGCCGAGATGAGCGTCGATTCACACCCTCGTATTTCCCGTTTTTAACCAGCTGAGAAGCAATAGCATCAGCTGAAACGGGACATTGACGAGGGGATTGTCGTGACCTACCAGTCAAGTTGTTTATAGTATTCCATGCCAGCCGGCTGGAGTGCGAAAAGTCAATGTTGCGGACCGTCTCCGACCATCGATTTCTCCGCTTCCCGTCGAGCCTTGCGAGTAGGGCTGTGGTAGCCCTATCCGAATCAGGGCCCCCAGGTGACTGCAGGAAATGCTGATAGAGGTCTTCACACTCCGCATCCCAGCAAGGTATGTGGTTTGATCGTCGACCACGAGGGATGCATTTCTTCGCCGCAGTGCTTATTACCTTGCAAAAGCACTGGTAAACCTGATCGATGTTTTGAGATTCAGGTGGCGGTATACTCTTGGCCAGTTTGTTGGTTAGGTTAGAATAGTGGTCCCAGTTGGCCTTGCGGAAGTTCCATCGCTTTACAGGCTTGCTCGGTTTTGGATGAGCAAGTTTGGGTGGACTTATAAGCGAGGGTCGGTGTTGTGACCTTGGGAACTTTCCTAAGATACGTCTGTCAGGTAAGCGACTGTCCAAATCGACACTGGCAAATGCAAGATCTGGGTTGGTGTCTGTTTTCCAGCGGCCAGAGTGGAAACTGGCGGCCTCCTTGGGGCTATATAGCAGGGTGAAGTTGTTGGCACTGGCCCAGCCAGCCAGGCATTCACCATCTGGATTGTTATTATTATAGCCCCAGTCAACATGGTGGCAGTTGAAGTCGCCAGCATAGAGGCAGGGATGGGGGAATGCTGGAAGATCAGATGCTTGCATCCGTGTTGGAGGGGGTTTGTAGACGTTGACTATTTTATAGTTATCAACATCCACGCACACCCACTCGATCTCCGATGTTGGTGGGGACTGGTCGATTAGGATCCACTTCAGACGCTCATGGACAAACGTAGCAAGACCATGCTTCCTGCTCAAGGAAAACCCAGCTAGATGGTAGCTCGGAAGATCTAACCTTTCTACCGAGGTGCAATGGGTTTCCTGTAAGAGGATGACGAGTGCCTCACACTGTAACGCAAGATGATGCAACACGCTCATCTTGCTTGCAGTGAGGCCTTCGATGTTCAGTTGGAGAATGCTGGGCCTTTGGAACTTGTTGACGGTGCGCCGAAGATGCGCATCGCCCCGTCCTGAAAAGGACGTTTGCCGCTGCCCAGCTTGAACATCGTTAGGTGTCTCGCCGTTAAGGCAGATTCGGTTTCTGTCAGCCAGATTAAATAGCGTAGACAGAGTAACGCTCCGGGCTACGGGAAAGCATCTGCCATCCGGAGCCAGAGACTGTAGTTTTACTAATGTTTCTGCAAAACAATACCGAGAAGAACTTACGAGAGACGCTTTTATTTATGGCCTTACTTTATCTAGCAAAAGGCAAAGATTACTTGAAAAAGATGAGCTGGATTTTAAAACTGCCATTGACCGTGCTGAGATTTTAGATCGAGCTCTTAAACAATCGAATTTTTATGCATCAGGTCAATCAAGTCTTGTTGCGGTAACTGCAATATCAAAAGAAAAATTAGAAGCTCAAGAAGATGAAAACCCATCAACTCTGCCAATATAAGTAAAACTACTTACCCACCCAACAGTGCTCAAAAAAAGAAATGTTTTTTTGCGGGGAAAACTTACATCCAGGTGGTTAAAATAACTGTTCTGCCAAAACCATGACTTGCCTCAAGTGTGGAAAACTTGGTCATTTCCAGCGAGTATACCAAAGCCGAACCACCATAGCAGCATCGGTTAAGTAAGCCTACTTTGTTCAAGACAAGAACGAAATGAAAGACGAAACTCAAGCTCATTGCTCCTTTACCCTTTCCAAGCCTTATCTAATGCCAGTTCTCGCCGGCGCTCCGCAGTACTTGAAACCTACTGTTGTGCCATGTGTATTAAAAGGTTTAAAAATAGATGGTTTACTTGACACTGGTGCTTCAGAAAACTTTATACGCAAGGAAGTTGCAAAGTCTGTTGGGCTGAAGCCGTCTGGATACAAATCCCAAGTTTCAGTGGCCTCTGATCAGTTAACAGCGCCAGCACTTGGAAAAGTTCAAAGCGAACTTGAACTACAAGCGCGGAAGTATCCTAACGTGACCTTTGGCTTCATTCCAAAGTGATGTGCGGATATAGTGTTGGGATAATCTTTCCTGAACATCCACAACGAGGTGATATTCACGCTTGGAGGACCCCAAGATAATTTGATAGTTTCCAAAGACAGAGGCCAATGCGGAGTCTCAGCGTCAAAACTCGAAGCTCAACGCCTATTCAAAAACCTTGACCCAGGAATCAAACCCATCGCTACCAGATCTCGCCGGTTTAACGACTCTGACAAGCTCTTCATAAAAGAGGAGGTAAGAAAGCTATTAAGACGATCGTAACTCATTGCATCTTCCTGAAATAGTCGTGAATAGACCTCCAACCACTAGCGTAGGCAGAATTTTGCAATGGCGGGAGGTTGAAAATGACGTCACATTTGACCATACGTTGTATACAAAAGCGGATCCAGAAAGTTTTGGTGGGGGATGTAATTTTGAAATAGGTTGAATGCTAACTAAATGCAAAGACATTTAGACCCGGAAACGGGCGTAAATAAGCCTTTTGAATATGTTTCATGTCAGGGGCGTAATCAGAATTCTTTTCAGGAAGTGGCACCAATTTTCGTCACTTTTTCAAGCGTAGTTTTTTTCGGCAGATTTAATTTTAAGCAACTTAAGTACCATAATCGACTCTAGGGGGTCCGGGGGCATGCTACCCAGGAAAAATTTTGAAAAATTGCATATTGAAATGGCCGTTTTAGTGCTTTTGAAACAATTTTTAACCCTACGTTAGTACCCTGGGGTGTTTCAGTATCCCAGGGTATTAAATTTTCGTGCCGTTTTGAGTTGACAACACTTGCAACTTTCTTTTTTTAGCTACCCTTTTGAACAGGTGGGAGGAAAAAAAGCTGAAAATCTTACGGCGCTGTGACTTGTTTTTCTAGTGGTTTTGGAGGTAAATTATGGATATTTACTGTAAAAATGTAAAAAAGTTGCAAAGAATGTTGCAAGAAGGTGCCGTTTTGAGTGATACTGAAGATGACAGTGAAGGTGAATCAGATTTCGTTATAGAAGATGAAGTTATTTTTGATTCCGAGTGCTAAGATTTGGAACATGATGAACTGGAAAAATAGCTCTGCTTGTCAAAAGCAGCCAAAATGTGAGGGATGGCTCGGAAAAGACAGGAAATCATGATGGCAGAAAGAAATGCCTAATTCAGCTGTTTGTACCCGTCCTTAAGCCCAATGTGTATATTACTTGTTATTGACAACAGTTTTGCAAATGGGGTGTTGAAACACCCCATGGTACTAATGACTTTCCTACACCCCACGGTACTAACAAAGGGTTGAGGAAAGTTTGTCATACTTTTGGCCTCTAACTTTAAGTGCTTCACCAATGATGCATTTTGTTCGCACTGTTTCGATTATGCGTGCTTAAGGCGACTAAGGCATATTGTTATGAAGAGGTTTGAAATTATAGAAAAATTTTATTCATCCAAAACGTTGTTGAAAATGGCTGGTGGGGGAACGCATGCGCAACATACCCCACATCCCCCCCGGATCCGCCCCTGGTTGTTATGATAACAAAAGATGGCCTCAAATTTTAAGAGAGATGTTTTAAACTAAAAACACCCACGACGGTTAAGGCACGATTGATGTAGGGAAGTCAAAGGAATGCTTTATGGTGAAACTGATAAAACGATATTCAAATGTTAGCGATTTAGTTCTTTTTTGAGCTACTGTACGTATATCATTTTTGCTTGAGATCGTTTAGCCTTTTTTCTACGGTAGGTCTGAGGGGCCCAGAGCAGTCGCATGTACAAGAGCGGTACTGCTCTGCTAATAAAATTGCGTCATTGCTTCATTAAGCATAACGGCAAAGAACAAGATTCAGGAAACAACGCTACGTAATTCTTGTTATGACAATTACAAAACCAGATTATCAATGACAAAGTATCTAGCACGTCGAAACATATATCAGAAAAAAAGTAAGTATGACGTCATTTGAGGTTGCAACCCCTAACCTCCCTCCCCTCGTGGCTACGCCACTGCCTCCAACGCACGGCAAGACAACAACGGACTCAGCTGCGTAGCCCACGAATCCTTCTCCCAACGTGCAACTGTAGCATATCTCTCGAAACGCAAGAGATAATTATCCAAATCATCTCTCCCATCCACTAAGGCAGGTAACTCTGGTGATCGGGCAATCCTCACATTTCTTCGTATTTCTTCAGGAACATCGCACCGATTTTCCTTTTCACCTTTTTTATTTCGAATTCAAGCCTTGCTCGTTCCAGATTTATTCGCCTCAACTCTAGTTGTGTTCCCGTTCAACTTCCATACGCTTCTCTTCACGCTTCGCTTTCAAACGCTTCTCTTCACGTTTCCGTTCCGCTTCCAAACGCTTCTTTTCACGCTGCGCTTTCAAGCGCTTCTCTTCACGCTCCGCTTCCAAGCGCTTCTCTTCACACAATCTTTTCCATTTTTCCATCAAAAATTTAGTCTTCTGCTTTTCTTCCAAACCCACGCTTCCACTTGCTTCCTCAATTCTTCCATTGCAATAGATTGCTTCTCCATATCCATTAAATATTCAACTGATTTATTCCGGACGAGCCCCCAGATGTCGCGATATTGAAACTTGGCTGGATATTCAACCTTTAATTCTTAGAACAGAAACGTCATCTATCCCAGAGAACGACGTGAGAGTATGAGTATTATATTCAATGGTCTTTGGAAATCTTGCAATCTCCACTTTCAAACAAAACAAACCACTCTTACCACTCTTAATATATAACGAAATTATACATTAAATAACTCAGAAAATATTCTTCCCAGAGCTATACAAATCACTCAAAAATCTCCACTAACACTCACTCAAAAATAACCACAAAATCGAAAAACAGCAACACACACTTACTCTACATACATCTAATACTCATCTTAATACGACAACAAATTTCCGTTCGTATTTATAGAAAAATTTACGATTCCAGAAAATTCTAGATATTTCCACATTGTTACGTAATTATGACACAGCTGTAGACGCTGTAGCAAACAACACCATAGATTGCAAAATGTCGATTATCACGTCATGCACATGATGAAAAAATGATCTAGGAAAGAATTTTCCAGAAGATTCCAGCATATTATCTAAGTAATTCTAATCAAAACCTGCGCTAAACAACCAAAGTTCTGGATTTCGTCATGCCTCTCGTCACGTGTTCCAATAATTCACACACCAAATTACTATAATTACAGAACCAGCTCAAATTAGACAAGTAAGACGGTTTTATCACAAGATCATAAACTAAAAATATATCACTTGATGAATAACGTGACAGTTTGCAAAAAAGTGTTTTTGGCTACTCTTACATACTCGCCAAATAACGACTCTTACATACTCGCCAATGTAAAATGCATAATGAGAAACAGCGCTATTGACGATTTGTTTCCTCCGCAGAGTTTTAGAGGCAGACCAAATGTGTCAAAATCTCTCGACAAATCTACCATTAGAGATCACATTGAAAGCTACCAGCCATGCATAAGCCATTACCGAAGAGAGCATGCTCCATTGACCCGATATTTGCCCAGTGAAATTACCGGGTCCGATATGCTCAAAGATTACTTGCAGACACCAAATCATATTCCCTGCTCTTACGAAACTTATCGCATAGTTGTAAAATCTATGCAAATTAGCATCGCGAAGTTAGAAGAGCAGTGCGAGGTTTGTGTCGCACATGCTGCTGCACACAAAGCACGAGAAGAGTGCGATCGATGTGCTTCGTTCAAAGAGCATCTTGAGCAAGCTAAACAAGCGAGGGCGTTGTAGACGGAAGATACGAAAAAACAGCTACCCCCAGGGCACTCAATTCGATCAGTGGATATGCAAAAGATCTATTGCTGCCCAAGATGCCTGGCTTAAAATCGTGTTTGTTTACGTCTCGGCTTGTAACTTATCATGAAACTTTTGCTTAAGTCGGATCTGAAACAAAGGAAAAAGGCCCAAAAAAACATATATCTGTTTTATGGAATGAAGCAACAGCAGGTCGATCAGCCAAAGAAGTGTGCGCTGCATACCATGCTGCATTAATAGAGGAAAGGGACTTCCTGCACGTCGAATATTGGGCAGACAACTGTTCTGCTCAAAATAAAAATTAGATCTCATTTTCGTGCTTGTCAAATTTGGTTACCTCAGAAACTATTAAGGCATATGACATCACAATTAAATATTTCAAACCGGGACATACATTTATGTCTGCTGACCGTGCAAAAGAAAAAGATCGGAAATGTCTACGATTTTCGAGACTTTGTTGACATTGTGAAAAACAATATTCCGAATGAGTCAATTACAACTCATACCTAGGAAAATAAAGATTTTCCGAATTGGGAGGAAAATCAAGACCCTAAAAGCTTCGCCACTCTGACCGTCCCAAACTTAACGAAATTGTTAGCGTGAAGTTTGTGCGAGGGATGAGCTGTATGTTATACAAGCTGAAACACTTGTCCCCTCTTTTTTCTACTTTCGACTTTCTGAAACAACGGTTTCAAAACTCTTGCCAACCGGCAGCTTTTAGGAAATCCCCAAGAGGAATTGAACAAGCCAAAAAAGCAAATATCATTTCTAATCTTGTTAAGTTTATGCCTGAGTCAAGAAGAGAATTTTGGAAGAACCTCGACGAGAGCAAAAGTTCGAAAGATTTGGCAAAATATTATGAGTGATTTTTTGTAGAGAGAGAGTCGCTCAACAACTGAAAATTTCAAACTGAAAGGGAAAATAGTTTGTTATCCAAGTTAGAGGTTATGTTCCGTGTTGCTTTTTCTTGTTCTTGCAGTCATTGTTCCTGTTTTAAGATGTTTATTTTAAAACCGTGCTATGTGTTAGTGGAGATGTTGCGAAATATATATTATGCAAAGTTTATTTACTCCAAAAAAGTGAATTTCATGTATCATACGCTATTTAATGCATCCGGAAAACACCCATTTATTTACGTGAAGCGAATGCGGTGTAATAATCTAACGCGAACATAGTTGTAGTCTGTATCAATGGCATAGGCAGGAATTTTTAATGGGGGGAAGGGTTGAAACTCTAACCTGGATTTTAACTTCAATGTTGTCACTTATGACGCGGTTGCGCAAGGCAGAGAGATTCATACTTTTGCGAGTGAAGAGCGGAAGCTACATTACAATTGCAGTATGTCGCCTAGGCCCTATACCACAAAAGCTCATCGCTAACTATACAGCCTATCCCACAAAAACTTATCGCTAGCTAAATGTGGCCTAGCAGTACCGCGCGCAGGTGACAGATCCTACGTGATGGGTTCGATTCACGGCTGGAGCCGATCGCATTTGACATATACATACCGGTGGGCATCTCACTCAAAAAGCGCAAGCTCTTTTCGCAGTCTCCCTCAATTACTGTTGACTTTTATGTTCACAATAATTTGAAAATAAACTCAGTAATTTATTTAATTATTTGATCTACCAAGTAGTTATTGTTCTCACTTTACCAACAGCCATGAACACCGGCCTAGGGCCTACGCCAGGGGCGGGAACCGACAAAGCATAGCGGGCAGCATTGATTGCATGATACTTTCAGCGGGCCACATTCACTCTCAATTTAAAAGTTTTGTCTTAAAAATACACAATATTACGTCGCAAATTTATATAGCATTCATGCTGAGTTGTTTTTTACCGCAGAAATTAAAAACTTTTGCGCGTTTTTTATGCCACGAAAACAGCATGTACTTGCTTGTGAAACAGTTTTTAAGAAATCTTAGCGTTTTCTATTCTACCAGTTTGTTGTACACTTAGCAAAGTTTTGACGCGGGCCACATTCAAAACTAAAGCGGGCCGCAGGTTACCCACCCTTGGCCTACGCTTTTCGTAATTGCGATTGTGCAAGAGCCGTAAACAAAATTATCACGCAACAATCACACTTCGTAATTGAGCAACGTTAGAACAGTGGGCTTGCGCTGTGATGTACAACAATTGCAGATGAAGCAAGGACCAAAATTATCGTTTTTTGCGACAGATCAACGAATACCGACAATAAGCACAAACATTGCCAAACCAATGGGTAGTTTGAAGCCCCGATCCCCCTTCGCCTACGCCCTTGGTCTGTATCGTAAATGCTAATGGCGCGATGACACATTACTTAACCTGAGGCGGTATACTGCTCAACTTTTGTTGCACTTCACGCAATGTGTTAACTTTGTTTGTTCATTGAGGTAACACATTGCGTTACGTGCAAAAAAGCAGAGCAGTATACCGCCCCTGGCCTCTTTCCGGAGTGCATGGCAGGCAAGCATATTTAACAAAATCAAAGACCATTATATCAAAATCAAAGACCATTAGTACCATTGCACGTGAACGATGTGGATTAGAGCACATAGCATGATGTCCTAAACGTGATTTGGATACTGCTGTTCCAGTAGCCGAGGATCACTCTTGTGCTACTTCTGTTGAGAGCAGTCCCAGACTTTATAGTCATCACGGGGGTGTAGTGTGTAGTAGCACCTAATATGTCTTTGCTACCTCTGTTCTGTGTATGCACACCGTCATTACCATGTAGGACCATCTGGTTTTTACATTAAGAAGGAATATTTTCATTGAGGATCCACAAAAATAGAAGACTGCTTATGTAATCACAATACCCTCTATGTGCTTACAATTGGAAAAAATTCTGTCTGTTTTTTACCTCTATTCAAAATTTCATTTAAGCTTTGAGTATTTAGGGTGGAGTGAAAAAATTTTTTGGAAATCGAAAAAAGTGTGGTTCTCAATTCTTGGAAAATGGTCTAAAACTTCTAGAAAATTTGGTTTAGGGGGATTGCTCCCATTTTCCAGCCTGCTACCCCCCAAAATGTTATTGTGACTAATGACGCAAGGGGTAATTCTTATATCTTGATAACCACTGGTCGGATAGTAATGGCATATGGCTCAAAATCTGTGGAAATACCATGTTTATTTCTGTTCTAAGAAGAAAGTTTTCTCTATTTTCACCACAAAAAAAGTTACAGCCGAAAAACAAAAATTATGACCATTTTTGGTAATGTTTTTGGAAAATTCACTTATGAGTAATCGTGTAAGAAGCACAGTCGTTTAATTTTGATCAGTGAAATTAATTCCTCTTACATTACTAACACTGTTTGTGATTTAATGCATCAATGAATGGACGGATGGTGACTTCCACTATTGCTCAAATAGGATGAGTAGCAACAATTGCCTCAAATCAGCAAGGATATATAACCAGACGAGGAAATCACTGAACGGATGGTGACTTCCACTCTTGCTCAAATAGGATGAGTAGTAACAATTGCCTCAAATCAGCAAGGACATATAACCAGAAGAGGAAATCACTGAAAAGGGCGTCCAGCAAAGTTAGCGGTTTTAGTAAATTAATATTAATTTGGTGCGAAATTGTTTTTAAAGTAAACACGAAAAAAGTGTAACATAAAAAGGCTGGGTGGTGTCAAGACTGACTTCACGACAAAATAATACAACACAAGATGAAATAAATGGCTGTTTTTGGCAACCAAACTTGCAGCTTTAAACAATTGCTGGAGGTTGTTGCTGGAAGAATCAAAATTGGCTAATTCGTATTAGGCATTTGCTTCCAAGTTCAGCAATGGTAAATCGAACAAGCGAATCAAACTGCTGTTTAGTGCATGGGGGCACTCATCGTTATTTGCACTTTCTTCAGCTGCTACTTGTTTGCGATGGGCTGGCATTTTTACCACTCCTACATTTTCGTTATCATCTCCCAACATTATGACATAATCAGATAACCCATGGATCCAGCAACTTTTTCAACTTAGTTCAGATGATTAGGAATTTTTCAAACAAACGTGTTGAAAAAATTACGGCACTTTGAGTGTGGTGCAACGGAATAGGTATTTTGTACACCAAGAATATGCTTTGATTGCGATGTAAGGGGATTATAATGAAAATGCATGGAAAGTAGGAGTAGCGAAAATGCTAGCACGTCGGAAACAAGTGGCTGAAGAAAGTGCAAATAACGATGAGTGCCCCCATGCACTGAGCAGCAGTTTGATTAGCTTGTTCGATTTACCATTGCTGAACTTGGAAGCAAATGCTTACTACGAATTAGCCAATTTTAATTCTTACCAGCAAGGCAGCAAAAGCCTCCAGCATTTGCAAACCTTACAGATACAGAAAAAGAATGTCTGGAAAAACCTCTGATATTACACTACCTATATATCACAGAACATAGCCAATCTGTGGAGCGGCACATCAAACTGGTTGCGAAAGTATCTGCTGAAAGTTGAAAGATTTGATCGACAAGGTGGGTCATTCGACAAAAAAAATTAAATCCCGCAACTTACGAAAACATTTGACACCAAAAAGCAGTTCAAAAAAGTGTTTTAGTAAACCGCATGACCTCTTCTGTAAGCCGGATGGGCCAAAATCGATCTCAAAGCAGTTGTTTTTGCTCTAGACCATTTACTTTACCACATAGGTGCACCACCGCGACAAACTTCTCGAATTTGTCACAACTATGCCCGTGAGGTTGACAGCATTTTTTGGCTGCTAAAAACAGCCATTTATTTCATCTTGTGTCGTATTATTTTGTCGTGAAGTCGGTCTTGACACTACCCAGCCTTTTTATGTTACACTTGTTTCGTGTTTACTTTAAAAACAATTTCGCACCAAATTAATATCAATTTACTAAAACTACTAACTTTGCTGGACGCCCATTTCAGTGACTTCCTCTTCTGGTTATATGTCCTTGCTGATTTGAGGCAATTGTTGCTACTCATCCTATTTGAGCAATAGTGGAAGTCACCATCCGTCCATTCATTGATGCATTAAATCACAAACAGTGTTAGTAATGTAAGAGGAATTAATTTCACTGATCAAAATTAAACGACTGTGCTTCTTACACGATTACTCATAAGTGAATTTTCCAAAAACATTACCAAAAATGGTCATAATTTTTGTTTTTCGGCTGTAACTTTTTTTGTGGTGAAAATAGAGAAAACTTTCTTCTTAGAACAGAAATAAACATGGTATTTCCACAGATTTTGAGCCATATGCCATTACTATCCGACCAGTGGTTACCAAGATACAAGAATTACCCCTTGCGTCATTAGTCACAATAACATTTTTGGAGGTAGCAGGCTGAAAAATGGGAGCAATCCCCCTATACCAAATTTTCTAGAAGTTTTAGACCATTTTCCAAGATTTGAGAACCACACTTTTTTCGATTTCCAAAAAAATTTTTTCACTCCACCCTATTATGTCTAGAACAAGGTTAGCTTTGAGATATATTATCCTATAGAGGTGAAAAGCAGGATATTTAGCGATTATTCTGAATTTTTTTGGGGGTGGGGAAAGCTATGCTGCACTGATGAGACCTAATAAGGTCAAAACGCGTCTACAACTGCAAAACGGGTTAGCTAAACTGCAGAAACTGGTAGGGAGATTAGCTACAGGTTGGGTCAGAAGGGTTTTCATGGTGTGGAGTTGCTATTTCACTGCGGAGTAATTATATTTTCTAAGTTTGACCATTGACCACCAGATCGAGCTGATTTTTTCGAAATTTTGAAGTTTATGACCATAAGCCAGAATAAGTTGTTTCTATGGTTCTCAGAGATTCAAGATATCTTATTGTGACCACGATGTCATCTTGCGTGGTGATGTAAATCACTTCATGCCTTCAATGTTGCCTAGTTAACATAGCGTAGTTTGCGGAATTAAGTAGACAGTTTTAATCGGTCGTTCCTCGTTTTGATTCCTGTCATGCTACACTGACGAGATTTTTCGAAACAGTTGTAGTCTTCTCCATTGCAGAGGCTGCAGTTGTCTGCATTATCACTAACAAAATCAAAGATTTTGTTTATTGAAAAGACAAATTTATTCCTTTATTTTCGTGATAAAACAAATTTAGCAAGAATTAAAGATAACGTGCATTCACATTTCCTCATTTGTTAGTTGACGTCACAAATCATATTTCTAGTTAAAAGTGAGACAAAAGTGTTGGTTAAAAATGGGCCCATATTTGGTTGACCACGCGTATCATGGATGTTGTTTTTGAATAGTTTTGCTGTGAAAGCAATCTATAATTTAATTACCACTCTAAAAAACCGTATTTCCACTTACGGCGTTTTCACTTTGTAACCTTGGTGATTTTCAGCCTCTTTTGCAACACGCTTGGCAACATTTTAGAGTAATAATTTAATGAAAGCACACACACATCTCAGTTTAAGTGAAAATAAGCAGTAGCTCAATTGCCGCGAAAACAAGTCTAAAATGTCTCTTTAACTTTCAAAAGTTAATAAACAAAAAATTCTAACATAGAAAATAAACAAAAAATCGAAAAAAAACAAAAAATTCTAACATTCAAAAGTTTATAATATGCCGTAAGTGGTCAGTTACGGCGTTTTTACGTTGTAAATATCCTTGGTTTTGCAAGACATTACGAAACAGAAACACCTTAATGCATTTTATTACGTCATCATCGTTGCAACTCTTCAGCGCTCTTCTGCAAATCAAATTTTTGTGTTAATTCGTTTGTTTGGTAAACAATTATTCTCTGATCGTATCAAATTCTCTGATTGTATCAATTATCTGCCATAGTTTTTCGCGTTTTTCTCAAAAGTAACATTTTGCAGTTACGGCGTTTTTACTTTGGACGGCAGTATTGCTTATTGTTGCCATGTTGTTGTGATGTCATCAATTCGTCATAATAGTAATTGTCGTAACGTAATTTTAAATTTACAAAAAAAAAGGAATAGATAGGTTGGAGCCTGGAGCACGTCAGTTTCAGCATTTATTAGTATTTCGTCATTATCTTGCAGCCAATGTTTGCAGTGTAGTTTTTCAAATTATTAATTCATTGTAGATCCTGAAGAAAGCGTTATGGAATTTCCGAAAACGTTTGATTAATTTAGTGAAATATTGAACAATGTTCAACTCCGTGGTGTTTTTAGCACTAACTGCTCTGTGGTTTGTATAAACCTATTAATAGACATTCAAACAAAACAAAACTTTGTCGCCTATTAATTTACCATGATACCGGGCATCTGTTTCCACTTCATATACCGGTACCATGGTACATTAACTGGGGGAAGGGTACATTAAGTGGAAAACTAGTTCCGGTACCACTTATAAGTAGGGTAAATCCCGCTAAGTGCCTTTCTCAAAGGCACGACAAGTAATCTCGCAGGCTTATTCTTCACACTGTCACTTTAATGCTGAGCGTCAAGCAGGAAAGCTGTGAATCCCAAGTTTAAAGTCGTTGGTTTGACTTCATTTGGAATCAAACCCGAACCTACAACTTCGAAGACAGACGTTCTATGGCTATGCCGTCATCTACTCGACCATTTGAACTGAAATAAACTCGAGTCTGAAGCTTCAGAGGCAGACGCTCTTACCACTCGGCTCTCTGAGCTGCTAGATAATGCTTACTTCTTAGATTTGTTTTGCATTCTTGGCCGGATGCAAAAAGCAGGCTTGATCCTCCAAATAACTAATAGAAAAATTCCTCAGAAAAAGAACTTACGAAAACTCAAAACGATTGCGTTATGTTAAAAGAATTCATGTTCTCATCTAAACTTTTTCAGTTCTAAATCATTCCATGAATTCTCATCAAACATAGACAGTGTGGACAAACCTTTGTTGTTAGCTGAAATGCATTGTTGAACTCTTGGTAACCAAAACGGAGTCCAGTATGTCCCTCAGTTTGTACCAGTAGTTTATGTCCCTTGTTGTTGAAAACAACAATCAGTAAAAGACTAAATACGAAGCAAATGGGTAGAACAAATTTAAACTGTCTAGTCAGCATTTCTATTAAATAAAAATGCATAAAAACATCTATAGAAGAGACAGCGTAATACCATTCTGCAGTTTTTACTCTGAAGATGGTATAAGTTTTTACCGCAACGTTAGTAAAATGGTTGCAAATACCGGTGGCGGTATACTGACTATCGTCTTTTTATTAAGGTTGTGTAAAGTTGGCAATCTGTGGTTTGGTAAAGGATTATGACATAATAGGTTAGAAGTTATGTATAGCGAAGTAGTGTCTTTTATTTCTACACTGTCACCTCAATAATGAACGCGATAAGATACAGTGTAAATATCAGAGGCGGCTCGTGAAGTAAAAACTTGGGGGTGCTGCAAGAATTATATGCAACGTAAAACAGCAACATTTTTTTCACGTAAAGCAACCGTCTTCGCGTGCTGTACGTTGTTTGTTCTGGTCACTTTTTAGGTAATAACAACAATTAGCAAGGATACTCGACAAAAATGCTTAAACAATATCATTCATAAATAACAGCACATCATAAAAATATTAACGAAAGCGATAAACTGTCTAAAATCATGTTTATGAATCTGCAAAAGTTGACCGGATTTTTAGCAGTCAAGCGCACGGCTTGAACTTATGTTAAAATTCTATTTGAATTTTACGTCTTTAATTAGCTGTTTAACAAACTCAACCGAATGGAAGTAATTATGAAACGTTTCACCAAATGACGAACAACAAAGTAGGTAAAACAATAAACCTGGCTGACGTGAAATCAACGTTTTCACACCAGGGCACCAACAACGACGATTACAAAATTATTGCAATAATTACATGAAGCACGAATGGGGACCTGTGTTATTGCTTTAAAATAAAATTCCCACATAGGCCTATATGTACAGTAACGGTTGATATCGAATAAGCCTAGCTTCAATTATACCAACAAATCTACTGGTCAGGGGTATATGCTTAGTATTATTCCCAAATTAATTGAAGACCGGCCGTTAGCTCAGTTGCTTAGTGCATTCGCTATCGGTGAGGGAGGTCTTGGGTTCAAATCCCGGGTCCGTCAAATCGGCACAGTGTCGCCAACGGCTCGCCACCGCTGCAACGTACCTTCGGAACTGTGTAGCCCAGGGGCTAAGCCACGGAGATGGGCCCCGCCACTCGTTACACGTTACGACGTATTACCGCGAGTATAATAAAGATTTGATTTTAGTTACGGTAGCTACACGTGAATACCATACCCTACTCAATACCAGTACGCCCACAAATACAAGTCTGCAGTTGAACTTTTTCGTAAAACCACTGGACCATGTGGGACAAGCACATCTGTAGGAACTATGCAGCTTAGCGATTTTTAAGTGTAGTCAAAATTACAGCTTCTTCTGTTCTAGATCTGTAAATTTAGCTATTTGAATTACCAGCAGTTAACAGGTTATAATAACACTTAAGCTATTTTTCAAATTTTACATTTTTTTTTAAAGCTAACGGTGCTGGTACTGAGAAACTACAGTAGCTGACTAGCCTGTAGGTAATATTTTGCTTGGCCTCAAGCAGACGGATAATCTTACTGCCTGACAACACTGAAAATACACCGGCTCCAACTACCTCTGTACCTAACTTCTTCAGCTTAACAGCTAAACCCGCTGCGCTAACAAAAACCTAACCTTTAATTTGTTCAACGTTTTCACATACACAATCTCATGCTGTCTAACTCTAATAGCGGCACCGGTAATTCAGCTAACAAATGATTGTACCCATTATTACGTAACTGAGATTGTACCATTGTAACTGCTTTGTCGCTGCAAAGTCGGAAAATGCTTCTGCAGCTACAGTATGCAATATAGCAGAAAGAAGTACATTTTGGTTAAAGCTTCCTGCTACGTTTCGAAAATTCATGACATTACTGAGAAAGCCACGAAGCATAACATCTAATACTTTTTAAAAATAATTTGGTTCAATATTGATCTTGTTATTGCACTACAGTTTCAAAACAATAGTCAATCGAATAGAAAACCAACAATCAAGTATTAACTTGCTTAGAAATGGCAACATACAAGCGCGGGAGTTGGCTCTGAGTACATTAATGTTTCCATTGCAGCTGCAGATTTTGCAGAAGTGTTGCCATTTTAAGCAATTTCATCAAAACTTACAAAAATTAAAAATACTACTTGTTTTTCAAAAAAGGGGTAGGGGGTCCACCTCCATCCTTTTTTCTTTTTTTCAAGAAAACTTCAATAGCACATAAACATTGAATGATAATGTTGAAAAACATAATTAAAATTCATAAATTTTTGTTGGGATTTTCTAGGTGGTGCTGCAGCTCCTCCAGACGAGCCGCCCCTGAGCGTGATGCTTGATATCTTTGTGCATATTGGCCTTTGCTATCTTTGTCTCGTTACTACCATCGCTATGCTACCCACTATCTACCAATTATACGGTTTTATACCGTAATATCTCATCAAAATCGCCAAATTTACAAGACTACCGGTCGGCAAAATGTTCTAGCCTTTTTAGCGCGCTGCGGCCGTTAATTTCCGATTTGCGGACCATATGTGGGCAAGACCACAACAAAAAGCTTACAATCCCAGAAAATTCTGTTGATGCACTGCAGGAACAGAATTCGAAATGCAGCTAACTAGTTATATTTATGTCTTTGAGCTCCAAACAGATTTTCTTTCTTGGTCACAATGATATAATCTACTGTAAGGTATCTTCTCAAAGGATAGAACATTCACCATTTTAAGCCCTTGGTGCCCTAGTGTCATGATAGAAAAAGTTTGAAAAATATCTATTCCACTTTGGATTTATAACTTACGCGAAAGTCCTTGTTTAAAATCGTAATTAAGCCGAGAAATTATAACTGCAACCTTATAAAAAAGACCTTAACAAGTAGATATTTCGTACTGTTTACAAAATACAATTAACCCTAATAAACGCTTTGCCGATTTCCGCGATTTTAAATCAATCAATAATTCCATAATAACGTTAAAATCAAAGCCGGCTGCAGAGCAGTCGACTTAGGGGGTCCAAGCATTTATCAAGGGGGGTCAAAGTTTAAAATTAAGCACAAAAGTCGCTGTCTTCAAAAGAGTAGGCTAAGCTTGTTGATTGGGGGGGAGCCAAACATGTCGATTGGGGGGCCAGGCTCCCTAGCCCTCCCTTGGCGCCGGCCCAGGTTAAAATCATTAAATATTTCGGAATACAATAAATATGGGACGAAAATAGCTTAAGGAGGAAAAATATAGCCGCTGTAAATCTCAAAACTCGACGTTTCGGCAACATAGATTCAGCTGTCATCATTAGCAGTGCATGCAAGGCAGTACAAAACTATAAGAACTAGAATTTACAATTCCAACTACAAGTCATAAACATAACCCCGGCAACAGATCAAACTAAATAGTGTAATTATAACGGACGTTATAAGTTTGATCTGTTACCTAGGAAATTAAAACTAATAAACAATTAAATAAGTAGAGGGGAGCGAATTTGGAGTCAACGTCAAGCAGTGGCTCATATTTTTGAATAAAAAGTGATTCAAGAATTAATAAGCGTGCAGAATCATCAACTCTACTATAGATGTTCGGTTTAGCAAAGTCCACTTTATGGTTAGGATTGTCCGTTAAATGTCGGCACACCTCGGATTCATCCAAATTGGAATACTGTTTAAGTCTGTTAATAAGATTTCGTCTAGTCTGTCCGATATAACTAGAACCACAAGAATACGTTAATCTATATACAACCCCATATTTCATCAAGGTCTTTTGCCTATCTTTCAGACGAACGCGAAAGATGTGTCCGATGTTCCAGGTGGTGTCGATAAAATCCGCAGAATAATACGGCTCCATGTCTGCTTTTCCACCAAGGCAGACAGAAGACAGCTCTTTTTTGAGTTGAAATAACATGTCACCCAGGGCCAGCGCAAGACTATTTGATGCTCTAGGCAAGCTATAATTTTGATGCCCTTTGCATAGTACTCTACCAACGTGAAAACATACATCGCGAAATGGTAAAACTAACCATCATTCTTTTGCTTACATCCACGTACACACAGCTAGTGCTAGTCTACTATGTCACTCAAGCATTTTTTAAAACCCAATTTCTGCGATACCAGCAGACTGTCTCCGTCAATTATTCGCAAGCCTTCTGTGGGTTGTATTTAAACTTTTAGAGCAGGACTTTAAAACACTCATAAATGCAATTGTGACGTCGTAAACACACCGCGTCAGAAATGGAAATAGGTCGAATCGAAATTCTTTGACCGACCGGTCAAGCCGGTCGAAAAAGTGGTTAAATTCTCCTTTCTTGCTGCTATAAAATACATGCAAATCGTCAGCGATATTGCCTAGCGCTACTGCGCGCAGGTGACAGATCCTACCGCGACGGGTTCGATTCGCGGCTGGAGCCGATCGCATTTGACATATATAGCGGGTGGCTGCTGACTCCAAGAGCGCAAGCTCACTTCGCAGTTTCCCTCAATTACTGTTGAATTTTCGGTTCAATATAATTTGAAAATAACCTCAGTTATTTATTTGTCTAAACCGGTCAAAAAAACGGTCAAATTCTCCTTTCTTGCAGCTAAAATACACCTAAACACCAACCAAAATATTCATAGGCCTACCGATATGTATTTTTTTAGTAAAACAGTTTTACGAAAAACGGCAAGAAATCACACCTTCTGAAAACAAACGTTTGTTGTCTGTTTTCAAAAGTGAGACTTGCATACTTATTAGCATAGGTTTGTGATACGCTCATGAATAATGATACCTTTAAGCAACTGCTTTTTAATGCAATGTCTGTAGAGTTCAAAACCAGCTTAGGTCATACATCTGAAGCTATCGAACTGATTAAAAAAGAGAATTTGGAATTAAAAAAAACGAATTGAACAACGAGAGCAATATTCTGGAAGAAATTGTTTGGTAATTCATGGTCTATCAGAAAAAAACAATACGAACAAATGTGTGCAAGATTTTTGCAAGATCCATTTGAATTTGGATATCATTGATGCGGATATTGATAGAAACCATATTCTTGGAAATAACAAAATCATTGCGAAATTTTCAAGGCATAACGTTAAGCAGTTGGAACAGCTGGCGCAAAATGACTTCGGACCTATAGCAAATTTTGCATTCTTAGTATGCTGTAAAGCCCATGCTTATGACTTTTTTTTTTATACAATTGTACTTCATTAATAACAATAGATATATAGGTGCGGAAATGGTAGAACAAGTATATATTGTACTATAGAGCGAAACAGCGCTGTTTTGGGCTATCATCAACCTTCATCAGTCGCTTTCAGGTAAAAGATACTCTCATCCTCTAAAATGCTTGACCTTGCCAAAACATTCATCCGAATACACGGAAGTTGATGTGACTTCCCATTCAATAAAACGACGTCGTCCTTCCAGGCCTTCTGAATGGGAAGTCACAACAACGTCCATATATCCAGAAGGTGTTTTAGAAAGATCAAGCATTTTGAAAGATGAGTATATCTTTTACTTGAGTGTGGCTGATAGCCCGAAACTGCGCTGTCCCGCTCTATGGTACAATCTTATACAGTCATTAGCAAAAGTTTAAGACCAGTCTTTCAGATTTAAGGTATTTGTAGATTTTATCATTATTATCGCATTGTGCAGTTTTATATGACGCAATATCCTAATGAAATTGCATCAGCCATCTGTCCATCACCAACACATGGGTTGTTTTCACGAAGAACCTATTTTACTTCATTTCGATTGGTTTTACAGCGTAATCAGTTGTGTACTAGCTGCTGTTTCAGTTCTTGAAAATGGGCAAAAAATCTTCTCTTTCCGAGACTAAAAGAGCCCAAATTGTGGTTTTAAGTGAAGAAGACTACTCTGAACGAGAAATCAGTGCGAAGATGCAGTGCAGCAAGACTGCTGTGCACACAGCCCTTAAAAATTTCAATAATTACGGGAGTTACAAAGACTTGAAGAGAAGTGGGAGACCCAAAAAAACATCCCCTAGAGATGATCTGACAATAAAGCGAATTGCTGTACGTTCCCCAACAAGTTCTTTGAAGAAAATTCGTGCTGCGCTGCTTGGGAAAGGGACGGACGTTCACATCACCACAGTTTCTCGGCGTTTGAGGTTTAACTTTGGTCTTAAATCATATAAGCCAGCTCGCAAACCCAGGCTCACTCCTCTTATGAAATCAAAGCGTCTGGCATTTGCAAAAGAACATGCAGCATGGACATCTGAAGACTGGTCTAAGATCATGTTTTCCGATGAGTGTACTCTACAGCAGTTTGTGGTGAGAAAAAAGAACGTTAGAAGGCCTGTGGGTAAAAGGTTTGAGGAAAGATACACAGTTTCAACAATGAAACACCCACCGAGTCAAATGGTCTGGGGGGCATTTTCCAGGTCTGGTACTGCTGGATTGTATTTTTTGCCCCCAGGAAGTACAATGAACGGTTCCAGGTATGTGGATTTGCTAAAAGAAAAACTTGAAATGCATATGAATATTCATCAGTGCACAGTTTTCATGCACGACGGTGCTCCGTGTCATCGCTCGAAGATTGTGAAACAATTCCTTTCAGAAAAAAATGTGGCAACACTGGGCTGGCCTGGAAACAGCCCAGATTTAAACCCAATCGAGAATCTTTGGGAAATACTCAAAAACAAGGTTGCAGAAAAACAACCTTCAAGTGCTGGAGCATTAAACCATGCTATAAAAGAGGTATGGGTCAAAGAAATTTCAAGAGACTATTGTGAGAAACTGATATGCAGTATGCCAAAACGAATCCAGGCGGTGATAAAGAACAAAGGAGGACACACAAAGTACTAAAATTGCGTGTTACTGTTTTACAATTTGTAATTTGAGCATTCACAATGTGTTATACTAAATTTACGAGCAAAATATACCAGCAGTGGCAGTAATTTGTATTCTGGAGAGGATAGACAGCAAAAATACATAATTTCTGATAACTGGTCTTAAACTTTTGCTAATGACTGTACTTGTTTTACCATTTCCACACGGACCTATTGTTATTAATGAATTACAAATGCGTAAACAAAAATCATAAGCTTGGGCTTTATAGCATACTAAGAATGCAAAATTTGCTCTAGGTCCGAAGTCATTTTGCACCAGCTGTATATTTCAACAAAAAAAGATTAAAAGGGAAAAAATTTTTTATTACTGAATCTCTCACCGCTGAACGATCTTTGTGGATTAAAAAATTCAAAACAATGAGAGATGAAAAAAAGCTACAAAATTACTGGACGGTGGATGGAAGAATTTATTACATTATGCCAAATAATCCAAACAAGACCATTCAACTTGATCCATTTGATGCTGATGAACACACATTTGAATAACGCTCCAATGGGTTAACTGTAGTTCTACTTCAAGTGAAACTGTGACGTGACTGTTGAGTAAGTTTTTGTTTGTTTTTTCACAGCTTCTGTTATGAAAGTTGTAAATAGGTATGATGACTTTTTGCCAGATATGTGTAGAGGCTGTGAATATCATACTCCACTACAATTTGCTGACATTTTAAGAACTAACAGAAATCAAGAACTGGCTTTAATTGATTTTAATACAAGTTCATTGCCCAAAAATAAATGTAAAATTGAATCTCTGCTAATGCAACTGCCCACATTGGCAGAAGTGACTGCTATGTTAGAAAATAAAATTAATTCATCAAATAAACATCTAGTAGACCTAGAAAACTATCATTTTGCTCATGTTAACTCTTTAATGCTAATGGTGTAGGTGTCTATGTCAGAAAAGATTTAAGTTATGTTATAAAGAATGACATATCTATAGATAGTATATAATGATTGCGAATGTTTGTTTGTTGAAATTTTAAGCAAGCCCCAATACAATAAGCAGTGGGCATGTAAAAATGTAGTCATTGGATTAGTATATAGGCACCTAGGAAATTATATTGCACTCTTCCAAGAAAAAATTGAAAAAGCAATGCAAAAACTTAACCACTCCAATTGTTCCTTCTTCCTGGTAGGTGATTACAATATTGATGCCTCTAAACAAAACATTGATGTTAAAGCTGATAAATACTTAAACGACATTTATGCAAATGGATGTTGTTCACTCATCAATATACCAACTCGAATAACCTCTACAACAGCTAGTACTCTAGATCATATTTATACAAACATTTTGCATGATGCTTCTTTATCTGGGGTTTTGATCTCAGATATATCTGATCATCTACCCACATTTTGCATTCTTCGATCTAACTACTACAGGAATACAACATACTGTGATGATGTGTATGATCAACTACAACACTTGCTTTTTCATGCCGATCCATACATCGACATGAGCAATTTATTACATATCATTCAAAAAAATACATTCAACCATGCTCCATTACGAAAATTATCTCATATCATGCTCCATTAAGAAAGAAATGAAGGTAAAATCAAAACCATGGCTTACGAAAGGGTTATTGCAATCAATATCAACAAAAAACAAAATGTTTCAGTTATGTTATAAGCAACAAAATGGAGAATCACTAGAAAATATAAGATATATCTAAATAAGTTGACTAAACTTAAACTAGCTGCAAAAAGAATGTACTATCAGAATCAACTCCCCAGCGATAAAAATAACTTATCTAAACAATGGAGCATCATAAATGAAATTATAACCAACAAAGAAAAATACCAAGAAATAATAGCCACCATTACTGATTCTGAAAAAGGAGTAATTTCTGATAAATCAACAATTTGTAGTGTGTTGAATGAT
Source organism: Trididemnum miniatum (assembly GCA_964006365.1). NCBI lineage: Eukaryota > Metazoa > Chordata > Ascidiacea > Aplousobranchia > Didemnidae > Trididemnum > Trididemnum miniatum. The sequence goes on along the minus strand of OZ023241.1, from coordinate 10,276,148 downwards.
TTTTTTGTGAACGTTGGTCCAACTATGGATGCTAAAATTGCGTAACCGTGCAAAAATTTCTACATACCAAGCGTTATGAAATAGTTTGCTTATGAACCAATCACAAATGAAGAAATTTATTTAAAACTAAGCCAATTAGATCCATGCAAAGCTAGCGAACCTGAAAATATACCCACTAAATTTCTGAAACTATTGTCACCAATAATTTCACCTTTTTTAGCAAGTATATTTAACAGATGTAGGCAAATTTCCTGAAGTTCTAAAACAAGCTAAAGTCATTTCTATCCATAAGGTCCTGAGAATACTCCCCAGGTCCTAAGAATGCAGCCAGCAATGAACGACCAATATCATTTTTGTCACCGATTTCAAAGATGTTTGAAAAACTGCTTTTTGTAAGACTTGAAAAGTTCTTCTCTCTGCAGAATGTCATCACTAAACAACAGTTCGGATTTCGTAAAGGGTGTTCTACTGAAATGGCCATTTTAGATCTAACCAACAAATTGAGACAGAATAAAGATGAAATGTACTTTAATCGTTGCATTTTTCTCGACTTATCAAAGGCTTTCGATACTGTTAACCATTCAGTACTTTAAAAAAAAATACCAGCTTATGGCATTAGAGGCAACATGTACAATCTTCTCCCAAGTTATTTATCAAGTCGATGTCAATTTACTCAATGCAATCACGATCATTCTAATTCGAAGCTGATTAAATGTGGAGTACCACAAGGGTCAACTTTAGGTCCACTGCTGTTTTTGTTGTATGTGAATGATTTACCTATCCACACAAAGTTTTATGTTAATTTATTTGCTGATGACACTGTTCTGCTTCTTAAAAATAAAAATATCACGAGCTTCAGGAACAATCGAACGAGGCACTGAAAGGAATTGATGAGTGGATGAAGTACATTAGGCTGTCAGTAAACTATACCAAAACAACATATTTTGTTTCTCATCCGAAACGTAAAATGTCACCATTAGCTCAGTTTGAACTAAAAATAGGAGAGCATGCTCTACTTAATAAGAATAATACCACATATCTAGGCGTAATCACTGACCAAGATTTAAAATGGCATGTGCATATTGAAAATGTCATGAAAAAGCTTGCTGGTGCAGCTAGAATATTATGTAAAATTCGACACTAGTTGACAAGAAAACCTTGGTTAATCTTTATTACGCTTTTGCATACCCACACTTAAAGTATGGAATACTGGCATGGGGAAATACTAACGGAACTCTTCCACAAAAAGTCAAAATTATGCAAAATAAAATACTAAGAATTATTTCCTTTAAGTGCTTAAAAGATCATGTCAACATGAGTGAGGTATATGAATCCAAAAATATTTTACAAACAAATGATATATTTAAAATTGAAATGTCCAAGTTTATGTCCTCATATTTCCATCAAAACCCTCCCGAAAATTTTGCACACTACTTTTGTTCCGCTAGTAATCATCATAATTATACTACCAGATCTATTACCAACGAGAATTATTACATAACACGAGCAAACACGCAATGTGGGCAGTCTGGGTGCGCTTTCATAGGGGCTAAGATTTGGAACAATATTTCCACAGACCTAAAAAGAATGTCCAAACTTAATTTTTCAAAATAGTTAAAAAAATATTTATTCAGTAAATATTGATATGCAGTCTCTACAAAAACATATGATTGTGTAAGTGATCATGATTTGTGGCTGTTTTTTTTTTTTGCTTTTTTATGATTATTAGTATTTTTCTTTTGCTTGCCTTTGTTTCTTTTTCGTTCTTTGCATTACAAGACTGTATATATTACTTCAACTGTTCGAGTATACCGATACCCTGAATGTGGGCAGCTTGACTTGGATGACCATGAAATGGTCTTGCGCAGTCCAGTTTGCAGAGTTGGGCAGTATCGCGGTACAAAAATACCGCGGTGCTGTAACGCGGTACTTTTTTAGTACCGCTATTGGTACCGTCGATACTTTTTTTAAAATGTACCGTTTTTGATACCGTCGTTAGTTTTTAGACGGTTTTACTCGATATTTCGGTAACTTTTTTTGAATAAACTTAAGAGAGCAAAAACGAAAAATTTTTCGGGATTTTTCGCGAAAAGCATCTTCAAAAAGTATCGCAAAACCACGTTGTTGTAGATCAATGGTCGGCAATCACCGGGCTGCGGCCCCCTGCCGGATATCCGGTAAGGTAGATTTGCTGAATATCCGGAAAGGTAGATTTGCCGGATATCGGGCTATCCGGCAAATTTGTTATCCGGTACATTCCGAGTTGCAAATAACGAAATTTAAAAAAAAAATGATAAAAAAATTCCCCAACGCCAGAGCTGGGAAAACTGCTGGCCGCTTTTAGATCTTTTTTTTTGCTCTTCACCGATTTTCAGTTGAAAAATGTAGATCTGCGCACGTGTAGACCTTTTTTTATTTTTGCTCATCAATGCTTTGTGGGGGCAATTTGGACCCACACTTTTCAAAAAGTGGCGATTGTGTAAAAATGGTTGAAGGTCGCTGGTTTAGACTATATGAAAAAATTCATTGCTGTATCATTGAATCAAAGTAAAACTATAGACCTGTAAATTCTAAGAAAAATGTAAATTTAGACTCATCTAAAAGTTTTGAGTATGCTGCTACTGATACACCAACCTCTATTGAAAAGGGCATTGAAATTGAAAACATTCTCCTTCAATGCAATGATGAACTTTGCACAGCAGAACCTTTGCAACATCTTTTCGTATACAGGCCATAAGCTCTTTTACGTTCTCAGTATTGTTCGAATGTAGCAACGTAGCCAGATAAACAAGAGTGTGACAAACTTTTTGGCTCTCCAGGGCGAGTTTCTGATAATGATACTCCTTAGTTATACCTAGCTTCATAATTAATGCAGGAGATCAACAAAAGATAGTTAGTTAGTTAGTTGCATATTTATCCTCCTATCACGAGAAAGTGATCCAAGCGCTATACGAGCTCGCTTAGGAGTTGCCAGCCATCTGTCTACCACACCAAGATGGGGGAATCCCGCTAAGTGCCTTTCCCAACGGCACAACAAGTAAACTTGCCGGCTTGTTCTCCACACTGTCCCTTCAATGCTGAGCGTCAAGCAGGGAAGCTGTGAATACCAATTTTCAAGTCATTGGTTTGACCCGACTCGGAATCAAACCCGAGTCTACAGCTCAACAGACAGACGCTCTATACCACTCCGCCATCTGAGCTGTTGTTGTTGTTGCCATGCTGTTGTTGCCATACATGAGAATGCTTGTTTTAGTGAGAGTGCCACTGGCGCCTAGTTGATATAACCGAAGTGTTTGCTTGCAGTTTCAAGATTCGCGCGTGACTACAACTCAGATCTTACACCAGCACCAGATGCGACAAAAAGTTTGATAAGGTTATAATTTCGTTGCTTTGCAAGACGTAAACCAAAACCAGAATTAACTTTTAGAAAAAAAATTCGCTTGAAAAGTACCGAAAATCGGTACCGAGTAACGATATCGTCGTTACTTTTTCAAAAACGTACCGTTATCGATACCGACGGTACTTATTTAGCAAAGTATCGGTACCGATATCGTCGTTACTTTTAAAGTACCGAGTGCCCAGCTCTGCCAGTTTGTCACTGAGTAGTTGCTTGCATGAGTGATTTCTTTATTTTCTGTTTTTGCTATTTTCCTGATTTCATTGCTGTTGGTAACTATTTTTCGAGCAAACGAATAAATTTGACTTGACTTGACGTTTTCTTCTTTAGCAAGACTCTGATACTATACCGTACCGCTCCATCGTATTTAGCTTCTTTCCATGTGCGCGGGCCGGGCTGGTTGTGACGTTTGTTAAAGTGGTTTAAAAAAAGAATGATTTTAAAGTAGTTTAAAAAAAGAAATTGTAACCTCTTCATGATATACAGGTTTTACCACCTATATCAATTTATGCTAATCATTCAAGTGGAGTTTATGCGTGTCAAAGTCAAATCAATCAAAATCAAATAACGCTAGCTTCGTATTTATTCAAGTGAAACAAATCAACAGGTGAAGTTTACTTTCATTCAAATGCTGTTTTTATTAGATGAAATTTTACGTGTTCAATGCATTTAGTAACAAATTTGGTGTAAACTACAGTTTGTCATCAGGTTTATTGAACACTGAACGTAAACCTTCAGTTAAAAAAAAACGGTTGACCGGGCCAGTCAATGACCGGTCAACCGGCGAAGATTTTGAATTTTACCGGTCGGGTGGCAAAAATCCTGACCGGTTCCATCTCTGGAGTGGACCGCATTCATGAGATAAAATGATCAGAAAAAAATCAATTGCAGCATAAGGCCAAATCACTGCTGAGTTATTGCAACTACTGGCTTCAAATATTTTAATGCACTCAGTATTGTTGCAAAAATTCGTGCAACGCACGAAACCCTTCACTTTTAAAATTTTATCAAGCAAAATGTTTTTTCATGCAAAAATAATTTCTAAAAGCGACAATGTTTTGGCAAAGACGTTTTGATGCTCAAAAAAGGCATTTTGATGCCCCTGAAGAATGATGAACTAGGCGGCTGCCTAATGGATGCGCCGACCCTGATGTCACCAAAAAAGGGCAACCGAGCAATAACTGTTCCACAACTTTTACTTTCTTCATGGTAACTCAACATGTTTTCATATTTACGATTAAAAATCTCCTTACACGACAATAAATACACGACAATATTTCTAGCTATTACTAGACACGCATTTACGCAAATTCGAGTGATCAGCAACGCGTATAATGGTGTCGCTTCAAATTGTTTCACTTTTCGACAAGTGTAGCGCTATGTAGTCTCTCTCTGAAAATCTATGAGCCAAACGCACCAACCACTCGTCCACTTACTGAACAAGCTCACAAAAAACACGTTTTTTCTCAGCAATCTCCCGCTCCGAGTGCAAGCGCATTTCGTTACCAGTGTTGATTTGCCGTTGATCGCTTTAGGCTATGTAGAGTAGATTGGCAAGATGGGCAAATTTTTGTATTACAGTACAGAACGAGTACTGTAGTCTGTAAGCTGAAAATTCTACGTGCTTTAAAATAGTAGTTCGTTCCGGATTTCTTGAAGTATATTAAAGTGTAAGATGACGCAAACTTTCTATAAAAAGTTTTCCAAAAAACATCTGGTAGTATTTTAGTAATTTAGCTTTTAAAAGGAGCGCATAAATACAGACGTATTAATTGAGGTGTGTGACGTGCATATAATGTACAACACGCTTATCCAATAAAAAAAAAACATCCAAGAGGATTCCCCATATTTCCAAAGTAACCAAACTCCAAAGCGATTGGTGATAATAGTAATCCGTAGGTACCGCTTAGGTCCAGGATTAATAAAGGAAAACTTAACTTGAATTTATTTTGGTTTAAGGTATGGGGCGCCGTTGTGAAAAAACGATTTAGCAAATTTTGTACGAATTCTCAGGAACATTTATACAGTTTCACAACTATTTAGTTAAAGTGAGGTGAACTACAGCTAAAACGCTTCGAAAAATACAATAACAGCCAAAGTGTAACAGTGTAACATTTAATGAATAGCAGCGACATATATTATATAGCGACGATATTTAATAAATAACACCACATTCATTCAATAGCGGCGATATTTAATAAATAGCTGCAACATTTAATAAATAGCCGTGACATTTAACAAACTGCAGCGACATTAAATATATAGCAGCGACGTTTAATAATCAGCAGCGACATTTGGCTAAAATGCAGCGAAAAATTAAAAGCGCTGCGGTAATTATGCTAGTGAGATCAACAGTGTTTCCATTTCTTCATTTTTCGCAACATGAAATCGAGGTTGCCTCTAGTAGTACAGCCACAGTGTACATAAAATTCTTTCAGTGGACCCACTCAACAAAAAAGCATTGTTTCGTATATTTCCACAAAAAACGCTAAACTTTTTTAAAAGCTTAGATGTTGTATTACCATTTTTTATTTTTGTTTTCAAATTTTTTTATGAAATTAACAAGGTCCCCCCTGTTGAAATTTTGGCCTCCCCTGTCAAAATTTTGGCCCTCTCTGTCAAATATAGGACTACTTTGCTTGTTTCTTTATCTAATTACCAACGATACAGACTACAGTGCTAATAATGTGCACGGGCGTCCTCAGAGCGCAGCAGGGTTGCCTTGGTGGGAGGGTGCGGGGGAACTCGGCTCCCTAGTTCCAAAAAATTGTTTGTATGGGGGCCCAGGGGGGGCTCATAAAATCGGCCAAGTCCTTGTGAACGTTTAGACTTTCTAGCTGAGGTTCTTAAACTGAGAGGCGTAAAAGGTTTGCTAGGGAGCGTGAGCATAGCAGTGACTGAATATTGAACGTATATTTTCAAATCTTTTTTTCGTCAAACATCGAAACTTGTTTCCCCAAAACAGCTGCATCCTTCCCATTAAGTCGATTAAGACATTGCAAATAAATTGTTATATGTTCTGCATGTTTTTTGTAGCGTGGAAGGCAGTACCGTGTCGAGGCATCTCCGAAGTTTGGTCCCCCGGGTCGGGAAGGGGGCATTTGTAGAGGCCCCACAATATTGTTGTATTAGACCCAGAATTAGAGGCAATAAGACAGTTTTAAAGAAAATTTCGTCAAAAAGTTGTTGAAAAAGCACTATAATTGCAATTACATGGCGTAAATTACCATTAAATTTTCAAAGATTTTTCGGGTAAAGCATGCCCCCGGACCCCCTAGAGTCATCATTGATTTTTATTCTGCTTCAAATTTGCTTTAATTTTGCCACACACCGAAAGAAACTGCGTGTACGAAAGTTTGGGCCGTCCCTCCTGGAGAAATTCCTGGATACGTCCTTTGAAATAATACAGCTAATGAAAAAAGTTAGTAGGCCAAACCGAATCGAAAAAGTGCGAAACTGCCCTAATGCTAAGGCCCCATCTGGAGCTTTTTTGGGCGGAGGGGCAACAGTCTTCACACGGCGCTGGTGGTGGGCGTAACTGAAAAAGTTTAAAAAGCATTTGGTACAAAATAATAGATTTTTTTGTATCATACAGGGCTCCCCTAATTTGAATTTTTCCAAGGCACCCCTGGTGCGCAGTAGTTGTGTCATAACTGGTAAAGCCGTTATGTCGTAATTAGATCCACTTTCGCACAACCGGGAAAAGCGAGACTGAGTAACTAAATAATCGGAGCAGCTTTATCACGACCGCGTTATACTTGGGTAGATCCGCGGCAGTCAGTATAGTTGCAAATGAGCCGGGTACAGTTAGCACTTGAAAAGAGAAATCAAAGCGAGTGTGAAGTTAGCGGGCCCTAACTTTATCGACGTTCGTATTCCTCACCCACTCGGTGGCTCACAAAGTAAATGAACGGAGACTTCCAATGACTCTGTTGGTTGTGGCCATATTACTTTAAAGACGCACTATAACTTACTTGAATTACAGTAGCATAGAATAAAAGATTGAAGCGGTTGAAGCCTACAATATTTCACTGTCAACCAAATGAAACAAAAAGCTTGATTTGATCATAGACTGTTATATCTGTTCAATTTGACAAATCAGAGCTTTGTATTTGTAGCATAGCGAAAAAATTGTGTCGCCATTTATCTACAGTCAGACCAAAAAAAGAGATAAAATAAAATGACTGGTTTCCCAAAATTGCAGCCCAAAAATAATGAGCGGCAAAAGAAAAGAGCAGGACAGAAAAAAGCAAACCTTCTAAAAGCCTTACTTTTTGGCACAACAGAGCTTTGTGAAAAAAATCATTTTTGGGTCTTACGCTGCTGCAGATTACATTTTAAAAAGTTTTCAAATTGCATTATTTTCAGTATGCAAGTAGTGAAGAAAGTTTATGATATCACAAGTACGATAACACTGTAGAAGGAATTAAAGCAAACAGTTCTTTTGGTGTAAGGATTGAAACTGAACTGGACTGATAAATTCTGAAAAAGGAGACTAACTTTTCAAATTTAGTTCAATAGATCTGACGTTTCGCTGGTCAGAACAACCAGCTTCTTCAGAGACACTCGAAACGATCCCACAAAACAGTAGAATAACTAGCAAGGGGTTACTACGGTACGGTACGGAATTTTTTTCCGTACTGAATTCCTCTAAAAACACACCGTACCGTAATTTCGTACCTCGCAAACATACCGTACGTAGCAGTACTGTGCGGAATTTTTTCCGTACCATAATACCATACCTTTCCGTACCACATTTTTTCAACCAATTTACGTCAAGAAAAATTCAGCAGGAAGCTTTTGCCATTGCATTTTTTAAATTTATTTGCATATATTTATTCTCCTATCACGAGAAAGCGATCAATGCGCTATACGAGCTCGCTTAGGAGTTGCCAGCCATCTGTCTACCACACCAAGATGGGAAAATTCAGCTAAGTGCCTTTTCCAACGGCACAACAAGTAAACTTGCCGGCTTGTTCTCTGCGCTGTCCCTTTAATGCTGAGCGTCAAGTAGGGAAGCTAATCCGGCTCGGAATCAAACCCAAGTCTATACAGCGCTCCCGAGGCGTAGGCTATACGCTCTTACCACTCTGCCATCTGAGCACTAATAGTCACGTCCAAGTCCAGATTTATCGTCCTTCTATTTTAACTGTTGAACAAAACTTTGCTTTTATAGGCTGCAAAACATTATTGGTTATCCTCATACCAGTAGAATAAAAAGCGAAAACTCTGGGGGGGGGGGCAGGGCCGGTTTTATTGCCAATGATCGAGGAGACCCATTTTCGTTTGCCCTTAAATAGCAACCTCTAAAAGTGTTTTTCATCCAGCAAGGGGGCGGGGGGTCCCACTGCTCCTAGTGGTCACAATATACATCCCTGACAAAATCAAAAGTTTTAATACCTCAATCAATATTTTAAACATAGTGTCGGTATTCAAAAATTAGAACAATAAATCAGAGAACAATAGTTGCAGCAAACGCCCAGGCTGCAGGCCTGCAAAATAATGAGATCTCACCTCTCCGCTAAAAAGGCTTTGTTCCCTCAAAAAAAGGTAGGCTACGTAGCAATTAACTGATAACTATTTGCAGATTCGTAATTTGTTTTTTTTTTTGCTTCCTCCTTTTACGATAATTGTTCTTATCATAGATCGGCACAATTTCGTTAATTAGAACTTCATCATGAACTGGCTTCACTATACGCAGGATTATGATTGAACAATCGAATTATAATCATGTCATAACAATTCAGCGTGTTCACAATATTGCTTTTTGAAACTGTGAAGGGTGAACCACGGACTTCTAAATAGTAGCGTCTGTACATAGATATGTATAAAATAGTGCTGAACTGTATATAGATTTTAGATCCTTTTTATATGTTAACCTTATACACTGCATCTGATAACCCTACAACTTCCAGCATCACCACTTATAGCCCTGAGCTTATATCGGTACTGGCGGTACAGTACAGGAACTGTACTGTATGGAATCGATTATTACATTGTTTATAATCTTAAAATAATCACAAAAATATTCGTGATCACATTATAATCAACTCTTTAACTGTATAACACCATCAGTTTCCACTCAACTCGCTGCAAGCTTATGATATTTCATTTGACTGACCATTTGCCAGCGAGCTTAGTCTGCTGCGTTGCTCTTACAAAATTAGGCCTAAACTTGTACGGCGGCTGTAGCATTTTTTCCCGCGTTTCCAGTCCAGATTCTACTATTAAGAAGTCCGTGGGTGAACGCAATTACTGACCAAGTAAAGTTATAGGAAAGAAGAAACCGGGCAAAAGAAAAAGTGCAGTAGGCCTACTTGGAAGCGAAAGTGCAAAGCGTACATTACTGGAGTACGGAGAGTGTACGGTACGATGCGGAAAATATAATACCGTATTTCCGTACCGTACTTTTTCTGAAAATTCCGTACGTAATTCCGTATCGTACTTTTTGTCAAAATCTAATCGTACCGTACCGTAATTCCGAACCGTACCGTAGTAACCCCTTGATAACTAGGCAAATTCAAATTACAAATTATTTCTAATGAGCACATTATTACCAAATAAAGAAAAATATTGCGTCAAAATAACAAATTACGTCAAATATCGGTACGGATACTGAATAGTAGACAAACGGAAAAATAATGCATTAAATCGCCAAAGATGAAAAAAGAAATTACCGTAGAATCACAATTGGAATGTAGAAACTGGAAATTTGAAATAAAGGAATCAAAAAATAAAAAGAAAAATTAGCTTTTAAGCAGCTTCTTATAAACCAAAGGAAAAGCGTGGCCGTCATTTCTGTTCATCACTTCTGGCTTCTCATTGATGAAACTGCAGTCTTTACTAGGAACCTGGTACACCAAACAAGATTTTTCTTCTGCAACCAAGGGGTCTTTCAGAGAAGAAATTTACCAATGGTTAGTAAAGGTTTCAAAGCCACCTTCACTCCAACTCCATTCAAAACGCGTTTAATCTTGTCAGATACACCTTTGATGTAAGGCAAGGTAGTAAAAGATTTTGCAGGGGTTTGTGAAAAAGGAATAGGTTTATTGGCATCAATACTCTGGTAATTACAATGTTTCAAAGGAAATCCATTAAGAGCTAAAGTTTTCTTTATGAGGCTGCATTGCAATCTTCTGTCATCAGGGTTGCTAACATGAGTGTCAAGTCTATTATATATGCTTCTGGAGACTGCTAATTTTTGGTGAATGGGATGCTAATTTTTGGTGATTGGTGAACAGTTCAGTTTCAATCCTTACACCAGAAGAACTGTTTGCTTAAACATCAAATATGCCTGGTGTACAACTCCATTACTGTAGAAGGTAATTACTGTTGTGTGCATGCATTTTGATTGGATGTCGTAACTTGACAAATAAAACAACCGTTAAGGGGCGCCGTTGTGAAAAAACGATTCAGCAAATTTTGTTCGAATTTTCAGCAACATTTACGCAGTTTCACAGCTATTTAGTTAAAATAAAGTGACCTGGAGCTAAAACGCTTCGAAAAATGCACAAACAGCCAAAGTGTAACGACGTTTAATAAATAACAACGATATTGAATAAATATGCTGCTATTTATTAAATACCGCTGCTATTTATTAAATAGCGGCGATGTTAAACAAACAGCAGCAACATTAAATAAATAGCAGTGATATTTAATAAACAGCAGCGACATTTAATAAATACCAGTGACGTATATTAAATAGCAGCGACGTTTAGCAAAAGTGCAGCGAAAAATGAAAAGCGCTGCGGTAATTATGCTAATCAGATCAACAGTGTTTCCATTTAATGTAATCTTGAAATGGATTTTTAAAAGTTTAATATTCATTTATTCAAATTTGAATTACTATCCGCACAGTGTATCCCTATTACTTATAGTGGAACCACTCTCTGTACTCAGCATCCGGAACGAAAATTAGAGCTTAGATGTTGGGTTGCTATTTTTTTAGTTTTGTTGTCAAAATTTTGTATGAAATTTACAAGGAGTTTTTAGTGTACTTTATTGTTAGACTAATTTGGCAATAAATGAAAAAAGTGAGAAATTTTAGTAGGCTATGAGGTAAATGATAAAGCATGAGGAAGTGTTGGAGGAGGCGTGGGGGTTGTGAGGAAGTATGGGGAGTGAGTGTGGGGAAGTGTTGGAGGAGATGAAGGAAAGGTGTCAGGTGAGGAAAGGTGTGGGAAAAAATGTGAGGGGTGTGGGAGGCAATTGTGGGAAAGTGTGGAGAGACGTGTCAGGTGAGTGGGGGGGTGTAGGGGAGGTGTTGGATGAGTGTGGAAATAAGTGTAGGGTGAGTGTGGAGGGAGAGGTGTAAAGAAGGTGTAGAAGAGTGTGTGGGCACCCTCACACCACTTCGCATCCCAACACACTTTCCCCTACTTCAACACAACCTCCACACTCACCCCATACACTCTTCCACACCTCCCCCACATCTCCCATACAGGGCGCCGAAACTAGGCAATGCGGCCCCCCCCCCCCCCCCAGAAAATTTTGCGGAATTTCACCTTATTTTGGAGGCTTTTTGTGCGTTTTGAGCCTTTAAAATTCCTCAGTTTTAACAAGGTTTAGTAGTCTGTTTAACTAGCTCCCTTCCAAACCCACTAAAATAATGCTGCAAGCAAACTCTACTCTAACATTTCGCTACCTATGCGAAGAAAAAACGTTTTTAAGGCTTATTTTTGCGCCTTTCACTTGAGAATGAGGAGCCCTTGGCAGGAGCGGACCCAGAAAGTTTTGGTGGAGGGGATGTGATTTTAAATTAGGTTGAATGTTAACCAAATATAAAGACGTTTAGACCCGTAAACGGGCGTAAATAAGTCCTTCCAAAATGTTTCATGTCAGGGGCGTATTCAGAATTTTTTTCAGGGAGAGGACACCAAATTTCGTCGCTTTTTCAAGCGCAATTTTTTCCCGGTAGAGTTATTTCAAGCTACTTAAGTAACAAAAACGACTTTAGGGGGATCCGAGGGCATGCTACCCCGAAAAATTTTTGAAAATTTGCATACTGTAATAACTTAGTCATTTTAGCACTTTTCGAACAATTCTCAGGCAAAGTGTTCATATTTTTGGCCCCTAACTTTGAGTGCTTTATCAAATATGATGCATTTTGTAGGCACAGTTTCGATTGTGCGTGCTTAAGGCGACTAAGGTTTATTGTTATGAACAGGGGTGCAAATCTATGTTGAGCATTGGGGGAGATGATTTAGCAAAATCGACCATTTTTAGATATTAGGGGGGGTGATTTAGCTAAATTGCCATGTCTGCAGATGTCCAATTTTTTGCCCACTATGAAGTGAAGACCAAAAAAAACGGTCATAACGTTCCCAGATGCCAATTTTTTCGCCCAAAATGAAGTGAAGGTCAAAAAAAGGTCATCACCTGCGCTGACGCCCAGTTTGGGGACATGAAATTATTGGGGGGGATACTGCCGGATTATTGAAAGGGATACATCCCTCCATGGATTTGCACCCATGGTCATGAGAGATTCGAAATTATAGAAAAACTTTATTTATCCAAAGCATTGTTGAAAATGGCTGGTGGGGGGATGCATCCCCCACATATCCCTCCCTCTGGATCCGCCCCTGGCCCTTGGTATGCTACTAAACGTTTGTTTGCTAGTTTTGCGACTGCTATTTTTCGAAAAATTTGCCGGGGCTTTCAAGGCCAAAAGCATAAATATGGTATGGGGGCCCCATATCGCGCGAGTTAAGACAAAAAATATATTGATTCTTAGAATAGGCTTATTTAAGGCACCTTTGTCATACGTTGATTGAATAGTACTACGTACTGACTATTTAGGGGCCCCCCTTTTTGTGCGGCCCCCCCCGGTTGGGGGGTTCGGGTGGCGCTAGTTTCGGCACTGCTCCCACACCTCCCTTACACCCCAACACACTTCCCCCCCCACATTTTCTCACTCCTTCCTTTTCTTGCTACCCTCATACTAGACCCAACTCCTTAAACTACCAAAAATTCCCAGATTAACCCACCACCCATAACTTTCCCAAATTCTCTACACTCCCCCAATTCTTTCCCATACTTGCTTTATTATTAATCCCACACCAAAATTTCTCTCTTTGCTCATTTATAGGCAAATTTAGTCTAGCAATCAAGTACACTAAAACCTCCTGGTAAATTTCATAAAAAAATTTGAAAACATAAAAAATGGTAATACAACATCTAAGCTTTTAAAAAAGTTCAGCGTTTTTGTGGAAATATACGTAACAATGCTTTTTTGTTGAGTGGGTCCACTGAAAGAATTTTATGTACACTGTGGCTGTACTACTAGAGGCAACCTCGATTTCATGTTGTGAAAAATGAAATGGAAACACTGTTGATCTCATTAGCATAATCAGTTAATTACCGCAGCACTTCAATTTTTCGCAGCACTTTAGCTAAACGTCGCTGCTAATTATTAAACGTCGCTGCTATTTATTAAATGTCGCTGCTGTTTATTAAATGTCGCTGCTGTTTATTAAATGTCGCTGCTATTTATTAAATGCTGCTGCTATTTATTAAATATCGCCGCTATTAAATGAATGTCGTGTTATTGATTAAATGTCGTAATAGTTTTGGTTGTTGTTGTTGCATTTTTCGAAGCGTTTTAGCTGTAGTTCACCTCACTTTAACTAAATAGCTGTAAAACTGCGTAAATGTAGCAGAAAATTTGTACAAAATTCGCTAAATTGTTTTTTTTACAACGGCGCCCCATAAATCAAACTGAACTAAGTGTACGTTTCACGCATTGATGCGTAAAACGTACCCCTGAATGAAATCATATTAAATTTCAAACGCCGATTTTTCGTTAACTAAAAGCTTTTTAAAACTTTTAAGGTCATTTTTGAATTCGTCGTGTTTTTTAATACCTTTCGTAAAAAAAAATTTTGTACTTCAGTTCTCCTTTAAACTGCGCCAAATAGCATCACACCACGCGAAATACTTGTGCTTTATTTCAGGAGGTAACACTGTAAAACAGTAGTGGACCAACAAAAAACTTGGCAAAAAATCTTGAGCAATAACAAGTATTTGTTATGTTTTGGCATATGGCTATCAACAAATTAAGCAAGGAAATGAACATAGAGTACGTTAGGTCCATTTTACAGGAAGACGACGATATGCAATTACGGCTCAAACTACACGTTCTTCCATTATAAGCAGGAGTCGCAAACAGGCCGACTAGTATGAACGAAAATGCAAATCGGAACCCGCCCGAAAAATATGTTTGGTCTAAACTTTAAAACACTCAACTTTAAACCTTAAATTAGACCAGAAAAGCCCATTCCGAATTACAAGTAGGTCGTATCATATGAGTGCAATATTCCAAGTCTACTAAACGAAAGATCGAACTAGGCCAATCGGTGTTTGAATGCCGGCTAGTTAATGACACGATAAAAACTCGAAGTTGAACAGCCACAAGTCTTAGAAGAGGTTTGCAGTCGAAAATATATTCTCATCGGATAAACGGAGAAAAATTGTAGCAAACAAACAAGACAGAGTATTTCCTATCTTTTTATTTTAATTTTACACCCTGAAATAGGCCTTACGGCCAAAAAGCTCTTGTGTTGATTGCAATCCACAATAGGACTAATTATAACAACAAGCACAGACTAAAACTAACAAAGGCAAGTTTCAGTAACTGTAGCAATATGCCTATCAAATGCGCACAGACAAGAAGCCGGAGTGACAAATAATATAAAACCAAAAAATATAAATACAAAATAAATAAGCAAACAGTATTGATGAGAGTTTTACAAAAAACACAAAGCAATCTGAACATCTTTAAATAAATCATGCAATGTTTCAAACACAGCATAGACTGAATTAGCACCATAAAACAGATTTCGAAAGGTTTGGCAAAGTGTGCAATTGCAAGCTTTCGCAGTCAGGGGTGAGCCACCAGTACGGTAAACCATTTAAAAAAATCAATTCAGTTGAGTTGACACTTATTCAAAAAAATGTCCTAAAAACAAAAGTATCACAGCAATAGTACAAACACCCAGCGCAGGACAGTACTTCACATTTACTCTACAGCTTAGTTATAAATCAAGCCAATAATTCAGCTAGTAACAAAACTTTGATAGCATTTTGAAGGCACGTTTTACCTTAATTTGGTTTTTGACGAAGTGAAGACAAAATCTCGGAGAAAAATTCATAAGTACAAAATATCAAACCCGAAGTTGCTCCTGATTTAAGCATGGACGCCGCAAGTCCTTTATAAAGTCCTGTAACACCTTCATGTTTTAGTATCAATCGAATACAGTGACGAAATCCATTGTATTCAAATACTCTACTTACAGTGGCTTTATCAAATCCTTGAACCTAAAACAAACAGAATACGTTAACACACAAAATAGAACAAAGAAAATGCCCTATGACCAAAACATCAACACAAACTATTCAAACAAAATTGACAATTCCAGGGGAGGGGGGGATGTTTCGAAATGGTTCTACAGAAAAAGATAGGGCTCGATCGAGCCCGTAACTAAACAGAGCCAGCCCCTCCCCCCCGTCAAACTTTTGACCCCCTGTCAGACATAAGCTACTTTGCTAGCTTCTTTATCTAATTACCAACGATACAGAGCTAAAAATAAGCACGAGCAATCCATGTCCCATATGCCCTCATTACACAGTAAGGGGTCTATGCAAGTAAAAGCCGCTATGTCATAAAGATCCACTTTCGCACAACCAGGAAGAGCGGGACTAGGGTAATTAAATAATCAGAGCAGCTTTATCACGACCAGGTCATACTTGGGTAGACCCGCAGTAGTCACTATAGTTGCAACTAAGCCGGGTTTAGTCAGCACTTAAGAGAAATTAAAGCGAGTGTGGAGTAGGCGGACTCTAACTTCAACGACGTTCATATTCCTCACCCACTCGTTGGCCTACAAAGTAAATGGAAGGAGAGTAACCTTTTGCTACATAAACTTTACGAAAAGCGTGCCTTTTCTAAAGTGTATAAACTTGCTGCAGCTGTAGCCACTTTTGAGGGCAGTGTCGCAATTTGTAAGTGCAGTTTTTTTGCTTCTTTGCGTATTGACACTCCTCACAGGCGTTCAATGACTCACGGGCAGCAGCGCAGTCTTGTACTGATTGCTTTTGAGAAACCTAGATCCACGAAACTTGATTTGGATGAATTTGTTCACGATTAGGCAAAAAACACACACGATTGCCTCTATTGTAAACGGTTAAAGAGAGTGACGTTTTTTTTAAAGCAATTTAGTTGCAATTTTGTGATTTTTCAACGAAGCCAAATCTAGCAGTCAATTGCAATCTCTTAGCGTAAAACAGTTTAGCTTTTCTCATACATTTGTTGCAAATCAAAATTAAACCTTCATTATACTCGCCGTATTACCCTCCATCATGTAACGAGTTGCGGGGCCCATTTCCGCAGCTCGCGTCTGGGCGACGACAGCTTCGAACTCTGAAAAAATAGCGCAGCGGTGGCGAGCCGTTGGCGACTCTGTGACTGATTTGACCGGCGCGGGAATCGAACCCCAAACCTCCGGCACCAGAAGCGATATCGTTACCACTGTGCCAACCCTCCTTCCGATTGTGCCCCCCTTCTTGCCAAATTTTGAAAGCGCCGCTGGTCCTTTCATAAAAAAAAATTAATTTTGCAAGCTTAGATACATGTTGACTGTTTTTAAAGTTGGTATTTTAGAGAGTACACGAAAATTTTTGGCCCCCCAGAAAAAAATGCCCCTCCTGAGCTTAGTTTCTGGTTACGGGCCTGGGCTCGATCGAGACGACTATATGTAGAAAAATTGTACTCAAACTGGAAACAGCGGCGTAGTGTAGTGGCCAGTACGCTGGATTGCTACTCGTAGGACCTGGATACGATGCTGCTCTTGGTTGTGCTTTTATTCTCAACGTAGTTGGTTTCTTATGTGTAATTCGGGATGGCGTAGAGTGGTGGCAATAGAATTAACAAAAAATATTTTATAGAACCATTCCAAAATATGCATCCGGGGGAGGGGGCTCAAGCCTATCTTTCCTAAATTTTTATGTATGTACACATGAATTCGATACTTTTAGTCTCACAACACTGCAAGAAAAGCATTTTTTGATTCCCCCCCCTAAAATTTTTGAATTCACCCCTGGAACGTGGTTTAAAGATCCGTTCCAGAGCGACGAGGTTAATTGGGGTCTGGAGCTGACTACGTCTGGCACATATTACGAGGGTTGCCGACTAGAATAAGCAACCTCGTTACATTGTTGGTAGAACCACCGAGCTTGCTTGCATGGCTTCGGAAAAACTTTTTCAGGAGCACAGCAATGCAAGGTTGATCTAGGACAGTGGTTTTCAACCATTTCTGAGTCGTGACTCCCTTGACTGTGACTCTTGAAACACCGCGGCCTCCTGACTATAGTTGACAACTTTAAAATGTGAGCATCGACCATCAAACTTTCGAAATTGACAAGCAACTTTCCACAACCGCATTGATACAACCATGGTGCAACTCGTGTGATTGGACATGCATTGTGACGTAGCACCTCGGTTCAATCTTAAAATTGAACACTTAGTTAGTTGCATATTTATCCTCCTATCACGAGAAAGCGATCCATGCGCTTTTGCACTTGAATCGCATGAAAAAAGAAAAGCCACTCTCCGCTATATAATGCGATTTAAAATACAATGGAAAAGACCAGTCCAACGAAATCTGTGGAACCTATCGCGAGAGAGAATGTAGCGTCACTGGTCTGCGTTGAAATAAGCAAAATTTGCTGTTCACTAAAAAAAAGGGGGCAGACTGCGCTGATATTACGAAAGGAAAGAAAAAACAAAAAATGTACTGTAATTTCACGCGTTTGCCCTGTCATATAGCAGGGTGAGCGCTTAAATCATGAACCTCGGGAGACTACGCTCCTGGTTTTCATTTAACAGGCCTACGCTCAAGGGCCACGGTTGAAAACCCCTGATCTACGACGTTACAACCAGTACAGTTTGACACTTTTTCTCGCAAACTGGCCATAGATTTCCAACAGAAATACAAGCAGAAAAATTTCCGATGTCCAAGCAAAAGAATGGCACATATTAAGTGTGAATATTGGCGCTCTTACAAGGCTTTTTAATTATTCTGAGAGTGAAAAATACCACAACTAACGTTAATCAAACCTGCAGTCTTTTCTTTACAACATCAAGAGGATAAACCAAAGATTTACTGGCCATTCCCGCCATTCCGCCGCAAACTAAATTGCCAAACCAATCTAAATACATGAACGTTAAAAGCACCTTTTACTGCTCAAATATGCGTTCCAAAAAAAGGGGAATTGGCGAGCTTTACGAGTGAACTGAATACGCGTTAATAATACTTTCCACTATAAAATAAATACTCGCTGCGAGGGCAAAAATGTATAATGAACCGGTTTCGCATGAGCAACATTACTAGCTACCAGAGCTGTCCAGGATCAGGATTTCAGGAGTAGACTCCGGCAGGATTTTTGCAAAATTTCGGATACAGGTCCGGATCAGGATTGCTAATTTTTTTACTTAAGCAGGATCAGGACCGTAACTAATTGTGGCACTGGCAGCAACAATAACGTGAAAAATTTTCAATTTAAACTATTGAAAAAACAGAAATATTTTGCAAAAAATTCTGCTCCGCTCCAATGATTTCAAATTGACAAAATTTCTTGGACCTCTTGACTCGTTGGCTGACAGGTGTCGGCTTGTGCTTGATTTGGTTCGTTTCGTAAGCGCTTGTGCAGTAGTTTTGAAAATGATGCTGTCAATCCCTAGTTGTACTAGATTAAACCCTGCCCGTGGTACAGTAAACTGAAAAGCTACAAGTAAAAGCTTTGAGTCATGGACGGCGTCCAACCCCAATCAGGGCTCTTCTAAATTAAGCCGCCCTGTTCCATGTGTTCTCAGGTTCCAACTATGGTTGGAGTTAGGTTATAAACTCTTAGTAACCCTGACTCTAACTCACCGTCATTGCAACAATAAAACTAAATAATACTGGTAAGATGGTTAATCAGACAGCACTAGAAAAAGCCTATAAGCAACAAAATGATAAGGTGATAGATGTTGTTTGATGCAAAAACTGAGTGGGAGATTAAGATAACAACTGGAGAAGCACATTCTGTGTAAAGCTTATATTCAGATGGTTCAGATATGTCATAGATAAAGTAGACTACATAGTTGTTAATTTTGCAGAACTGAGAATACCGGTACCGGTATACTGATAAAGCAACAGTCTGACAATGGCCAAGCCAAAAAAATATGATGATCAGCAGATAAAAAAACTTAAAAAAAAAGAAGCTTCTAAAAAAGAACTCTACAGCGCATTCTTTTGTTTGGAAAATATTTTAGCAAGTTTTTCATGAGGAGCAGTACACAGGATATGTTCTATGCAGTGATTGCAATGAAGCCCTAAAGCATGATCGGGCAACCAGTGGCACAAGCCACCTGCAGCGACACATTGACCGATGCCCGAGCAAAAAAAAGGTAAATCATATTCAACCTTGCACTTCTTATAGGCCTTTGACGCAAGCAACTGTGACTAGCTTCGTCTCCAATATAAAACCAATTTCGACATGGTCGAGTCATACTTTGCCGATATATCGGTCGAGTCACACTTTGCAATTAAACTCAATGAGCAAAACTGTTGAAAAAATCAATGAAAGCAGCTCTGATATGATGTATGTCACTGAGATTCGAGAAGCAGTGGCTAACGTGAAAAGCGTTGTGGCATATTTCAAGAGAACTGGTTTGAATAATAAATTGCCTGTTTCATTGAAGCAAAGTAATGAAACAAGATGGAATTCTTCACTGCTGATGCTTAAGACGTTTAATGAACAATGGAAAAATGTTCAGTCTGTATTGAAAGAATCAGGACAGGAACAACGTTTAGCTGATGTGAATTGGACTGTAATTGAAATTTTGATCAAGCTTTGGACTCTTTTCCAAACAATTACGGACATTCGTCAGGCTGACAAACTTTTTACGATACACAAAGTGTACCAATGTTATCATTTCTGCGTCGCACCTCCTTTTGTTGCAGGCCTGCTTATTTTAATGGACTTATTTTTTTAGGGCTGTAGAGTAATTTAAAAAACTTAACCTTTGTCTAAGCTTGCCACAAGTTTATGTTTACTGTCAAAAGCATACTCGTAGTATTGCCAAAAACGTATTATAGCTAGTAGGGTATTTGTTATTTCTTTGATATACAGGGTGGTTGAAAAGTAACTAGGCAATAAAAATAGCGTGTGATTTTCCTACCGCCAAATTCCAGATAAAAACAATGGTATTAGTCGAAACAATACTTATGGAGATTACATATTTTTCAGATTTTGATAATAGCTTGCGTTGTTTATGATATGTTACATAGCATTTTTGATAATGACCTCTCGCTTGACCATTCAGGAGCGAGCCAAAATTGCAGCACGTTATGAGGTGTGGAATTCCGTAGTTGAGGTGCAGAGATGGTGGCGTACGTTGAAGGGTAGTCGTGCAACACTACGTCCGGAGACAATAAGAAATTGTCATGCAAAATTGATGACCACAGGATCTGTAAACGACAAACGAAGGAGCGGGCGTCCATCCACAAGTCGATCGCCAGCTAAGGTGGCAAAAGTGCAGGAAATGTTTGATCAGCGAAAATCAACTCGTCAAGCAGCTCGTGAAAGTGGACTGTCAAGGCATTCAATACTTAGAGTGTTACACAAAGAACTGAATTATCGTCCATGGAAACCCCATTATGTGCAGGAACTTAAGCCTGAAGACTGTGACCGAAGAATGGAATACGGAGAATTAATGTTGGGTTGGTATGAAGATTGGCCTGAATTGTTCGAAAATATCCTTTGGAGTGACGAGGCAGTGTTCCATGTCGGTGGTTTCGTAAATCGCCACAACTGCCATTACTGGGGAACAAATGAAACAGATCCTAAACAAACTGTTGAGAGAATGCAAACTCGTCCAAAAGTGACTGTGTGGTGCGGAATGACGGCAAGCAGAATTATTGGTCCACATGTTCTGCGTGATACCATGAATGCGGAGCGCTACCTTCACATGCTTGATAGTTTTGTGTGGCCCACAGTGTCTGGTTGGAATAACATCGATGACCTAATATTTATGCAAGATGGTGCACCACCCCACTTTGCTCTCACTGTGCGAGCGTGGTTAGACCAACACTTTTCAGGTCGATGGCTGGGTCGACGCGGACCTCATAAATGGCCTCCGAGAAGCCCAGATCTTACACCGTGTGATTTTTTCCTGTGGGGTTACACAAAAGAGGAAGTGTACAAGACAAAACCTCGCACATTGGAAGATTCGGAGATAAGAATCCAACAAGTTTTGAATGCTATCCCCAAAAGTTGTTCGTTCTATCCCTGGTCGTTTAATGAAGCTAGTTGAAGCAAATGCTGGTGCATACGTTGAAATATGAATATTTGATCTTTGTTACAAATTTTAAGTAATTCAACTGAGCAATTATACTTTCTCCTGTAATATTCAATAAGCTCCTTTGTATTTCATTAAGCTTAAAGTCAAAATTTGGAAATTATTACAAATTTTTAATACCTAGTTACTTTTCAACCACCCTGTAGACCAAGTTTTTTTGCACGGTATAAAATGAATGTAACATGTTCAGTATATTGCATAAGTTGATACTGTGATGATAGTATAATAATGCTTGAAGGTGCTATAGGATAGAAGTGTAGTGCTTTAACAGTAATTTTATCTTTTCATCTTCACTTTTTATTTTCACTATTATCGCTTTTTTATTTTCGCAAAAACAGGTCAATAGGCACTAGTAATATCTTGACAGTATAAAATAGTATTTTTCTAAGGTGTTGTTATGTATGGACAATCAAGACTCGACATCATTTTTGAAAAATGATTAATTTGAACCAAGACCTACATCTGAATCTTTTAAGATGAGTAGCCCCAAGTTACCTATGATTTTTGTTTAAAGGAACGTGATTATTCACTTAATCATGCTACTATATCTATGTTTGGTCAAATGTGGATATTTGTCTCTAAATATCACGCACTTTAGCTGAAGTGTGAACGTTACTGTGCATATACTTTGAGATGCCCGCAATATTATATTGCAGTGGTATCATCCTTTTTAAGGATGAGTTTTTTGGATCAGGATTAGGACCAGGATTCCACTTTTTGTAACATAACAGGACCTGGATCAGGATACAGGAGTAATGGTTTTGGATCAGGATCGGATTCGGACCCACAAAATTGCGACTCCGGACAGCTCTGCTAGCTACAGACGTTTGAAAAAAACGCAAGCCCAAACAGTCCTCGCTAAGAAAAAAAGTGATGCTGCTTCATTATTATCAGACTTCCTTACGTGATCGAAAACGAAATTTAAGCGAGAGATAATAAAAAGGTATTGTCTAGAGCAGGGTTTCCCAAACTTTCTTGAGCCACGGACCCATTTTTGCGAATCAAGTTTACAGCGGACCCCACTTTTAAGTTGCGTTAATTTTCCACCCAACTGCTATAAAAGCATAAAATGCAAAACGAAAATAAATTGTGCGTAATCGTAGTTTCATTTTTACCGACACATATGAATCACATAAATGAGACGAATGGGGTTGCATCTCACAGCTTTTCTTTCAAATATTTGTCCGTAAATTGTACATTTAGGCCGAGCAAGTGGTGTAGTGCGGTCGGTAACCAGCGGTTCTTTGATCCTCAGGTTGCGGCTTTTTGTGGGGATAAACGAAGACCATTTTCGTGAGAGGGAGAAACAAAGATCTTTTTAAATTTTTTTGATTGCCGTAGTGGTTTTGCTGCTCACAGTGTGTTTAATATTTTGGGATATTGGTTAACATGGTTCTTTAAGTGCAGTAGGTTGCCGACCCCTGACGTACTTGCAAAACACATCATTATTAGTGCGCAAGGTCTGGGTACGATCCTTGGGCCGGTCAAACCAGACACAGCGTCCCCAACAGCAGTTTGCCATCATTTCGAGGGTTCTTGGTAGTCGAAGCTGTATTGCACGATCGCTAATAAAGTCACAGTTGCGGAGATGAGTCCCGCCACTCGTGACACGCCTCTGCGTATTGCCGCAAGTATAATAAAGGTTTGATTTGATTTTACATTTACACAATTGCAATGCTTTCAGTTATTATTTAGCTCTGCCAACAGGATGTAAAAGAAAGTAGGCCGTTGAAGGTTTATCTTGTATCTCATAAACATATATCTTAATAAGGTTGCATTGGGGTCTCTCTGATCTAGTCTATCATCTCTGCTCGTGCGTTTAACTTGTCATTGCAATTAAGCTATTGCAGCATTATAATTCATAAACAATAAAGGCAAGAGTATCATAATCCATGACAAACTTTAGTAATTACTCAACAATCAAGAGATAGTAGAAGAAAAAAACATTCTATAAGATTTTCAATCACTACAGTAATTAATTGGGTCTGTGTATGTCCTGTAAAAATCATTTGAAAGTTCTAGTTTTTTTATTTTTTGCAACATTGTCACGGACCCCCTGTGCGGTCGCCGCGGACCCTAGTTTGGGAAACTCTGGTCTAGAGCACCGGCCCAGTTTCCACTACCAAAACGCTGCTGCACCGAACTGCTTGCTTGTTTTTTTACATGACGTTGGAATCACGTTGGTATGACGTCAAGAGCAGCAATAACTTAAAACAATGAATTAGGGGTATTAGAATACAATTAGGAGGGGGGAGATTGGGGATCAGTACGCGACTTTTCGGCGTGACCGATTTGACGTGAGACGTCTAGACGTTGAGGCGATTCGGCGTGGAAAGGTGTGATTTGTGAGCGGACGTAATTATCGCGTTTCGCTCTAGAATGTGTGAAAAGACGAATCATCACGTTTTACAAGTGCTAAAAGTAAACAATAAACGACTATATATTTATATACGGCTTTATAAAAGTTTCGCGAGATATTATTTTAAAGAAGTTCGAAATTGTTGGACTTAAGTTTAACCAAAAAGTGGTGAGAAAATTGTTCTGCAACTTTCAGTATTTGTTTTCGTTTTATATAACATGAAATGCAATTGCGCGTTTAAGAAACAATTAATAAGCGCTGCGACTGCACTTTGATTTCCATTTTTTGATCAGTATGCAGCAAAAACGAATGTAAAAAAGATTAAAAACAAGAAATTTTTGTTGACGAAAAATAAATGCGTAGAAGTCAAGGCCTCGGTTTGGTCGACTGTGGCTCACTGAAGTAAACTTAATCGAAAGTAAAATGCTTGATTATAAATTTATTATGCGAGCAGCCCTACACGTTATGCCCAGACGTTCAGAATGATTGTGGCTACCGCGATATCGCACACACGCTTCGTGATTTGGACTTCCTCGAGACTTTCATGAAAACTTGAAACAGTTTGCTGCTTTTGATATTTTGAGTGAAGTTGTGAAATATTTAGCTAAAATAGATTTTTGAAAGCGTTTTTGTGAAATGCAGTAATTAGTAACATTTAATTTGATAAACTTGTAAAATCGTTCGTTTATGAATCTTGCCGAAAAAATTTTTAAACGTCCGAAATTTTTTGAGCAAATCAAATAATTACATCACAAAAATAAACCCAGACCACAGCAACTATCAAAAAAGCCACTGCTGAAATAAAAACGGTAGAACTATTTTAAGGTTGAAAAGGTCTTGAAGATGTAGTCAAAAAATAATGGTCTGGTTTAGACTGAAACATTGTTTGCAATCATAAAATGTCAATTTTTGAATTTTTTATGAAACGTGGTAAAAGAAGATGTGAACATCAGTTGATCATAGGTGCAGCTCTATCACTCTTATGCTTGGTAGGTGAGTAACCATGTGTTGACAATTAAAATTAAATGCCGTGTAGGGCTGCTCGTATAATAATCAAGCATTTTACTTCCAATTTAGTTTACTTCAGTAAGCCACAGCCGACCATGCCGAGGCCTTGACCTTTACGCGGGTATATTTTTCGCCAACAAAAATTTCTTGTGTTATTTAATCTTTTTTACGTCCAGCTAATGCACATTTTTTGCTGCACATTGATCAAAAAATGAAAATCAAAGTGCAGTCGCAACGTTTATTAATTGCTTGTTAAACGCGCAATTGTATTTCATCATATATATCTATAAATCGAAAACCAAATGCTAAACGTAATAAAACAATTTTCTCACCACTTTTTGGTCAAGCTTACGTCCAACAACTTTGAACTTCTTTAAAATAATATCTCGCGAAACTTTTATGAAGCCGTAAATATAAAGTCGTTTATTGTTAACTTTTAGCACTTCTAAAACGTGATGATTACGTCTTTTCGCACATTCAAGCGCGAAACGCGATAATTACGTCCGCTCACAAATCACACCTTTCCACGCCGAATCGTCTCAATGACGAGTCGGTCACGGCGAGACGTCTCACGTCGAATCGGTCACGCCAAAAAGTTCTGATCCGTTGGGGATAGGGTTAGAAACTAAAGCTAATATAACTTAGGGGTTGGTGTGTACAAAGAGTAATTTGAAAAGAAAAAGGCCGCCGGTGCTGCAAAGTAGACATTGCCTAATATAAACAAACTCATCTTTTTCCTGAGAAATTGAAATGTAGCAGTGCCATAGTTGCTCCGAAAAATCTATAACTTGTTTTGCTGGCACATAAAAGAGCATATTCAGAGCGTAAGAAAATAATTTTGGAAATACACACATAATCATTTGCAAATGACTTAGCAGTGTCTCCATGACGAGTTCAATTCACAACTGGAGCCCATAGCACTTCGCATTTGATCTGAGAGACTGCTGATTTGAAGAGCGTAACTCATTGCGCAATCTCCTTCAACCATTGCTGATTTTTTTTCCACTAGAGCTTTGTATCAAACAGGCCTACCTTTTGACTTAAAAGAATACAACCATATTTTTTCTAGTATTGTGTAAAACGCAAATTGAAACCCAGAATATGGGACAACTTGAGCTAGAGCGGGTGTCAGACCCCTGTAAAAGCCTCGAATTCCTTCTTCCCGAAACATCTTCCATCCTAATTCTCTTACTGTTTTATACATCTGCAATAAAATAAGTGATGCTATGAAAAATATAGAAATGGCAATTGATCAACCGAAGGAAAAAAACACAATATCGTAAGTAATATACACTCACAATGAAGAACATAGAACGACACCATAATAAAACTGAACCATTTCACTTTTGCCGTGACTGTTCTTAATTTGGTTTATGTTTGGTTCTTAATTTGGTTTATGTTTGATTTACATTTCTAATTGGAGACATAAAATCAAAATAACAACCTCAATTAACCAAATTTGTCCAAGTACCAACGACTTTAAATTGGTATTCAGAGCTTTCTTGCTTCATGCTTAGCATCAAAGGAACAGTGTGGAGAGCAAACTGGCTGGATCACTTGTTGCGCGGTTGGGAAAAGAACTTAGTGGTATTCCCCCGTCTAAGTGTGGTCAACAGATGGCTGGCAACTCTTAAGCTGTAAGGGAGCTCGTTATAGTGCTTTGATTGCTTTCTCGTGATAGAAGAATAAATAAGCGACTTAATACAAAAAAAAAAAAATTACGAAGTACAGAAGGGGACATTTTTAAGTTTCACAGGTAAATCTTATTTAATGCGAGTTCAAATCTATTAATTTTAGTAAGCTATCAAGTGAAATTTTTTGTGAGTTTGATACCCAATCATAAAAGCAAGCTGTGTAACTGAATTATAAGGCAACAAAGTACACTGATACTCAATAGCACAAAATAAACTCAAAACAGGTAACAAAAAACATGGCAATTTATCATTACTGTATGACTTTTCTTCATGTCAATAATTGCTTCTGAAATACAACTTAATAGCACATTTCAGGTCATCATGTAAAATGTACGCAAATAAATAAAACATAACGTTAATAACATCCAGAGTTGCTATGAATTAAAATTTTACTTACAACTGGCTCTTTTTGGGCAGCAAAGCGAGTTCTTAAAACATCCACAGGTTGGGCTGCAAAACTAGCAACTGATCCAGACATACAACCACAAATGAAATGGCTAAAAGCAAGAATAGTGTGATCATCACGTCTATGAGGATAAAGCTTGTGTGCCATACCGGTAAAATATTGAAAAGTGCTGAACTGAAAATAAACAGAAATGTTTTTATGCGTGTTTACAGTTTTTGTTGGTGATATAAGCAAGATTTTAAAAGCAAAACAGGAGTTTACAGCAGGATTTACAAAATGTAGGATTAAAAATTATGGTCCATATCACTGCTTGCCAATAGATATTTGAGACAAGTAAGCAATTTTGGTAAAATTTTTCCGGAAAGTGTTAACCAGAATAAACTTTTGGCCAAATCTAAATCAAAGGGTTTAACTTTTTAGTTCAAAATATAAGGACTATACTCTACAACAGGGTGGTCCAACTTAATTATATCGCGAGCCATAAAAAGCTGTCTACTTATTGCGCGGGCCAAAGCATAATAGAAGATGTTGCTACTTGCTAGATCAACATAATTGTAAGGTACAACGAAAATATAAAATTTGTTTAATTTTATTTGTAACTCCAACATGTGTTAAAGTGCGTCGCTGTGTCCTTTTTCTGACTTATTGTTGTTTATTTTACTGTGGGTATTCTCCGGCAAGCCAGAAATAAAATGAACTACCGGTACTACGATTGACGTTAATTCGGCATTTTGCGAAAAAGATCTAATTTATCAAATAAAAATCAAATCTTCAAATTATACTCGCTGTTTTAAGCGTGTAGCATGTTAGCAGGGCCATCTACGCGCTCATGCAACTCAGCTTCTTTTGAACAAAAATTGCCATGGCCCCCCCTTTTGACTCTGCCTTTTATTAAAAAAGAACAAAACTAATGGTGCCAAGTGACTGAAATATGCTCGACTCTTTTGAGGTTTCTGTAGCTCGTGACCAGGGATGGATCATCACAGCATGTAAATTTTCAAAATGTTTCTGGGGGAGCATGCCCCCAAACCCCCCTAGAACTTTTCTTGTTTCTCAATCAGCTTCAACTTTGTTTGGCCGAAAAAAAAATACCCTTGAAAAAAATGTGGAAATTATGGTCCCCCCTTTTGAAATTTCTCGCTATGCCATTGGGTGCAGCAGTGGTGAGGGGTTGGCAACACTGCGTCTGCTTTGACCGACCTAGAATTTGAACCCCAACCTTCTGCTCCAGAGGTGCAAACGTTAACAACTTGGTCATCTGGTGTAGGTAAGCTTACTTTGCAGGAAACGTAATCATCAACCGCACAAAACAGCTGTAGCTGTCTTTTTTCAGTAAGGTTAGGCAATTAAAAGCGATCGTGAATTGGACTCTATACGACCAAGAGTTTAAAGCAAGCAACCAAGCGTTTGGAAGTCGAGTGTTTTATCATTTTGCTTATTGGTCCCGGCTCGTTCTCCTTGCTACCATCGTAGACCTGCCCTTCGGCTCCTGCAATTGCAACAAACTAACAAGTAGGGATGTGCCGAATACCGAATATACATCCGGTATCCGGCGTTTTTTGAGGTATCTGGTATCCAACCGGATAATACTTCGCTATCCAGCCGGATACCGGATATTTTTAAAGTTCAGGAAAATTGCGTAGAGTAGACTCGGTAAAAATAAAATTTACCTTTTCAATCTATGTGAAAAAATTTGGTGCAAGTTTGAAAACTTTAACTTCGTTTGGACTCTCTACAAAAATTAGAACCAAGTCCAAACCTTAGACTGCGTTGGTAATTTTTTATATCAAGTGGATTTGAATTTAGTTTACAAATTCATTTTTTCGGCGCTGCGAGTTTTGTCATGAGGAAAGTCACTTCAATGGTGTAGCAGTAAGGCAGTAATCAATCGGCATCAAACCGCGACAGTATAATTTCGATGATCACCACCATTGTCTACCATGAAGACAATGCAAATAATTTACGTTTAAAAGCCCGTCTTCTGTCCTATAACATGCACGTTCGTTTTTTCTTCGAAATGAAAAAAACAAACGCAATGCGCAGCCGACATACGTGCCAATTTTTTCTCGAAGGCAAACGACAAGGTGGAGAGAATTTTTATAGAAACTTTGTTTTCTGCGTTCAAAAAACGACGTTTCAAGGTACCAGCAGCTTTGTAATGAATGTGGTTCTGCTTTTCAAATGTTGTACGGTTTTGTAACGTTAAGTAAGTTGAAGTCTTTAATTCAACATCCTTAGTTCATCAATTGACTGTTTGTGTTAAGGTTTGACGTAATTCACCCATCATTGCAGATTTACCGCAGGATCGACTTTCGCAGCAATTTTATGGTATTTATAAACTATAAAACTTCCTTTTTTTTAGTAGCTCTGATGATAGCGCAAAGCAAGTGAAAATTTAAATTCAAACTTGCCTTTTACCGACCGCTTAGCGTATTGGTTCAAGACATCGCTATCGGTGAGGGAGGTTCGCCATTGTTGCGACGTTGTTTTTTTTTTTTTTTTTTGGAGTTCGAAATTGTGTGGCACAGGCGCAGAGATCGGCTCCGCCACTCGTTACATGCTTCGGCGTAATACCGCGAGTATAATGATGATTTGAACTTTTTTGAAGTTTGCTTTCGATGGGTATCACAAATTGCTCACAAGCGCAAAACCGCAAAAATCAACATAATGAGTAGTAATTGTTAACTCGATTGCTTTACTCGTAAAATCACGCCGCTGACGCAGGCCACACGCTTGATGGTTTTCCTCTCCCTTTGTATATAGTAGGGATAGCGAACCTTTTTACGTGGTGGGTCAAATATACGGTCGTAGACAGAAAAAAAAGTGGGTCACGGATGTAATGACATTGATGAGAGCTTAAACTAGGAAAGCAAACAATAAAACAAAAAATGGTCTTCGCGCCTTCCGATGTTCCGAATTCCGCCGAAATCTATGCAAAGAGCCAAAAAAAAGGTCTTCACTTCATAAATTCCCAGCTTTCCGCAAATAGGCTATTGGGTGTGAACAGCAAATAAAAGGTCTTCAATGCCACAGCA
Source organism: Trididemnum miniatum (assembly GCA_964006365.1). Taxonomy (NCBI): domain Eukaryota; kingdom Metazoa; phylum Chordata; class Ascidiacea; order Aplousobranchia; family Didemnidae; genus Trididemnum; species Trididemnum miniatum. The sequence continues at coordinate 10,245,852 of OZ023241.1, read as the reverse complement.
TAGGCAGATAAACTTTTCTTCATTACGCAAATGTTTGTTACGGTTTTTTCCTACAGTTTTCGAAACTACAAGTGGGTCACTGAAATCTGCAAGTGGGTCACTTTTAATGTAGTAATGAAAACACCCCGGAGGCTGGACATATGTTGCCTCCTTCGGTATTAGATCTGAGGAAGCACTGTTCCTGCTCCCGCCGATTAGACGCCTATGGTGGCTGACTGACTTGGCGTCCGATTTTCAGCGCACTCTTCACCAAAATCCACACTTTTAACGTGATTCTTCTTACTCGAAAATAAAGCCCAGCGTTGAAAACGTGTTGATACACAAACGTAGTGTCGTGGATCGTAGTTGAATCAAAAGCAAGCAATAAGATGGTCATTATATCAACTGAGCTCCTGCCGCTCGATCGCGTTGCCGATTCGGCCAACTTAGAGTAATGAAGTCCATTCTTAATAGTGATGTACCGATACTTAAGTATCGGTATCGGAGGTATCGGCCTGTTTTTATGGTATCGGGTAGTAGTATCGGTATCGGTTATATCTAGCCGATACCTTTAAAGGCCACACAAATGGTGAAAAAATATTTTTTCATCAAACTCATGTTTTTTCATACCAGTAGATGATAGGAAATTTCATCAGGAAGCCAAATATGTAAACATTTTTGTACATTTCAAACCCCTCAGAAGTGGCCCAGAAATAATTATTAAAAGCACACTTTTAGTTGAAGTTTAAAAGAAAGATTATGTAGTTTTATTGTGCTGTATTACTGGTTTTGTAGTGCCAGACAGTTAAATTGATTCTATTGCGTTGGTTTGTGAAATTTTACGATTTTGAGAAAAGGGAGTGAGGTATAGGAGAGCAGAAAGATCAAAAGAACTTTTTTAACAATTTTTCTGGTATGTCTTTACAGGAGTTCACATTGTTCTTTATTCATTCATAAGTCTACAGTTTGCTGTTAGGCTGAAAAGTGAAGTAAATCAAAACGAGTTGATTTTTAATTTAGCAAAACCCAGTCAGTAAAATGACTTCTAATAAAAGCATTGCATGGAAATTTTTTAAAGTTAAAGCCTCTGATGCCAAGAAAGTTTTTTTTTATGTATATACCCTTTTTATTTTAACTTACCAAAGTGTTTTTTTTGATGAAAAAGCTGCAATTTGCTAATTTTTTTTGTCAACTTTTTTAGTTTTGACTTCAATGTGCGTGGCTGAGGGCAGTTTGTTTGATAAAAAGAGCTTGCAGTTGGTGAATGTTTTTGCTTGCTGAATAACAGCACTATTTCCCAGTTTTGACTTATTTGTGAATGCTGTTTGTTCACTAATAGTTGCAACTAGCTTAGTCTTTTTCGACATTTAATTTGCTCAACTTTTCTTTTTCAGATTTGCAACAATATTGTAATGAAGAAGAAGAAGAACAATTTATTTGTTGCTAAAACACGTACAGAATATGTACATAATAACATAGAATCAGAACTATTTATATTAAGCAACAGGCAGCTGCGAAGGGACCACTGGTCTTCAAGTCAAGCAGCGACCATCAATCAGGACACACATGTTGGCAGAACTTATAAATAAAGAAAAAAAAAATAATAGAGAAAAAAAAATGTAATAGAGAAAAAAAAAGGAAATTAATTCAGATTATACTTGTGTAAAAGAAGTTCTTTAAAACACAGTTTAAACTTGGAAAAAGATAGTTTTTTGATGTCATGTGGAATGCTGTTCCATATTTTCGTACCAGTAAATTTAATGGAGTGCTGGGCGCGTGTTGTCATAAAGCGAGGTAAGAATATGGTGTCTTCATGAACGTTTCGGCGAGTACAATAATTTGAAACATTTGAGGAATAATTAAAATAATCGTTGAATACATTAGCAAGTTTATTGTGAGTAATTTGATACATTAACTTCGCAATTTCAAAAGTGTAAAGATCTTCGAGCTTTAAAATTTGATACTGGTGATATTGAGGTGTAATTTTTTTTCTAACTGATGTCTTTGAAATTATTCTCAGAGCTTTATTTTGTAAACGAATTAGTTTACCTAAATATGAACTATAAGTTGAAGCCCATACAGGTAGAGCGTAAAGTAAATGAGTATGTACAAGTGAATAATATAGATTAATTAGGTTATTCCTTGGAAGATAATAACTTAATTTTGCAATTATGCCAATAGAGCGAGCGATTTTGCGCTCAAGGAAATCAATATGTTTCCTAAAAGAAAGCTGATCATCAATTATGACTCCCAAGTATCTAGCCGATTCAGAGAATTTAACAGTTTGGTTATCAAAGGTAAGAGTAAAGGGTGGTTCAGGAGTACGTAAATATGGAGAAATTAGTAAAGCTTCAGTTTTCGTTGTGTTAACCAGTAGGCCATTGGTTCTCATCCACTGTAAGACATTAGAAAGCTCAGTATTTGCAAGAACTTCTAAGTCAGTAAGTGTTTCTGCAGTGATTGAAAGAGCGGTATCATCAGCAAAGAATCTTGGAAGAGTTTGCAAACAAGAGGGAAGGTCATTAATATAGATTAAAAACAATAATGGACCTAAGATGGATCCTTGCGGGACGCCATAGTCGATTACTTTATCAGAGGAATTAGTATTGGCTATAGAGACAAATTGTTTTCTATCATTTAAATACGATTTCAGTAGAGAATTAGCCACACCACGAATACCATAGTGTTCCAATTTCTTGATCAATTTACTGTGTGGCACAGAATCAAATGCTTTTCTGATATCTAAGAATAATAAAGTTGTATATTGCTTGGAGTTAATATTATCAAAGCAAGATGTAATCAAGTCCAATATCGGATGAGTTGTAGAACGGTTGTGTCTAAAACCATAATGGCTTGAAACTATTGTCTTATTACGCTCTCAAAATGATAGAAGTCTGTTGTAAATTATGCGTTCAAATAGTTTAGAAATAGAAGTCAGTAGCGAAATAGGACGATAATTATTTAATAGGTCAGTAGATCCTTTTTTAAATATAGGGATAACTTTTGCTGTTTTCAGCTTATTTGGAAATATGCCATATGTAAGGCAGTGATTTAGCATTACAGACAAGGGATAGGAAAGAATAGGGGCAGCAATCTTTAAAAAATAAGGATCTATGTCATCATGCCCACCAGCTTTATTTAGCTTCAGGGAGTTGATTAGCGTCATGATTTCATATGGGGTTGTAGGTTGTAAATAGATTGAATCTGGGCAAGCGTTTTTTAAATAAAGTATTTCATCATCTGTAGAATTAGCTTGGACACTGTTTGCAATAAATTTACCAACATTAACAAAGTGATGGTTAAATTCTTCTGTGATTTCATGTACGTCTGAGATAGTTGTGCTGTTAATTTTAATAAGATTAGGAACCCTAGAGTTTTTCTTTGATGGTAATAGAGTACGCAAAATGTCCCATGTTTTCTTAGGATTATCTTTACATTCATTTAACTTTTGGTGGTAAAATAGTTTTTTAGCAAGCTCTTTGACTTTGGTCAATGTGTTAGAATACATCTTGTAGCATGATTTTGCCACAGGTGATCCATTAATATAGTGAGTATTGTGCATTTTTTGCTTTTTTTTGATGGATATGAATAACCCTTTCGTGATCCATGGTTTACTTTTCAAACGCCTCTGTTTTCTAGACAGCTGTTTAAGCGGGGCATGAGTGTTAATTGTTTCAGAATAATGATGAATAATGATAGATACCATATGTAGAAAATTATCCAAATGTAAAAACATGCTAGATTTAGTAAATGCATTCTTTGGTGCTGCTTACAAAAGCTTTTATTTATGGTGCCCAACAGATGGAAGTATCGGTGGTATCGGTGGTATCGGTATCTGCTCTAAATGTTGGTATTGGTAGTAGTATCGGTATCGGCTAAAAATGTGGTATCGGTACATCACTAATTCTTAATGACTCAACGCTTTTGAAAGTTTACTGTGTGTCACATGACCTCATGCAATAGTTTCATGGCTCGCTAGTCGAGCAAAACGACAGTGTGGAGTCGTGCACAAAAAACATCCAAATATTAATTTTGGCTTAGTGCTACTATCCGATATCCAGCGGATTGTAACAAACCGGATATCCGGTAAGTTAGATTTGCCGGATATGCGGTATCTGGCAAATTTGCTATCCGGCACATCCCTACTAACAAGTAATCCATTGCAATTCGATAAATAAAACACAACATAAGTTATGAAGCGAAGCAGTATAGCCTGTTCAAAAAGACATTAAAAAAACAAAAACCTAAACTCAGTCGAAAACTACAAAACCAAAGACTTGGTAAATATTTTCAAACCTGAACGCGCAAATCACCGTAACTCATTGCTGGCCAAGAAAATTACTTTGCGGGCCAAAATTGGCCTGCAGTTGGACCACCCTGCTCTACAAAACTTCAATTCTGATTTTAAGTCAAAAACTTGGATCAGACTTGCCTTCAAATTCCTGAAAACTTTGAGCAAATGTTAAAACTTTTACCAGGACAAATTTGAACTTACTAAAACCATTGCAGTCTACATGTTTATAACAGTGGACAATATTTTCAGCAATCACAGCCCAATAGCTTTGACAAGGTACCAAAATTTGTTTCTATACATGAAAATTAGTGTCACAAAACTGAGAGTCAGCAAGATAACTAAAATTTGTTTCTATACACAAAAACATTATGCTGCAAAAACACAAGATGAAATTACATTATTTACCAAAACGGTCATTGTGCTTGAAATGTGCGTTATCCACCAGTATTTATTTGCATCAACCATCAGTGATAAAACAAACTTAAGTACAATGTTAAACCAATTACAACACAACACATTCAAACTGTCAAATGCAGTGAACCAAACAGTAGTCAGTCACCTGCAAGCCACCATAAATCATAGACAAACATTGGGCAGGCATGTGTCCTTTCCAAAATGCAGAAACTCCTTCTTCCTTTAAGATAGTTTGAATGGCTTGCAAAATTCCAGTGTACTTTAACTGGGAACGATATTTGCCTGGCTGCAACTGCATAATTTTATGATTAATACAGGAATACCAGCACACTTCACATCGCAGTTTCCAAATATCGTTGTACCAACAGGCCAATTTGTTTACTTAGACTACCAAGCACTTTTTTCTAAAGCCTTCTAAATCGCACTTAAGCTGTGATAAAATTGTGCAAAACAGTTCGGTACAGGTAATCTAGTCTATCAGCAGTATACATCAACAATGCTTGAGCTGTTGAGTTCACAATCAAAACCGACAACCATTCGCTAACGTTATGCAGTAATCAACCCACCTGAAACCGAATTTTTAATACATCCAAAGGACAAATTATCGCTCTTGTCACAATTCCTCCGAGGAAACCAGCCACAAAAGATTCAGAAAAATGTAAAGTTTTTTCATGATCGTATCCAACCATGCTACTGTGACTAAAAGCAACTCCGGCCAACTTACAAAGAAGAGATGATTAGGTCTGCAGAGTATACCAATATGAGAATTTCTCAATACAATTTGCTAGATTCTGTCATATCAGTTGCTACGATTGGCAATTTCAATCAGTTTCATCAGACAATACCAATTTCATGCAGGTCTCGCAATTTGTCATAATTTCTGCTGGAGACTGAGTTGCCAGATATTTTAATAGTTTTGTAGAAGTCAAAAAGTTCCAGAAAACACTTGCTTAGCTTTTACCAAAATTACCTAGGGTCAAGGTTGAAAATATCAATTAGAAATCGATATTCTCTACTTTTTCGTCATCGAATGCAAAAATTCTCTACTTTTTTTTTCATTATCGATTAGGGCTTTTCCCTACTTTTTTGCGTGGTAAATCGATATCAATTAATCAATACTTTTTTTTTTCTGAATAAGTTCTTTCAAAATTTTTAATTTTTTGTTATTTTTAGCACCTTATCTGCTTTTGTGATGTTTGCAGGTAAATATTTTTTTGCAGGTAAATATGTTTGCAAGTAAATAGGTAAATATTTAACGGCGCGCCGCTTGTCGTTTGGAAAAAACGATTTTGTGACCCATGTTTTTTGAGCTTATTTAGACCATAATTTGTCCGATATTCGTATATCCGCTGACTCGTCCAGTGTACGCCTAGTCCAGAGGTGGCGAACCTATGGCACGCGTGCCAGATGTGGCCCGCCGCAGATTTTCTCTGGCACGCCATTTGATACTTTAATTTTGATTTCGGTTAACTCAGGGGTCTTAAACCTTTTTTACACAAACGCTTCTTTTCGGAAAGTGTGGGTCCAAATTGCTCCCACAAAGCCTTCACGTGCGTAGGGCCAGGGAAAGATCCAGAGGGGGATGTGGGGGATGCATAAATAATAATTTTCCATTTTTATGATTGAATAAAATTTTTCCCTAACTTTGAACCTCTTCATAACAATATGCCTGAGTCGCCTGAAGCACGCATAATCGAGACTGTACGAACAAAATACATCGTATTTGATGAAGCACTCAAAATTAAGGGCCAAAAATATACACAAAATTTGCCTGAAAATTGTTCAAAAATCAGTGAAATGGCCATTACAGTACGCCTTACGTAAATTTTCAAAAATATTTCGGGGGAGCATGCCCCGGACCCCCTAGAGTTGTTTTTGTTACTTAAGTTGCTTAAAATTAACTCTGCCGAAAAAAACTACGCTTGTAAAAGTGACCAAATTTGATTGCCCCCTCCCTGAAAAAACTTCTGAATACGCCCCTGACATGAAGCATTTCCAAAAGGCTTATTTGCGCTCGTTTCCGGTTCTAAACGTCTTTGTATTTTGTTAACATTCAACCTAATTCAAAAATTTAAAATTACATCTCCCCACATGAAAACTTTCTAGATCCGCTCCTGCATAGAGCCACTATTTTTCCCACTGAAAACATTTGAGGACCAAAACAATATAACAAAAAAGGTCTTCACGTCTGCTGAACCACTTTCTCCACAGTTCATTAAATATGCTGCCACTAAATTTGAATTCGATTCCATTGAAGAACCATGCGATAAAGTCTCATTGATACTTGCTTTATGACAATAAATTCATTATGTTTTTGTTTTGTTTAGTGCAATGGCACGGCATTAACATGCCAAACTTTATTTTTAATATTTTGGCACGTTTGCCGAAAAAGGTTCGCCACCCCTGGTCTAGTCCATAGCTACAGACTTGGACAACTAGATAATTCTAGTTTTCTAATTACACTAATTAGAGCGAAATGCCGCTAATCTAATTCTAATCTAATTTGCGAAATGTGTCTATGCTCTAATTCTAATCTAATTTCCGGTTTTGCCGAAAATGCTAGTTTGTCCAACGGCATTTTTCAACAAGTTATGCAAGAATATCCTTTGTGCAAAAAAAAAATATATCCCTTATGCAAGGAAAACCAGTGCCAAGCCGCCATCGCATTGCTTAGTTATAGTAATTGTGACGAATAGTAGCCATAGTGACATAATAACTATTTTATACTGTAGTAACTTGTAGTGTAGTAAGTTAGGATATAGAATCTAGATAGTGTAGAGTAGGCTGGCAAAGCGGCTATGCATGGAAAATTACTAGGCCTACGCCTTTTCGATACACACACAGTGTTTCTGGAAGTTAGTTTTAGAACTAAATGTTTTGCATAGCCTAGCGGCGTGCATTAGCAACAATCTTCATTATCATTGCATCATGACAAGAAACTGTTCAAGATTGCTGTAGTAACGATAGTGCTAGAATAAAAACTTTTGTTCGAAGATTGTTTCAGCACCACAAGTTGGAATAAACAATAGTAGGCCTGATAGTACTTGTATGTTGTTTTACATGCTATACTAGGCTGCTATATCAGCACTAAACTACATTACTTATAACCTAAAGTTAGAAAAATTACTGTCCTTTTACTTTTTAGCCGTAGAGACAATCGCTGCATAGTGCATATCACATCACTGATTGTCTGCACAGATATCTGATGATGAGGCTCTTCTCGAACAAACGTGAAGGCCTCATTACTGTAGGCTACCTACTCAATTACTATAAATAATGTACAGTATTGGGTGGCGTTAAAAAAACAGAAAACATTTCTAGTTTTCCGTGTTCTTATCCTTCAGTTTTCGAAAGAGTAGGCGTAAGCAGCGTTCATCAATACTGATGTGTACGAATAGGTGTCAAAAACTAAGCGTTCATGTACTGTAAACCTTTATCAGCCCAAAGGCGGCGAGAATTCTTTCGTGTAGTACCGCCACTTCGCGGTTTTTCACTTATCGCAGTGGTGTCTGGACCGCATTAACCTCGATAAACGAGGGTTTACTGTATACCTATTTCTTATTCGTTCTAATTTTAATTCGGAAGTTGATTTCATTTCCAAGTTTTTGCGAATTCACTAATTCTAGTTCTAATCTAATTTGGAAAAACTGTGTAGCTCTAATTCTAATTCTAATCTAATTTGGAAAAACTGTGTAGCTCTAATTCTAATCTAATTTGGAAAAGCCGAAATTTTTCTAGTTGTCCAAGTCTGCATAGCTATGCCTTCGAAACCAACATTATCCACTTTGCCTTCCCAAGTCCCCCCCCCCACTAGCATTAACATATGTTGACGCTGTCGCTGTCAACTGAGTCACAGAAAATTATCGATTTGACGTTATCGATTGATCGACATTCTCTACTTTTTATTTTTGTTATTGAATGTAGGAATTCGCTACTTTTTTTGAGGTATCGAATATCGAATTATTCTTTACTTTTTCATTATCGATTTCCAATCTTGCCTAGGGTTTACTACGGAAACAAGCTATTACAATGTTGATGAGCTATTCCTGAAAAACAATGAAATATTATTGCGTAAGTTTTGAATTGATGTTTTTGTAAATGTGAAAAAATGAGTGGATAATTTCAAGGAAATGGTTTCTTTCCACTCGTCATTCGAATCGGAGAAGGCTACATTGTTTTTATTATGGCGCATTTTTTTAACTCACACGCCAAGACCGCTAAACTTGCCTTTTCTTTCAAACGTGAAGCAAACTGCGTCAAACTTGCTTCACTTTTTTTAACTTATCGCCGATAAATTATATCTCGATAAATACCCATCTCTGACTGCAGATTTGAAATTGAAACAAAGGCTCGATCCGAATTCCGAACAATGACGATCCGAATGCAAACAAGTACTGATCAATTTTAGAGTGTCTCTCTGGGGCGTAGCCAGGGGGTAAAGGGGGCAATTGCCCCCCCCCCCCGAAATATTTTTAGTTACCACTAGCCTACAAACGCGGATACTAATGCTATAACGTAAATCTACTAACAACGCAAGCAGGGACGGATTAAGACCACTCGGGGGTACCCGTGTGTCCTTTTTTGCCAAAAAACTACGCTAAAATGAGTGTTTCTTTTGTATAAACCCTAAAAATTCATGGCGGCTAGGGGCTCTGCCCCTACACCCTTTTAGCCTCCTGCGGCTGGGGGCTTCGCTCCCAGCCCCCGGTTGTGTCCACCCTTTGCCAAATCCTGGGTGCGCCACTGGACAGCCTTATGAAGTTTTGCCCCCTCCCCCCCGAAATTTTGGACTGGCAACGCCATTGGTGTCTCTATACAGCTTCCAATTACAAGGGCGTAAGCAAGGGGGGGAAAGGGGTTCAATCCCCCCCCCCATTGGTTTGGCAACGCTTGTGTTTTTAAAGCCGATATTCGTCGATTTGTCATAAAAACAATAATTTTGGTCCTTGCTTCATCTGCGATTGTTGTAACTTCACAGCATAAAACCACTGTCCTAACGTTGCTTAATTACGAAGTGTGATTGTTGCGCCACAATATTGTTTATCGCTTTTGCACAATCGCGGTTTAAAAAAGCGTTGGCCCTTGGCCGATGTTGATGTATAGTAAGGTGAGAACAATAGCTACTGTAGCAGATAAAATAAACAAATAACTGAGGTTTTTTCAAATTGTTGTAAACAGAAAAGCTCACAGTAACTGAGGGAGACTGCGAAGGAAGCTTGCGCTCTTCGAGTCAGCATCAGCCACCCGGTATATTAACGTTCATAGGCGCACGCAGAGGGGTCACGGTACCATGCCCCCCACTTTGGCCCAGTAATAAGGTGCTAAAACCTAACTTTCAATCTGTAATTTCTCAAACTAATAATGGTTGCAGCCTCCTTTCACTTGTTTTAGCCAAGCTTCTGCTTTTAGACATAAGCTGCAAAAATATTTTTGCATTGTTTATAGTGACTGCACCCAATGTATGCCCTTTTTCGATAAAAAAGTGTGCCAAAATGAGTGTTTTTTATACGAAAAACGCAAAAATTCGTTGACAGCTGGGCGCGCAGGCCCCAGATCCCCGGTTGTGTCCCCCCACTTTACCAAATCTTGGGTGCGCCACTGTATATGTCAGGGGCGTAGCCTATCCAGGGAGGCCGCTGGGGTCGTGCCCCCCCCCGCTGAAATATAAGCTGATACATATCTCCAGTAAGCGGTACAGTGGTGGAAACATGTGGAAACAGGACATCTGGACGTAAAAACTTTTTTTTCTTTTTTGGTTTTCACCGATATTTTCAGTGGAAACGGAAACAGGAAATTACGGCCCCTTCCCTTCCCCCTTTTCAAATTTCTGAGCACGCCCCTAAATGTCAAATGCGATCGGCTCCCACCGTGAATCGAACCCATCTCGAAGGATCTGTCACGTGCACGCAGTACCGCTGGACCACGTATACTATAGCTTGCGATGAGTTTTTGTGGTATAGACGACATACTATTGTGATATAGCTTCCGCTCTTCGCTTACGAAAGTATGAATCTCTGCCTTGCGCAACCGCGTCATAAGTAACAACACTGAAAATAAAATCCGGCCAAGTGTGTCAACCCCTCCCCCCCCATCGAAAATTTCTGCCAACACCACTGTCCAATTATGATGATGAAGGATTGAGGATTACTTGACCGGTTGCAAGATACGAAATTAGATTCCATATAATTACAAAGGCGAGACAATTTCATGATTTAAACAATGGGACAAAATACAATTTTGTTTTCGCTGAAGAATCTTTTGTGATCAGTCTGGTCCAATTATGCTTCAAGTATGCAGTGGCGTAAAGCCAGGGTTGGGAAACGATACCTAAAAAAGTAAAGAAATAATCGATATTCGATAGTCCACCAAAAAATAAAGAAACAATCGATTTCGATGGTAGTTTAAAAAAGTAAAGAATAAAGAATATTGTAATCGATATCCGATATTAGGCTACACTGAGCATTTAACGGTGTACGTCAAGCATTTTGTGAGATGTCCTCACATTCATACGGTAACTAACAGACAAACGACGGACATGGCATGCGAAGCAACTTCGCTACAAAAAAAAATTTTTTAGTTCTTTTTGGCACAAAAAAAGATTATCAGCAAAAACATAGTAATGACATACCGACGATTATTTTGAATTTAGCCTATTAAAGTGAGATAAAGTAACCTGAACAAAAAGAATCGAATATGGAATATCGAATTGCGCCGAAAAAAGTAAGGACAAGGCATGTTCGATACTCATTCCAAAAAGTAAAGTCTCCAGTGCATTCGATAAACAAAAACTACAGAATTTCGCAATCGAATATCGATTTTAATCGAATATCGATTACAATCGATTTTTCCCAACCCTGTGTAAAGTTGAAGTTTATTTGTTTTACCATAACGCACAAGAAAGTACAGGTAGGAAACAGCGAAAAGACCATTACTCGGTCATCTAGGTCAACTGCACCTTTTGCCATATCTTACTCTGACGTTAGTTAGTAAAAAGTAAACGCAAACACACACACACAGACAAAATAATAATAAAAAGTTGATCAGGTTGTCAGTGACGGCATAACTTTACGAAAATCAGAAAGGGGAGTTTAGCTTGGGATTTAAAGCTAATATAAAGCAGTGTTTAAAAAATAGGGTAAAAAAATAATAAGTAAAATACCAACATCCTGCATTACTTCAGAAAACATAAATTACAACTTCAAAAAACAATATGTAGGCTACACAACGCACAAGAAAACAGAAACTTAGGTTTTCTGCCATAATACTGGTACGCTATAATTCCAGGTAGGCCTTACAACTCAAATGGGGTTTTTAAACAATGTAATTCATATTTTAACTGTTAGTATTGGCTTTTGTATAAAGTGTTGTATATGTTGTATTTGTATATTGTATAATGTGTTGCCTAAAATACTTAATATGAGTTTCATCATGAGACAAAGCCGGCGCCAGAGCAGTTGGCTTAGGGGGGCCAAACGTTTATCAGGGGCAAACAAAGTTTGAAACAGTTGGCCAAATTATGCACTAAAGCCAAAGTTGGCTTGTTGATCGGGTAGGGGGAAAGTTCGATGATTAGGGAGGCCAGGCCCCCTGCCTCCCTCTGGCGCCAGCACTGTCATGAAACAAAAAGTGTTTGAAAATAAAATTTTTTGCATGAAATAAAAAAATCAAAAAAGGTTTTATTGCTTCGCCAGCAAGAACGCAAGCCCAGTGGCGTAGCTACCCGTTGGATCTTATGGATAAATCCAGGGGCGGCAAGTGCTGGAAACTACAGAAAATTTTATAGGCCTACATTAAAAACATTTTTGAAAATGGCTGGTGAGAGGGTGCATATTTCTCACCCTAGTCCTACCCCCCTGGATCCGCCCCTGACCGTAAGCTACAGAAACCATCAAAAGAGTCTGGCATATTTCAGTCACCTTGCACCATTAGTTTTGTTCTTTTTATTAAAAGGCGGAGTCAAAAAGGGTGGGGGTGACACAATGCTTCCTCCCTAAATACGCTCCTGCCTAGGAGCCTGAGACTAGGAGCTTGTGAACAGATAATAAGTTCGTTTAAAGAAAGTTTACACGCTTACAAACGTCGGTGAGGCTACTGTGTGTTATGCTAGCTAGAAGAAAGCTTGAGCTCATTAAGCTGTCTCCAAGTGACTTTTACTGAATTTAAGTTCATGGTACGCTTGGCGTATGTTGCGATAACAACGAGGGGTTCTGGTAACACAAATTTTAGCCCCCTCTACTTGAAAGTACTTCCGACGCCCCTGTGTGGGATGATGTGGGGTTCCACAGCCGGAGCCAACCTGCCAAGCTATAACCTTTCAAATAGCTTGTGCGGGTGACACAACAACGATATCGGTCTAAAGCTCTTTGGCATTGCTGACAGATCTTTGCCTGGTTTAGGTGTAACAATGATTCTTGCTTTCCGCCAGATTTTCGGAATTCTTTTGGTTTCTAAGCACCAGTTAAAGAGTTCCAGCAGCCATTTCCGCGCTACAGGCCTGAAATGTTTCAGTTTTTCTGTGAAAATGCCATCGAGACCAATTGCTTCTGGTGCGGTGCGCTTGAACCAATGACTGACTTAAAATGCAAGCCTTCTAATTCGTCACGGCATAAACAAAATAATTATGAGCAAGTTGCAACTGCTGGGAAAAACGATTTCTCAATTTACACGGCTTGATCTGCAAAAATATTTTTCTTCGATAATTTTTTAATCTGGCCTGCGATATTTGTTTTCATTAAGCTATTGAACAGTTTTATTCGAGTTCAAATGCAGAAAGATCATTTTTCGGTTTTATGATCAAAAATTTGTTCATTTGAGTTTAAGTCTCAAAGTGTATTGTACAACTAATCAATTCCAATCTTCATGTGGGTAGAGCCCAATTGCAAGGTGCAAATAGTTAATTTTAGAAAAAGTTTGATCAGCAGCATTTTGATCTTAGATTGTTTTACCGGCTGGTATAAACCATATAAAGGCCTTATAATAGAAAAGTTCATGTTAAAAAAAGACATCCCGCACGGGCAAAAAAACACGAATAAGATACGTAAGGCCATTGTGGGGTTGAGCGTTTGTAAATAAAGTACAAGCAACTGAAATATCATCTTCCTTTCTCACGCCGTTTTTTTTGTTGAAAGTGGCAACAAACCATAATGTGAGTAGAATTGCGAAGGGATTTAAATCTGTTTGTAGTTTGTTTACATAAACGTATTGATTTATAATACCTTGATGCCGCTGTATCAACTTTAATTTGAATGTATAGTCTTAACTTGATGACTTCGAAATTTGCAAGACAGAATATACTTGTTGTCGATCAAGCTTTTGATGATGGAACCAATTGAGTGGCAGCTAGCAGTTGTAGAAATCAACGAGGAGGTTAATACTATTATAGCCATATTATTGTTTTGCATCAGACTAGTTAGAGGTTTACGGATTAGCACCAACAAACTAATTGAGAGAAAAAATTTTTATAGAGATAAACGCGTAGGCGAAAAGTAAGTCGGTAAAAATAATATTTGATGAAGGACGTACCGTCAAAACATGCACAATGAAGGGAGATCTGAGCGGCGTAGGTTCTATTTTCCAATATTGTAAGCATACACCACCTCAATGTACAAAAATTTGACTCAGACTTAATCTAGCTAAGAAACGTTACAAACTTTGTTTTAAACGTTGATATTTACTTTTTCGAATCATTAAAAACATTAAATATCATGGGAAAGTTTAGTGGGGAAAATCCAGGAAGTCGGTTTGTAAAAGGGAGAAAACAGGAAGCACTTGCGGAAATAGAAGGTTGGGTTGGCGGAAGCCGAGATGAAATTATCAAAGGTAACGCAAACAGCTACTTTTATCCAGGGTTGGCGAGTTGGAGTCGTGGGAGTCGAAATTTTTCTTGGGAGTCGGAGTCGAAAAATCATGCTTGCCGGAGTCGGAGTTAAAAACATATGCTCAACTCTGACTCTCAATCTTTCGCAGGAATGGAAGGCTTTTTATGCCATGAACAAATTACCAAAGTATAGCCTACTGTTGGCCTAAGTGAAAGTAGGCCCGCTAGTGTTTTACAAAACAGTTGAGGTGAGCTAGCTTTTCTAACCAGCAAATGTAGTAAATGGTCATCTTCTTTTTAGCATAACTAAATCGAAATTTCGCTTTTTGTCGAAATCAAAAATTGAAGGAGTCGGAATCAGAGACGAAATTTCCCTTTTTGTTGGAGTCGAGAGTCGGAGTCGAACAGAAAAAAAAACGAAGTTGGAGTCGAACTAAAAAAATACCTGAGAGTCAGAATCGTATCGATTTTACTACGACTCGCCAACCCTGCTTTTATTTACATTCTTGATACATCAGTAAATGCACTCCACTCTCAGTTAGCATGCATTAAAAATATAATTAGTAAAGAAATGATGCTGTTCTGAGACGAGCAATGCAGTGTTCTATTTAGGAATTTAATCTTTTTTTGAATGTTTATTTCTTTCCCATGATCTTGCTTGATTGGATTCTATGGACATAGCACCTGTCAGCAGTGCTCGAGTTGTAAAAACACTTATGGGGAGATGGTATAACTTCACAGACAGACGTTAGGAGGAATGGTCATTATACTTGTAAGGAAATGGTTTATGGTAAAATGCTTTATGGGGGGATGGTGTTGTTTTCCGGGGGGATGGCATCCCTCCTCAACTCGAGTACTGCTTGTCAGTATCATTTCATTCATTTTCAGCAGGCAGCAGTGATTCTGGAAAAGATTTGTTTTATCTTATTCTGTTTATTTGGACGTCGCTTTGATTTCATCCAAAATGCCGTTAGTAGCTATCTCAGCCATCTCATATTTTCTATCTTGTACTATTTATCTGTTTCTTTTGTCTTTCTACGCTATGGTTTTTATCTTTTTGCACAACCTTTTATTAGCTGTATTCACCTGACGAGCTCATAATGAGAGCAAAACCGGTCGTGGATTGCAATTTCTATCCACAGCAACATTATTTATAATGTCGTCTTTGTTTCTCTTCGAATTAATCAGACCAACTCCACTTGTTTGTTCTTTACTTTTTGTCTCAAGCAACTGCTATCCTTTTTACTGCATTGGATGCCCAAACGTTCGATTGAGTAATTTTGTTGTGTGGTTTTTGATATGGTTCTCCCTGGTTGTTATCACTGATGAGGGACGGTATCCCGAAACAGGATGGCTCAGGTCTTATATTGTGTATAAATTTTATGAATACAACAGAATCGATTTAAATGAGGCAAACCGATGATTTCGATTTCGGGTGAAACAAACTGTTGGGTTTTGGGGTTTTATATTTCTTTGAAAGTGGTATATTTTTATGGAAATAATATCGCTCTTACTCCTTCATCGAGCATTTTTTTTGAAAAGCTCATTTGAACCACTCTGATATTCTATAGTAATTTATTCTTTGTCGCGTCATTACCAGCAGTGGGACTTGGCTACATCTTCTGGCAAGTTTGTGAAATTGCAAGATTTTCTTCGCTAATTTTGATGATGCCTGGTTGCTTTCATGGTTATTTTTATGTTTTCTGGCTACTTTCATGTCAGTTAGCTTACAGATTTTGATTGTAAACTTAGCTACGGTATCATAATTTTTATCCACTGTCAAACCAAACTATACACTGTTAGGCCATACCATATGTGTTCACAAAAGCTTAATAGATCTTTTTGTACCTAACTTTGTAGGCCTAACTGTATTTCGTGATTTGCGTTTCAGCTGGAGCGGCCAAAGTGTCTTCTCAGCCTCCAAAAAACATCACCGAACAAAAGATGTTAGATTCTCATCTTTACGATATGTCTCGGCAACGATTCAACTTCATCGTGCAATGTCAATGGGAAAGAAAACTATTTCTCGAAAAGCAACGACGTAAAACAGCTGTGATGCGCGACTTGCTACGCAATGTTGATCTGTCTAATCTCCCCGAAAACTCAATTCCTGTTGCTCGGCCACGAGAAATGATGAAGACTAAAACTTCTGGAGAAAATTTTTCGATGGTGGACAACAACAGCACAAAGTCCAGGATGAGACCTAATTTGGACTCAACTTCATGTAATCTGGATGTGTTTGTAACTCACAAGTTTTCTCGATCTCTCGAACACCATTCTACTCATTCAGTTTCGCTAGATGAAAATCGTACTCGTCGGGCGCTCACCCTTACCGCAACTACAGTAAGAAGTGGTACCTTGGCACCAAATGTTCGGTCCTGGCCGTTAAACGATATTCGATACACGAGACTAAATGAGGTGCTATGTGAAAACTACCCCAAATCTGTTCACTTGCAGTCAAGAAAAAAGTTACCGAAAACCAAAGCTGATTAATAGCTCGTATTTAAAAACAAGGATCGACATTGTACAGTAGATAACTGTCCAAAAAATGGAATATGATGGCACAAAAAACTTTGCGCTTTACGCATCATTTTCGAAGGGATGGTATGCGTTTACGCAAACTTGACAGGAGGCCTGCATCGTGTAAATTAAATACTGCAAGTTTTAATTTTGCGCACTTACGGTCCAAGTTTTAATTTCTATCGCTAAAACGTAAAAACAATAAACCGTTTTATTCTTGAAGAAATAGAGTTATCTTGATTTATTAACAAATTCAAACATTTCTTGTTTATTCACCGCGGTTCATCGAAGACAGTGATTGTTATCGTACAATATAAAAGAACCGTCTCTCCTTGACACTCTAGGTCAGCCTTGGTATCACGACCAGAAGCATCTATTCTGTGACTTCGCGTATGCTTTGCTATGTTTTTACAACTTTTGTGGGCTTTGAAAGAGAACTTGCGTTAGGCTTTTCTGGTAGACTCAAAAGAGTGCTCTGTGTTTTTGATAATCTGCCTTTGGCAGTCATGAGGGATGATGCCAATTTTTCAGTGAGCTGCAAAAATAAAAGAAACTCTTACTTTTACCCTTGAAGTTAATTAAATAAAATTTCGATTGCAGCCAACATTAATTACCAAGTAGTCATCTAAAAACTCAAGGAAGGCGAAGCGCATTGGCTTAATTCAGCTCTTGTTTACAGTGTTGCTGCAGCAGCTAGCAACCTCTTTATTGTCACATCAGTTTATCGAGCTTGATCCAGTGCTGCATGAATGCCATATTTGCGATGATAAGTTTGTACTCCGCAAATTCGTTGCAGAAACACACCTGGCGTAAAGCAATTAGGCCATAATAAAGACAAGAAATCCTTGAAGTTTTTTTTTTTTTTGATCATAAAGATCTCAGCTTCAAAAGTAGCTTTATTATACTAGGGGTACTACGTCGAAGAGTGTGCACGAGCGGCGGGGCCAGTCCCGCTACTTAGCCCTTGGGCTGCACATCTCCAAAGAAACGTCGCAACAGTGGCGAGCCGTTGGCGACACTGTGTCCGATTCGACCAACTCGAGATTCGAACCCCAGACCTTCTGCACCGATAGCGATGTGTTTAATAACTGAGCTAACCGGCCGGTTAAAATCCTCATCTTCGTGAATAAATTGAATGTTAAACTAGATAGGTAGCGAAAGACTCACGGTACCTTATGAACTTCTTCTAATTTTTCTTTTTCAAGGTTTTCAAGGGCATCTTTTTGTAACAACCTGTCTTCTAGAACTTTTTTTAGATCTAGCAGCTCGTTGATTTGTCCCATAGCTACAGAGTGCTTCTCTTCCAATGACTTTCGTTGCTGTGTAAGAACCTATAGCACACAACAAAAATTTGTTGATTGATTTCTTCATTTTTGTCTTCCAGTCACGAAAAAGCGACGGAGAAGCTGCAAATAGGACGACTCCAGACTTGCTTAGGACTTAGGAGTTGCCTTTGTTTCCAGAATTTTACAGTAAGTTTTGTTTCTTACGTTATTGCTGCTGGTTGTATTCCACCAAGCAGGAATAATTATCGTAAAGCATCTTATCCACGAACGCAACATGGAGGCTTGGGTGGTAGTTAACCCATCAACCTTGCGATCATGGCCGCCTTAAAAACGACGCTGCAAAATACTAATGTGCCACGCTGTCCACGGAAGGCTCCGAGCCACTTTTGTAGTACATCATAGGCTTAAAATGTTTCGACGAAATGCTTTGGCTACTGCAAGCGATTTCGAAGCATCGAAAGCAACCTGGGGCGGGTCTATAGGATTCTTTGGGGCTAGGAGTACTCTTACATTGTTAAAATGGGCACATATTGCACAACTAACATCATGCACTTAGTCCAGTGGTTCTCAACCTTTTTAGCCCATGGACTATTTCCAAACTTGCCTAGGTACATGCGGACTCAAGCCATTCATGGATATGAAAACAAGGTTGTTCGATAACTTTATGCCAAAAACAAAGCATTATTTATTCCTGACTAAGAGATTTGGAAGCTGTGAGGGATTTCGAAACCATTGATTCGGAAGCAGAAACTTTGTATTCATGCCAAAAAATCGACTAGCCTACGTGAAATAAACTGTTTCGATTTTTTATTTTGTTCAGTTCGTTTTAATAGCGATTCTTTACGTTTTTTATATATTTTTGAGTGACTCTTTGGTGTCAATATGCAATCCGGCAGGCTGCTGCAGCTGTCAATTCCTGCATCACTTGGTTTATGTTATGCACTTTAGCATTTTTCTTCATAGTTTTCATTACAAGTGTCCCACAAAGCTTCAAAGTTTCTGCATATGTTTAAGAATGTGGCAATGTCTTCTCCACACCATTCTAACACTTCCCACTTTGCCATATCCTTTTCTGTAACACCCTGCATATTACTTTTTTTAACTCGTAAATGCTGACAATAAGCTCGCGAATGCTTTACAGGCGGTATATCACTTTTAATTCGTAAACGCTGATAATAAATTCGCGAATGCGTTCTCGTAGTCCGACGGAACGATTACATCCTGCAATTGGCCACGTGGTCCTAAATTCATTTTTTCACCCTTATCGTACCTGTAAGTTTCGCGGACTCATCTACGCCCTTCTGCGTACTCATTTGAGTCCGCGGACTCGGGGTTGAGAAACACTGACTAGTCCTTAATCGTCCCCTTATATGCGTCCACATAATTGCTGTCACTGCTGTTTGTGTAGTATCGTGCGATTACCCAAACAGCAGTGACAGCGATTATTTAGACGCTTAAGGGGGACGATGGCCTGCGTCTACTACATCTGTCCCAATAGACCACTCTTGGTTTGAACGAGTCGATTTCCAGCTGGATATAGTAAGCTATTAAGCGGAAAATTGAGATATCAGGAATCGCAGTAATAATTTTATTAAACCAAAATAACCTGCTCTACGCTTAATGCTTGCGATTTCTTGTATTTGAAAATTGAAAGCTAACTGTCAATTTTCAACGCTGCAGTTTACCAAACGATGAAACGTTTACTGAAGAAGAGGGACTTGAAAAGTCGCGCAGAAAAATTGATTGGCATGACAGTACGCAGGTACCGGTACCCGAGAAAAAGCAAAAAATTGGTTTTCTAACTTCAGTTGCAAAGTCTAGGTTTAGGCTACAGCTTATTCCCAACTATGTGAAAAATTTTAATTCTTTAATCTTAGGCCGATATACCTCTACTGCAGCTTTTAGCATTGAATTCTCGTGCTCCAATCTTTGAATTTTTTCGATTGAGACAAGGTCTTCCAAACCATTTTTTGCCTTTTCCACATTTTTCAAGCTTTCTACAGTGTCATTGAGCATTGAAAGGTTTTCATGAAACTTTGTTCTTATTGTCAGGTTTTCGTCTCTGAAACGAAATAGTTTTTTACCATCTTTACCAGGCATGAGCAACATACGGCCCGTGGGCCTGACCCGGCTCGTAAGACCATTTTATGCGGCCCGCCGGCACTTACAGAAACATAAGCTCCGATCGCGAATCAAGCCGAAGACCTTACGTTTTTTTGTAGAACATCTGAGGACAAGTAGACATTTTTTGCTCTTCACCGCAGGAGCGTATTTAGGGGGGGCATTGTGCCATTCCCCCCCCTTTGACTCTGCCTTTTAATAAAAAAGAACAAAATTAATGGTGCCAAGTGACTGAAAATGCCAGATTCTTTTGATGGTTTCTGCAGCTTATGGCCAGGGACGGATCCATGGGGTAGGATGAGGGGTATGCATCCTCCCATCAGTCATTTTCAAAAATGCTTTTGATGTATACAGTTTTCCGTAATTCGAACCTCTTTGACAGCGATAAGTCTCACGTCTTAAGCAGGCATAATCGAAAATGCGCGAACAAAATGCATCATATTTGGCGAAGTGCTCAGAATTAGAGTAAAAAAATTAAAACAAAATTTGCGTTAGAATTATTTAAAAAGCACTAAAACAGCCATTACAGCATGCAAATGTTCCAAATTTTCCGGGGGAGCATGCCCCCGCACCCCCTTAGATCCTTTCTTGCTTCTCAATCAGCTTTATAGTAGTTATGCCGAACAAAAAGATTTAAAAAATGTGGAAATTATGGCCCCCTTTTAAAATTTTTCGCTACGGCACTGCATCACCGATATTTTCGGTACAAAACAGGACATCTGAAGACGTGTAGACCTTTTTTTTGCTCTTTTTCGTAGAAAAACAGGACATCTGAGGATGTGTAAACCTTTTTTTTGCTTTCCAATCAGAGCAACCCTGACAATAGTAGTAGTTGAAGATATTGAACTCGATCCATTTAATAATCCGGCCCGGCAAGGACTTTGTTTTCCCACATATGGCCCGCCGACTAAAGAAGTTGCCTACCTCTGATCTTTACGGTCGTTAGGATGCGCGACAAGTGGCAACGCGGCGTGCGGCACGCGACAGTTTTTTTGCACCTTGTTTGTTTTATTTCCTGTTCACCAATCACCCGAAACTTTGCTTGTACATTTACTTACAACATAAATTTACAATCAGTCGCGCTGTCACGTATCAATGCACATTTACAAACCTTGACAAGATCAAGTGAATTTGTGCGAATCGCTACAGCGATATAAGAAGCGTTTACATTAATAAAATTAAGTTTAGGGCCGAGTAACCAAAACCTGAGCGAAACCTGATTCTAAAGTTGTTGAATTTTAAAACTTTAAAAATACTTACGATTTTTCTTCAAGCTGGTCTGAGAGGTCGGATTTCTCTTTCAATAACTCTTCTATTTGTTGCTGCAAATTGTCTGCTCTATCTTCTGATCGAGCTACTTCAGTTTTCCAATAGTCAATGATGTTTTGTGCTTCTTTTTCCAATCTCACTTTATTCTCTTGATTTGCTAAAACTTCTTCAAGTTTCTCGTGTATGTCTTTGCCGACTGTCATTTCATTTTTAAGCCATTGTTTAGTCAGTTCGTCTTTCTCTGATTCCAATTTACATCTGGGTTAAAAATGTCAGCTCAGACGAGTTAAGATAGATAACCTAAATATTTTTTTTTAACGAAGAGAGATATCGAGCTTACAATTTTGAGCAGACCCAGCATCAAGGAAAGATAAAAATGGAATAATGCCATTGCTACACTTTGTGTGCATAAAAGTAGGCTATTATCTTTTTAGCTAAAGATTTAGATCGGGGTTGATTTCTCATATCGCATTCCGAATTCGCCTGAAATTGTGACGCATTCTAATTATGGTGGTTATACAGTCAAACCGCGGTTATCGAACGCTTCTGTTCTCGACCAAATCGGATTTTGACCAACAAATTCGAGATTTTTATGTTTCAGACTTTTAACATAATTTGGATCACGACCAAACCGAGCGAATGCAAACAGACTGATTGTCTGCGCCCATCGCTTTTACGACGAGGTAAAGGTTACATTAATTCTTAATTTCGGATTTCGAACAAATCGCTTTTCCAACACACTTCTCGAACGGATTGACGGGATTGTGTTCGATAACCGAGGTTTGACTGTATTTAATACTTATAGTTCCTATTCAATCAATTATTCTCTTCAAGTTATTAGGTCTATTTTTAAAAAACATTATACTGTAAATAATTTTGCTCACCCGTCTTCTGGATATAAGCACTGGCGGCCAAAATATGAATGAATAAGTGTGCATAATACAAATCCTATTGCTATCCATAACCCAACACTTGAATCAGAAAAACTGCGTACCCAAGCTGCAAATCCAAGAACAGCGACAAACAAAAACCTCAATCCAACAAATAATGGATTTACCAGTCCTCCTGGCAGGTATCGAGCTAGTGAAGCTATGCATTTAAAAAATTGAAACAATGCGATGTGTAAACTTGGAGCAGTTCGGTCGTCCATGTATGGCATAGCTGTTTTGCTATTTAGTTGCAGGAGGCTTTGCTTTCTTCAATCCGCACAAATACGGCATACTTTTCTTTGAAGCAACAATGCCATCCTCAGTAACTTCGCAAACTTGCTGCCAGTTCCTTCCAAAACTTACGTTAACACAATTTTGACAGTGTGAACTTGGTATTGATATGATACAACTAAACATTTTGCTATTGAATTTCACATTATGACTAATAAACAAACATTATTTAGATAATAGTAAAATCATAAATTACAATGGACAACGGCCGCTTACCTCAGTTGTTAGCGCATCGCTATTGGTGCCGGAGGTTGTAGTTAAATTCCCCCCTCCGGTCAGATTGAATACAGTGTTGCCAACGGTTCGCCACAGCTGCGGTTTCTTCGGAGCTGTTGTATTTTCGACAAAAATCATCCACCTGCCAAGCCGCGAAGTTGGGCGCCGCCACCCGCTACACGCCTCGGCGTAATGTCGCGAGTGTATTGAAGATTTGATTTCTTTTTTTTTTTATTTGAAAATGATGATGGTTTTAGCATAGTCCGTATTAAGTGGGCTTTTTTTTGAGTGATAAATCAGATGTATGATTTTTGTCAAAAATATCATTTAATAAACCTACGAAAACTTGACAATAGACCCTTTGCACACTACACAGTAGCTTACTGCGCTTGCGCATCGAAGCGATGCCTGCGCGAGTTGCCATCAAGCGATGATGTTTACTATAGAAATGAACAGGGGCGGATCCAGAAAGTTTTGGTGGGAGGAATCTGATTTTAAGTTAGGTTGAATGTTAACTAAATACAAAGACGTTTAGACCCGGAAACGGGCGTAAACAAGCCTTTTGGAAATGTATCATGTCAAGGGCCCCTAACTTTGAGTGCTTCACCCAGGGAGTCGAACCATTTGATTTTTTCGGTTCAGGTTTGGTTTGGGTTCAACAGCGGTTTCAAATTTCGGTTAAGGTTCAGATAAGGGTTCGCTCCGGTAAAAAATATTTCAAAACCGGTTTATTAAGTTCCGATTCAGGTTCACAGTAAAACATGGTAGGCCTATAGTTCTAGTAACATAATTTAAAAAATGAAACGTACAGCGCAATTTTTCTTTGCATTGACAGGCCAATATAATGCATAATTTTAACTTGCAGTAAGGCCAGTAGGGATGTGCCGAGTCGAGTCCGAGTACTCGGCCGAGTATTAAGGCATTAGTCGGACTCGGCCGAGTCCGAGTATCAATTGATACTCGACCGAGCATTAAGGCATTATCATTTCGACCTTTTTTTTGCTCTGCACCCGATTTTGAATCGAAATTAGGACTTTTACGGGCGTGATGACCTTTTTTTTGCTCTTCACCTGATTTTGAGTTCATATCTTGACGTCGCAGAATAGATACTCGCCCGAGTAATGTCGTGAATACTCGTTACTCTGCGAGTCCGAGTAATTTTCCGTGAGGCACATCCCTAAAAGCCAATTAACGGTAAAAGACTTCTTCACCATGCATAGACCTAAGTGACTATTATTTTGACTTTACACCAGCTTCAAAGTGACGCGTGTGACGTCACGGAGCGAACCGCTTTTTTCAATCGGTTCAGGTTCGGTTAAGGTTCTCAAATAGGCCCGCTCAAATTATTCGGTTCAGTTCCGGTTCGCTCTTTGCGATTTTGAAAAATACGGTTCAGTTTCGGTTAAGGTTCGACAAAAATAGCTTAAAACCGGTTTCTAAAACTCCGGTTCGGGTTCGGTTCGACTCCCTGGTTTCGATTATGCGTGCTTAAGGCGACTAAGGCTTATTGTTATGAAGAGGTTTGAAATTACAGAAAAAGTTTCTTCATCCAAAGCATTGTTGAAAATGGCTGGTGAAAGGGGATGTATCCCACCCCATCCCCCCCTGGATCCGCCACTGGAAATGAATGGCAATCAACGGAAAAAGTTTTGTTTTTTCGCATTACAGAGGCTAAACTTTTACTTAAGTGAATATATTGCAGAATTAGTGAGTGATAGAACGTAAAATTCAGCTTAACTAAAGATAAAAGACGCGCAAGGTGTGTTTTTGAAGACTTTACAGTAACGACGATATGTGTACCAGTAGCCATGTTGCAACTCTAACTTGCGATATCATTGATATAATTACAGTATGATGAATGCGTTTCAATGTATTTGCAAAGCTGATTCGCTTAGATCCAGGACGACGCACCATGGTAGCCCAAACTGAATGTGCATTCTAAATTGCTGGTAATGTGATTTGAAAGTAGTCTCAATTAATTTAACTGTGCAAGGCGTGAAAGAGACCAGTAAAATTACTGGTAGGCCTATTCAATTTAAAATTAAGGTGTTTGGTCGGGTTCCTCAGCAATGCAATTTGGCATCCGAAATTAGCAAAAATTTCAAGTCTGAACCTGAAAGAGCCTAACTTTGCTTCTTATGGTTAAGATAACCTAAATTATCAACCTAATTGAAGTAATTCCAGTCTACTAATACTAGAACCACCGGCGTCAAAAGCATTTACGAAAAATATTTCTGGCTGTATCTGTTTCATCACAGTTTCATACAAGAGACTAATAATTAAATATCTTTTGTTTTGCAGAACAAAATCGCTTTCAACTTACTTCAACAAAAATGGCGACGCAAAACAGCGATTTTGCTGTAGTATAGTTTAATATATATGCCAACTGCAGTTGATGGCAACTTTTTGCAATAAGCATTTCGTTACGCTTGATTGCGCGTTAGTGTGCAAAGCGTTTATTTATTGTTTTCCGCAGCAATTTTTTTGGCAGTGATTTCCTTACGTGAGAATTAACTGTCAATAATAATAATTAAATTGAAGGGAAAATTTCCATCTTTATTTGTTTTATCAATAATGATTGGTGTAACAGTGTTATAGACGCAAAATAAGTTTTATGAAGTCATGGCTCATGGTTAACGTTTTTTATGGAACAAAAAAGCGCGAAACGATGTCTTCACAAATGCCTTGTCATAATCCGCAAACAGAAACACTGCATGGCTCTCAATCAGGGAAGGTCTCGATTATAATCGTAATCTGTAATTTGTAATCGATTACGTCATTTTCAAATAATTGTAATCGTAATCGAAAATTGATTACATGGATGCGTATACTGCGTAATTGTAATCGCAGTTGTAATCGGTGGAATTGATATAATCGAACTATCTCTGATCGACATAATCGAACTGATTGAACCATCTCTGGATAGAAACTTCACGCTGCATGATTTGATATGAAACGTGAAAAAAGTGACGTCGCTCGAAGCTGATTGGACGAACCTAATCATGCCACTGAATTGGAGTTTTACGGTTTTACGGCCCAGACTTGCGTCTTCTAGAATTTGAGCTTACCTAAATCGAATACCTATATGCAGAGCCGGCGCCAGAGCAGTCAACTTAGGGGGGCAAAGCGTTTATCAGGGGGGCCCAAGTTTGAAATTAAACACAAAAACGACTGTTTTCAAAAGAGTAAGCTTGTTGATTGGGGGGCAAAGCATGTCGATTTTGGGGGCCAGACCCCCGGCCCCCCTTTGGCGCCGGCCCTGTCTATATGGCCTATGCTATCATCACTTTAAGGTGTTTTTTCACTTTTTGATTAATTCTGACTTTGTGCAAGCTGTAACAAAATCATTTTTTAATTTTGGCGAAGTAATGTCATCGTAATCATAGTCGTAATCGTGACGATAACAAGGTGAAATAATCGTAATCGAAAATCGATTACATGGGTGCGTAATTGTAATTGTAATCGGTGGAATCGTTGTAATCGAATCTTCTCTGCTTTCAATAGCATTTACCAGATCAACAGATTTGATGCACTCATGAGCGGATGGCACCTGACAGACGTTTGAGCAGAGGCAGTCACGGTACTTTTTTAAAGTACCGGCAGTACCGGTACTCGGTACTTTGTAAAAAAGTACCGGCGGTAACGGTACTCTGTACTTAAAAATAAAAGCATCGCGGTACTTTTCAAAAAAAATTCCAAAAAGAAAATACTGCACCATATTTTGTTA
Organism: Trididemnum miniatum; assembly: GCA_964006365.1. Lineage (NCBI taxonomy): Eukaryota > Metazoa > Chordata > Ascidiacea > Aplousobranchia > Didemnidae > Trididemnum > Trididemnum miniatum. The sequence continues at coordinate 10,218,989 of OZ023241.1, read as the reverse complement.
ATTTTTTAATTAAAATGGTACAGTTTCATAATAATTAGGCCTATAGCCAGAGGTGGGCATAATTTCGTTAATTGTTAATAACGAAGCTAACTTTTTCATTAACTAGTTAATGCGTTAAATTTCTTTTTGAAATTAACGGACTAAATTAACTTCCGTTAGTGCTTGATAACTTTCGTTAAATTTTTGTAAGCGCTAATTTCTCATATTGTTGGTTAAGTTTGACATCGATAAACTACAGTAGCCAAATACAACCAAAGAGGTCAAAAAGCGAGATCAAAACAACAAAACATACTACTTGTGAGCAGAAAAATTGCTTAAATGCTTACGCAAACAATGATATTCAAAAGTTTTAAGCTTTTTAAAAAAAAAATGCCGTTTTTAGTCCAAATTACCGATTTAACGAATTTAATTAACTTCCGTTAATTGGAGCTGAATTTATTGAATTAACGTTAACGGAAGTACATAACTGTGTTAACGATCAAGTAGTGGTTAACGAAGCTAACGTTATGCATTTACTTGCCCATCTATGCCTACAGCTATTAGTTAGCTAAATACTGATTACTTAATACAATAGTGTTACCGGTGGTATTTGGTGTGGCACAATTCACCAACAACAAACTTAAACACCAACCATCAAAAAGCGGTACAAAATAAGCTATTTAGTCAATGGTTAGTGCAACAAAAATGTGAAAAAAGGCAGCTATTTCCCTCGCCCATAGGAATGGGCCGCCATGAATAAAGCGAAAACCTTTTTTATTGGAGACCACTTTTTGCGCGGAATGCGACAAAAAGATTGTTTAAGAATTTTAATCGAATGGGGATCCCAGAATCAGAAGTGGTCTATGCTGTAGTTTTTAATGGAAGAAGTTCGTTATAAATCATAATGACGTCAAACCTTTTAGTGAAATAAGTCATTAAAATAAAAACAGAATTATTAACGTCGAAATGTGTCGAGCAGGGGTAGGCCTATACCCAATTTTTTTTTCAGAAGTACCAGATTTGATAACGTAAAAGTCCATGAGGAGTCGAGGCCCAATAACATTTAATGGTATGCATTGCTATTTTTTTGAAATTTGTTGCACTCCGTATCAAAATGCAAGATAAATCGTTCTAACTTTTTTGCGGCGCTTAATTTTCGTGTCTGTGACTATCAGAAAGCACTTAAATCTGTAAGCTACTCTGCAAATCTTTTTGGGTAGTAAAAGTCCGTAAAAGTAGGTAAAAGTGCCCAATACCCAATTATTTATGATGCAGTACCCAAAAATATTAGGCAAAAACGTTTTTACCCAAGAGCGCGTAAAAAATAGGCCTACTGATTCAAAAGCTAAACCCAAAAAATTTACTTGGGTAAGCGTAAACATATTTGGGTGAAAATTAACCAAACCCAAAAACTTTCGAAAACGTAGTTGGGTTGTTTTAATTTTTGCCCTACTCTTAATTTTATGTACCCAAGTAAATTAGTACATCGCCGGAGATTATTGGGCTTAGCGAATTATTACCCAACAAGTTAAAAACTTAAATTCGTTCGTGGGTAAAAACCTAAAATGGAGATGCTATAAGCAGTGGAGGGATTCAAATTTTCTGTCAGCCGGTTTTACTGTATAATTACAAAAGTTTTAGTTTGGGTCGGTTCTGTTTTCACTAATGGTGCAATTAGGGGTATCAATATTGAAATACAAAGCAGCATTTTACTCTACTTCCAGCAGTGCAAATATCATTCAAAATTGTCCAGTCCAGATGTCCAATTGTTGCTAGCCACCCGCCCGTTGGATTTCTGTATCCATGCATAATTCTTGTTTACATATAAGCTCTCACAAAACGGTTGATGAGAGTACAAAATAATTTTTAGGTGGCTGGTAACGATGTTTTCCAAAGCTAAATGCTTGCCATCTTCAGCAAAAATCTCAAATAGAAGTTTGATGTGCCACGTGATTTACCATCGCATTGTTGCTAAGCATTTATAAAAAGAAAAACAAATTTATAAATTGAAAAAATGTTGGGTATTAAACTCCCAAAATGACGTATTTGCGTAAATGCCACTAAAGAAAAATTATTCATCATTTGTTGTTTTATATATGAATCAAGAAGTTTCACATATGAATCAGCTGAGGTAAGAAATGCGAATAGGGAATAATCCAGGACAGTCGTAATAGGCGCAAGTAAAGACGTAAGGTAGATCTTAAATTCCTAAGACCCACAATTGGGTCTCGATAATAAGTAAACCCACTTTCGTTTTTCTGGATTGTTGTTGGCAGTTTTGGGTACATGAATTGGGTAAGATATACCCGATTAAATATGTTGGGTGTCTCAACGAGTCTACCCAATTTATTACCCAAGTTTTTTGGGTTGTCACTGCCCATTTTGGTTTGCAGTGTAGATTCATGTGATCATAATAATAAGCGATACTTTGTGCGACCAACCAGGACGAGAACATTAACGTGAAAACTCATCGCAAAGGTGACCCTGGGTGTAGAGCAGTGATTCTCAAACAGTTTTGTTCTACCGCCTCCTTTTGGAAGTTGGAGACATTCATCACCCTCTTATCAGGAAACAAGTTTTAAGAGGGGTATAACTATAGGCTACGCCGTACGCAGACACTTTTTATGATGGGGTTGCGTAAGTGTGAAAACACGTTTTGATTTGTGAATTTATTACTAACTTATCTTATGAATTAAGATATAGTAAGCGATTAAGTTTGTTGAAGCAAAAATGCATATGCGCGTTAAGAGTTAGGAATAAATCTCACAACGGAACTGACAGACAGCGAATAAGTTACAAAATAAAACGGGAAGAGCTGCTGCAATAGACGGTCACATAATCAGCAACGATTAGTTTGAAACACAGAGCCAGTGCCAGAGCAGTCGACTTAGGGTGGCCAAGAGTTTATCAAGGGGGGGGGGGGCAGAGTTTGAAATTAGGCACAAAGGCCGCTGTCGTCAAAAAAGTAAGCTTGTTAATTGGGGGGGGGGCAAGCATGTCACCCTCCTTGGCGCCGACCCTGTTGAAACATTGTAAATACTCGTCGAGTTGACATGAGTAAATGTATCGAAAATGTTGTAGGCCTATGCTATTGAAATAGGCTTCAGGCCAGTAATGATTAGGATATGAGCCTTTAAAAACGAAATTGATTTCCGCTTGCTAATATTAAGTTCTACATCGATCGAATATCATCGGACTACAAAAAAAACTACACAATTATTTTATAATTTGCACATTTGGCATTTTTTTGAAGGAGATTCATTAAAAAAACAACCTGCATCGCAGAGTGTTGCAAGAAGAAATGTCTACAAAAAAGCATATTTACGAGAAAGAAGTCGAAAAAATGAATTTGAAAATCTGCAAAAAAGATGTTTTAAAACTAGGCTACGAGAATTTTTTGTCGTTCTTGTTCTCATAGTTAAGTTTAGGTTTTAAGTTGCATTGAAATACATAAAAATCAACCAATCACATCAGTAAGTCTACTGAGATAAAGTATACACATCCCGGAATCGTATCGAACAAGAAGAAAAACATTTCGGAGGACGCATCCATTTCACTAAGGCCAGGGGTGCAAGTCTATGTTGAGCATTGGGGGGATGATTCTGCAAAATTGACCATTTTTTGCCATTTTTCGAGATTGATTTAGCAAATTTGACACCCCCGCGCGGTTGCCCAAATTTTTGCCTACCACAGTGAAATGCAATGAAGTGAAGACCAAAAAAAAGGTCATCACTTCGCTGATGACCAATTTCTAGCCCAAAATGTAGTGAAGACAAAAAAAAGGTCATCACCAGCGGTGGTCTTAGACGAAGGAGGAGCCTGTGCAACAATTATAGGGGGGGCCTTTTGGCATCCAAATTCCAAAACGCTGTAGTGTGTACTAAAGCACATTATAATAGGCATTTGATAGAAAGTTATTTGAGAAGCGCCAATCAAACAAGCTCATTTAATACATGTAATGTAGAAACATCATTTACTACCAGCAATTGGTAGGCTGTAACAAGGCTAGGGTTTATTAAATCTCCCAGAACTTAAGAAAAATTAGAGACATGGAATGATTTGTATATATACAATATTGATAGCTTGAGTAAACTACGAACTAGTTGGCTATATTAACGGTTAATCAGTTTTGGTATAGGCCTACTCGCAATGATTAATTTTAACATCAACTTATATGCAATATTGCTGCACCTGCTAGTGACAGCTTGCAATACTCTTTGCAGTTAGTGGCAATTCATAACGATGATAAACAAAATGTACTTAGCAATAAATTTACCTGTGATCAAGCACATTGCTGATGCAGACCTGTAAGGATAAGCAACTGAGTGTGCGAAGTTCAGGCAAAAAGCTTCCAGTTAATTAGTTTTCTTTCTACTGAAATATTTGAAGAACTACTATGATGGTCCTGAAACTGGACTGTGTCTGTAAGATTACTTCACCTGTTTCATCCTTCTTTCCACTTTCCTTTAACAACTGCTTTTCTTATTATATATTACAGTAAGAATTGTTACTATACTAATTTAAAATTCCTTTTCTTCAATTTCTAAAAACAAAAGGTAATCTGTTAATATTTAAACAACACTTCAATTTAAGGTTGCTAGGTACTGTGGTTTGTGCGATATCGCACTACTTCCAATTAACTTTTCATCATCTTTATGCACAAGATAAAACAATTTTGTTCTCATATTTTGAACTATTCGCATTAAGTGAAAAATAAGAAAAGTTTACTCCCTAAAACCGAATATAGGCTATACACTTCAAAAGTATAATAAGCTACTGCTTACATAATTCGCAAAATGATGCTTAGTTCTGGTGAAGCAGTAAAGAGTCAGCTCTGATGGTTACTTCCATGATTATATTTTGTGAGCTTCTGAATACATCATAATCAGTGGTTTTGAATTGATGAAATTAAAATTTAATCACCACAACTTTAGTTTCCAAGTAACATCTAGATACATTTGAAACAAGAAATCTCTCAACACAACTCTTCTAGTCACAAAGTCAAAATGCAACATTAAAACAATGTACTGTATTATTTCCACAAACTGCAACTTCCAATCAAAACAGCTACACTAATTACTGTACATTGATGTGGCTTTCACTGTGCTAATTTATTTTCAGTAATTTAAACCACTCTATGTAAGTTTGATACACACGTAGTACAATGTGTAGCAAACCAAAATAAACTTCAAAGTCTCTCGAGAATCTTGGAAAAAGTTTTGGCATCTATTATGAGGTATACAAACTGATTATTTCAGAAAATCTTAATAAGAAAAAAACTTCTAAATAATCTCAAACTGCACAATATTACTAGGGCCCAACAACCAAGAAAAGCTTAACACCAATATGACCAGATATAAACAACATAGCCTACGTGATTTAAACAATGCGACAATAATTATGCAGCATAGAGGCATTTTAGTTACAAACAGCAAATGTTTCAAAAGTCCAGTTCCGTAAGGAAGGAACCAAAATTAACCATGCTCTATAAAATGTCATGCTACCCTAATCTATCATCAAAGCTATCATCTCAAAATGCAGAGTATAGTGCAATATGGTAAAACCTTTGGTTACAATCAAATCACCAAAAAGTTTACCATAATAACTGCACTGTAAACCAGTAACATACGCTCTGTTAACTTTCAGGAAGTCTACATTACACTGACTAATCATCATTGCTAAAGATTCAGCCATTACACAGTGGGGTATAACTCAGTCCATTATAATCAAATCATAAGATACAGAAATTGAGAGTTTCACTTTGAGGTGGTTCAGCTTTGATTAGAGATAAAAAAAAGAAATGGTTCAGGCAAATTGTTTGCTGTGTTTCAATGCTAAGAGTTTTATTAAAATGAAAATTCTTTTAGGGGAGGTTAAATTTGGGATAACTAAAATCAATTTTAATAGTTTGGTTCAAGTTAACGTAAAGAGAAGTGTTTTTTGGAGTTAACGCATTAATTTTTTTGAGGGGGGCTTATTTTCAAAGGGGATTCTTTTTAAGGGGGACCTTATTTTTAAAGGTGGCAAGGGGCTGGTTCCTATTCGGAAGAACTGAAACTGATTCTAATAATGTATAATGGTTCAAGTTTACAAAAAAAGTGTTTTTTTTTATATGGTTCTGAAACTAAACTAAAAACTAGCAATGATTTAAAATAAAAAAAAGTATAAAAACAAAAAATCATTTAAATTAATAAAGTGATTAAATAAAAAATTATGAAAAAAACAAAAAATAATTTAAATTAAATAAAAAAATAAAATAATTACAATTTAAATAAAGAAAAATGAAAAACAACAAAAATAATTGAAATTAAAAATAATTTATGATAAAAAAACTAAAACTAATTTTATTGATATGGTTCAAGTTTAAATAGAAAAATTTTTTCATAGTTAACACGATGATTTTTTTTGAGGGGAGGCTTTCTCTTTTAGGGGGGGCCTGTGCGATCACATGATTTGAACATTCCTAAGACCACCACTGGTCATCACTTCCCAGATGACCGATTTCTTGCCAAAAATAAAAGATCATTTAGTTCGCTGATGTGGGGCATAAAAATATTGGGGGGAATGCAGCCGAATTATTGGGGGGATACATCCCCCTAGATTTGCACCAGAGCTAGATTTGTACTCCCCCTGATTTGCACCCATCTTCCCCCCTAGACTAAGGCTACGCATTGCACAACTCTGTATAACATTACTTTTCCCTAGACTAAGGCTACGCATTACTTAAGCCACGTTGCACGCAGGCTGTTAAAAATACTATCTAGGTCTGGAGACTTTCTCTTACAATTGCAACCTTATCATCGGACGGAGACGCAAAAAAGAACAGACAAAATTATTGAAAAACTTTTATTCTGAATTGCCTATTAAAAACAAAAGTATTTGGAAATGGTCGTCTAAAAGAACACTTCTCTTCGACTTCAAAATATCTTTTCCTGTGCAAAAGAATCTTTTTATTCCCGCGCTTGACGGGATGGCAGTAGGCCAATTGTATTTTTAAAACAAACCTTTCAAACGATTGCTTCGGAAGGCATAGTTGTGCAGACTTCACCTTTTTTATTATCATTATTTTGTTGTTGTAGAAAGTTTTGAAAAAATACCGAGTACCGCCTGAAAATTGAAAAATAAAAATATCGGCACTGCGGTACCGGTACTTGTTTTCCAAAGTACCGACGGTACCGGTACTAAAAAAGTTACTCTAGGCCTATGCATTTGAGGAGGTTAGGCTATATACTGCCCACCTATGCATTTGAGGAGGCTAGGCTATATGCTCACTTAAACAGGAACAGCACTAGTTCATTTTGCAGTTTCAACCTAATATTTCACCGCAAATTCAAATGCACGGTCATGTTTTTTTCATTTTAGTACTTATAAAAAATTAGGCCTGCTTTTTTTATTTATCTTAAAAACGTCAGTTGGCGCAACAAAATTGAGAAAACTTTATCAGAAAAACTCCATCAAAAATTTTATTCAAGACATTGCAAATTGGAAAAGTGAACTTTTACATAGAGCTAAGTTTTCTGCCAACGGCTAATTCCGGTGCTGTGGCTGCAACTCCGCTGTAAATCACGTAATAATCTACTCCGCAATTTCTTTGTGTTTTGCTTGGTTTTGTATTTCAGGGTTTGTAGACAGTGGTCAAGAATTTGGCAAAGATTTACCAGGCTTGAACAGTCTCTACTGCAGTTTTTCGATTGTTTGCCGCCAGTCTCGGTATTCGTGATTCTGCTCCATGGTTGAACAGTCGAACCGTTTTGTTGGTTATGACTTGGACTACCGGTAGTTAATTTACATGGAATGTGTACTTGTAGGCGTACCAAGCCTTTGTAAAAACACCAGTAGTCTACCAGTAGACTAAAAGATTTAGGTGTAAACCAGGTGAGATCACTATACAGCATAAAAACCTACCAGTATCTGACCTGAAGTAGTTACTGGTACCAGTATCGTATTTGGTAGCTGCAACAAGATACTAATACTGAATATGAGCTGAGCTACTGGTATGAGGATGTACCGGTAGGCCTGTCATGAGTTTATCAACTGAGCAGTGAGTTCCAGCAGTTAGACTGCAAGCCAGCAGCAGTGATATGGCACTGTTACGAGTCAGCAACACCATTGCATTGATCTATACTTTTAGATAAAAAAGGTGGAAGTACCAGTATGGTATATTTAGAGTTGTTAGCTACTGTAATTTCAAAAAGTACCACTACATGGTTTAGGCCTACCTGTTAACCAGCATTATGTTCTGTGCTTATTTTTGTCATATACTATTACAACTTTTATGCAAGAGGTTTTCTGGTAATAGTATATACTGGGTATCGGTGAGGATACCCCATTTTCGCAGAGTCTAGAATTTGATTTGGACTACACCTTAGCACTGAACTTTTTAAATCTTGGCTTACCTTTACTTATCTACACTCTTTTAATTACCGGTACCAATACATTCAAAAAAACTTTGTTAATTATTTCTGAAATACCAATGGTCCACATAACACAGTACTGGTAACGGTACCGGTAACACCATACTGCTGCACGCCTAAGCCAAATTCTTTATCTCTTCCTTTAAATGAAATTGAGAGTAGCCTATGTTCTGCTTTGAAAAACAACTGAAGTGTTAAAATATTTTAATAAGCAGTGGCTATTTTTATGGACCCGTAGAAATAAGCTCTTTGTTTGTTTTATTATCCCTTTGCACTCTTCTCGATTGTATAAGAGCATGACAAAGTGGTAAAATAAACCAAAGAGACACATGTTATGGGACCGTAAACATAGCCACTTCCATTTTAATATTGCCTTTGAAGGTGTAGATGATATAAGTACGGTGCTGTTTTTTTGCTTGTGTCTCGTATAAGTTGCGGGTCATCACTTGCATCTTTTGCTGTGTGTGTGCTGTAGGTTTCATGGGGTCTCGTCTAGGATAAGCCGTCTGCGTCTATAATAACCAGACTGCGTGATGCAACAGAAGACATGGACGGCTTACTCTAGATGAGACCCGGTTTCATGTACAAAAGTTTACTGTGCATTGTTTTGTTGAAAAGCCCTTTTGCAGGATGAACTAATTTTAAGGGGTGTAAAATTTTCTGATATTATTATTAGTGATGTAAATCGTTTTTTTTTGCCTTTGTTTTTAAAAAAAAAACGTGTTTTTTTACAAAAAAAACATAGCTAAAAAAAACTTTTTTTTGAAAACGAACTTGTTTTTGTAAACAAATTCGAGTCCGATTCTAAACTAACTATGAGTATTGGCCGCCATGATGTGTATTGTTAAGTCTTCTTGTAGTGATGGATCGAATGGAGAGTACAAGGAGCAACCTTTTCGCCCCCGAAATCCATCATGAATTGCATGCTTGTTGTTGCCGATTACCAGAAAGGTGTTGCCAGTTTTAATTTCACAATGCAAAGAATAAGAAATAAAAAAGAACAATCGCAATAGATTCCGGTAGATTAAAAAAATTGTGGATAAGCGAAGGTTGACAGTACACATTAATGCACTGTATTTCCCCGATCATCTAATGAGTGTCTGTAGTTTTTGTAGAGAAGATAGGCTTCGGCCTAGTTTACATTTGTTGTTTTTGACCCAAACTCTAACTCTTCCATAGCCCAAAGCGCAAGCAAGCTAAGTAGGTCAAATAAGGACCTAAACCATAATTTAACCTGATTTAACATTCAATAGCACAACGTTGTGGTTGGGCTATATTTTGGGTGAACTCAAACTTTAGTACGGCAGAACTGTGCAAATCGAAAAATAAGCCCATGTGGTAAGCTTTAAGGTAAATATGCACTACTCCACAAACTATAATGAAGCAATATCACTATACGACCTACAGTCATGTTCAATGTGTTAACACGATTTGATGCTGCTTGTTAAGCTTGATATTAAAAACAAACTTGTTTTAATTTTTCAAGAAGGAATGAATAAAAAAAAACAAAATAAAAACGAGGTAAAAAAAACAAGTGCAAAAACAACTGTTTTTTTACATCACTAGTTATTATTATGTACTTTTTTTTTAGGGTGACATAATTAGAAAGCAGTCTAATTGATCTAACTTACCAGGCTATCGTACAGTTTCAGATTCTGTGTTTTTTGGACAGTTGGATTAGTGTTGTAGAACATTTACATTGATTGTTTGATATTTCATGTTATGGCATCCTGTCTCTCATTACGAAACATTGTGGATCGAAGAGCAGATGATTTAGCAATTAATGTCTATCATGAACGCCAACGATATGAACTTTGTGCCTTGCATGCGCTCAATAATATTTTTCAAGATCCAGATGCATTTTCTAAAGAACAGTTAGATGACATCTGCTTCAGGTACATCTTTTTACATGCTTCAAAAAATCAAATCCTTATTATTGCTTCATTGTTGTTATTGCTTCTATCCGCTGTTCCCTCTTAAGATTTTTGCAAGAGCAAATTTGCCCGTTTATAAAAAGTTTAATGAAAAATTGTTAAAAGATTTGGGGTTTAAAGAAAGTTTGATACAATTGTTTGCCTCAAAGTTGAGTTTCCAGAGTATAAAATTTTTGTTTTGCTCCAAACCATTGAACACTCAGATTCAAATTCAGGCAAAAATCACCATTCCAGTGGGCAAGCTTGACAAAAAATAGGAAAATTTTTGCCCCAAATTTCCCATTTTTCTCAAAATTTGCATCTTAGAGAGAACAGTGATTATAACTTCTATCTGTATCAACATTTTTATGACTGCATTTAATGCTTGGCCATATTTATGTATGTATAATACATTAGCTTTACTAATGGCTAGTTCTCGACCTTTGCACAGAACCAAATCAGTGCACAAGTAGACCTTCTTTTTCAGTTCCAACTTCAGCTGTTGGTACTGCACACACAGTTTTAGGATTGAGATGCTTGCGGTAACAAAATTTTTGATTTGTGATGTCTATTCACTCTTTATTGGAAGTATGGCAAATGTTGATTCTCACTTTTTAATTTGCCGGTTTTGCATATGATAAATGACATGTGTTTATTTTTGTTTTAACCTGTGCTTTCTTATGTACTGTATATATGGACCGGTTTTCCGAGTGGAATCTGTTATTTGCATATACATGAGTAGCAATTGACGTAAATTTCTTTTTCTCTTTGCTTTAAAAATTGCTTTAAAGTAAAACCTTTTAGTTTGTCTCCCGATTCTATGCTAAATCCTCACAGAAGTGTCTTGGGCACAGGAAATTACGATGTCAATGTCATCATGGCAAGTTTACAACCAAAAGGATTTGCTGCCGTTTGGTGGGACAAAAGAAGGTGGGTGACGCAGCATGATGGCAATGTACAAAAATTGGTTTATTGATACATTTGCTATGTTAAATTCTTAAGCATAAGTTGCTGCAAAGTGGACTACAGCAGTCAGCAAGTTTGTATGAAAACAGTTAATAAATTTCAACGTAAATACAATGAATGGACAAATCAGGGCTGCGAACTCGAACTCGCTGGAACTCGATCGTTTTTGCCAAACTCGAACTCGAAAAAAATTAATCAAGTTCACTAATTGAGTGCTTTAAATTTGCTGATTCAAATCTCTCGAAACGAACTTTACTTTTGATTTTTTTGTTATAGATTGAATGATTGCAAATTTGCAGTTTTGGTACGGATAGTGGATTATTTTGCATTTCATTTTGCGATGTCTCGTTGAAACTTATTTATTGCATCATAATTGGTATTCTGAGAGATTTCAATCAAAACGTAGAGCAATGCAGCGGCCTGCTCACCTGCTGCTGTTTGCGTGTTATTAAGTTAAGGTTTGGTTGTGGTTGGAATATTTTGAAGCTGAGTAGATCAGTAAATAGGTCAAGAGAGTGCTAGGCTTTAGTGGTGAGGTACGAAAGTTTAATTTGTTTTTAGTGTTTTGGCTGGATTCGTAACATATTTTTTTAACTCAGAGTTGGATGGCGCTGAAAAAAGTTTGGTATTCAATCTAGTGAATTTACTGACATTTTATTAAAGATGTTGCTGAAAAAAGTTACAGAGAATTTAATTAGAGACGGCTGAGAAGAAAGATTGATGCAAGTCTGGCACAGCTTGCTTTACGTGTGAATGAAAACATAAGTTCATCGGTCAAAGCATGTTGCTTAAGAAGTACAGGAGTATCTAACTAAAAAACTGTACTCTGAACCCTATAAATATCTTTTCAATAAGGTGTTGAAATCTTCGTGAAAATAGACATTTTTTGAACTCGGACTTGCAAATATCTCTCGAACTTGAACTCGGTTAAAAATCGATCGAGTTCGCAGCCCTGCTTATGAGTGTGTGTCTACAATACTTTCAATTTTGTGTAGGAGTTTGGATAGATTATGTCTTCGAAACATCAAAGGTTTTATTCTCAATGTTCCTTCACCAATTGGTTGGAGAATGCTAACCATTCCTATTAAGCGTCGCCACTGGGTGGCTGTCCGGGCTATCGAGAATATTTTTTACAATCTCGATTCCAAGTTAAAACAACCAGAAGTGATTGGAGATGCTGCGGCTTTAAAGTGAGATTTTTGTCAAATTAATCTCGTTTTAGTTAGACTAAAACTTCTCATCGGTTTTGAGTAAAAATGGCATGAAACAAGCTATTCTTTTCATTAAGTTGTTTTTGCGTATGGGCTTCAGCTATTTAAAAATACATGTGCGTAATTTTATTATAACAGAAACGCTTTTTTAGCAACAAAGGTGTGAGTCAGGGTAACGCCCTGATTGTGAAAGCATAATTTATTTGGCAGTGTCTGCTGTATAATAACCATTATTAAGAATTTTTATTGGTATGCCTTCTCAGTCTTTTGTACGATGTTGCTAACTTCACAATGGCTTGTAGATTTTTAAAAATAGGCTTGAGTTTTAAAAACATATTTTACATCTTGTGTGTAATGTTTCTTTCTCTTGTATTATCTTGTGAAGAGGGCTTACTGCTTAGCTTTGAAATGGCTTCTGCTGAGCATCCGTTGGTTAACCACTATGCAAGTAGTTTAGGATTCGATTTGTATTACAAGAATTTGCTGTACTTTCTGCTGAATAGCTTTGTTTTATTTGCAGAAAATTCCTTTCGAAGAAGTTGTGTTCCAAGTCTTGTGAGCTATTACTTATTGTTTCTTCTGAAGTTGAGATTTTAAAAGGATGGAAAATAGGAGGTTCACCAACAAATTCCATAACTCAAATGGACACTTAATATCTTTGCACTTTTCCTTTTTTTTTTCCAGCTTTGATTGCAATTACTGTAGTACTTGAAAAACTAGAACAGAGCCCCTCAAGACGACGACACTTGCCCCGAGTTCGACTTACCAACTTGCGTTTTGTTACCGAGAAACGGTAACCATTGCTCTTAGGTGACAAGTTTTGCTTTTACTTTGCTAGGGCAAAGTTTCATTTCTGCTAGGAGTATTAAAACGAGCATCAAGCAAGGCAATGTTGTTAAAGTCTCATTATGATTGAAATAGTACCGGTAATTACACTCTACGCGAAAAGGTCACTTGGTGAGATAATGGGCAGGAGCCAACACCACTTTTTCACACTATTCACACGTACTTTTTTGTTTTACAATTCATTAGTTATTGAGGCGTATATCATGCAATATCAGAAAAAAAAGCGAAGTTGCCGGGAACGTGGTATGATCTCAAAAAATTGATTTTACCAAAAATTATCAACTTGGGTTTTTGTTTGTGTTGGCAACTTCCTTAAGCAGAAGCATTTTTTATTTAAACCTGGTAAGCTAAGCGTTTTTAATGAATAGGTTTTTGAAATGTTAGTCCACAAATAGCTTGCTGACCAAACAATTACCTAAGAGAAATGAAACAGTGCAAAGCCATATATAAGCAGAGTACCTTTAAGGTACGGATAAATTTTTTCACCTTATTTCCTTCCGAATTACTATGCTTGCAAAGATTTTTGGAAGTTCTTGATTTAATGAAAGCCCCGTTGAACGCAAAAGTAGTGAAAGTAACCCTAAGCAGGGCCGAAACTAGGCAATGCGGGCACCCCCCGAAATCATCTTTCGGGCCCCCCTAAAATTTTTTCTTGGATGGTGATGCAAAAGAGCGAGCCCCGAAGGGGCGATGCCAAGCTAGGGGGGTCTAGGGGCATGCCCCCCCAGAAAATTTTGCGGAATTTGACCTTATTTTGGAGGCTTTTTGTGCGTTTTGAGCCTTTAAAATTCCTCAGTTTTAACAAGGTTTAGTAGTCTGTTTAACTAGGTCCCTTCCAAACCCATTAAAATAATGCTGCAAGCAAACCCTACTCTAACATTTCGCTACCTATGTGAAGAAAAAACGTTTTTAAGGCTTATTTTTGCGCCTTTCACTTGAGGATGAGGAGCCCTTGGCAGGAGCAAGTCCAGAAAGTTTTGGTGGGGGAGGGGGGTGTGATTTTAAATTAGGTTGAATGTTAACTGAATACAAAAACGTGTAGACCCGGAAACGGGCGAAAATTAGTCCTTTTAAAATGTTTCATGTCAAGGGCGTATTCAGAATTTTTTTTCAGGGAGAGGACACCAAATTTCGTCACTTTTTCAAGCGCAATCTTTTCCCGGCAGAGTTATTTTCAGCAACTTAAGTAACAAAAACGACTTTAGGGGGTCCGGGGGCATGCTCCCCCGGAAAATTTTCGAAAATTTGCATACTGTAATGGTCATTTTAGCGCTTTTCGGGCAAAGTTTGTTCATATTTTTGGTCCCTACCTTTGAGTGCTTCATCAAATATGATGCATTTTGTAAGCACAGTTTCGATTGTGCGTGCTTAAGGCGACGAAGGTTTATTGTTATGAACAGGGGTGCAAATCTATGTTAAGCATTGGGGGAGATGATTTAGCAAAATCGACCATTTTTAGATATTGGAGGGAATGATTTAGCAAAATTGACACGTCTGCAGATGTTCAATTTTTTGCCCACAATGAAGTGAAGACCAAAAAAACAGGTCATAACGTTCCCAGATGCCTAATTTTTTGCCCAAAATGAAGTGAAGACCAAAAAAAGGTCATGATCTTCGCTGATGCTCAGTTTTGGGACATGAAAATATTGGGGGGATACATTCCTCCATGGATTTGCACCCATGGTTATGAAGAGGTTCGAAATTATAGAAAAGCTTTATTTGGCCAAAGTATTGTTGAAAATGGCTGGTGAGGGGTGCACCCCCCACATCTTCCCCTGGTCCTTGGTATGCCACTAAACGTTTGTTTGCTAGTTTTGCGACTGCTATTTTTCGAAAAATTTGCAGGGACTCTCCTTGGCCAAAAGCATAAATATGGTATGGGGGCCCCACATCGCGCGAGTTAAGACAAAAAACATATTGAATATTAGAATAGGCATATTTAAGGCACCTTTATCATACGTTGATTAAATAGTACTACGTACTGACTATTTACGGGGCTTTTCGTGCGGGGCTCCCCTCCGGTTGAGGGGTTCGGGGGGCGCTAGTTTCGGCACTGACCCTAAGAAACAAGAATGAAAAAAAATAGTTGGAAAAGAGTATCTTCTCTTGTCCAGCAAAACTGTGTTTTCTAATCCTATTTTTATACTGCTGTTTGAGTTTTCTCTTTAGCATGATTGGATCTACGCGAAAAACAGATGTCCCAATTTGGTCAACTTAAACCAGCCGAAAATTACTTTTTATTTGAAATTTTGCATGGTTATGCAGGAAAAGGTAATCAAAGAGAATCCAACAAAAAGTGCCGTTGAGATTGTTACAAAAAGATGAAATTTGAAGCGACCCCAAAAGTCTTTGGCTTAACCTTTGGCCTCGCTTTTGGCCTTACACAGAAGGTAGAAAAAATGAACACGTCTGTTATGTTACCCTTACCTTGTTTTCTCACTTTAATATAAATAGCCGTGTAACAAATATATGTTCTCTTTTTGAAAGATCAGGAGATGATTGGTTAAGACCAAGTTAAGTTTAGGTGGTGATCGTATGCAAATTACTGTAAGTTTTGGTATGGCATACTGCTATCGTTATCTTTTTGACGTCATGAACTTCGTGATGTTGTTACGTTTAGTAACGACCAATATTACGTTCGTCTAAAAATGATTCTTCATGCTTTTGCTAGAAACTCGTGATCTTTTGTCGAGTCGTTTAATCTTGTTTGCGTGATGTATCTGACGTCGAACAAGCAATGTTTCACAAAGTGAAAGTAGATGTTGAAAACTACAGAACTCACAATTCCAAAATTCTAGTTTCAGCAAATATTTTGTGTTAAAAAAGCTGAGATACTGAGGCTTTGAAACGATTATTTGACGTAAGTGGTTCTTTTTCGTGATTTATCTTCCATCACAGCAAAAGCCATTATGTTCTCGATTTAGTCAGTAGACGTGCAACCATACAGCAGCAGATTTGCAACGGTTGGTAACCCAAATACGGTCGTGGGTTACGAGTAATAGTGAATATAAAATACTGATTTTGAAGTGCTGTACTGCCTTTTGGTTTAACGGCAATGTCATAATGTGGCCTTTGACCGGAACTTAACCTTGCTGCCGACCAAGATAATTTTTTTGTGGTGTGTGACCAGAGATTACGCTAAACCTTAACGTAATAGTTTTTGGTTTCTTTGTTTAAGTTGTATTTAAACATTTTTGTTGTTTTCTGTATTTTTTACCACTTTTCTGTATTTGTGAATCGATTATGAGTAGTGATAAACAAAATCGTGTTTACAAAAACATTTTTGTAATTTTTACTCGATTACTAAGCATGGCGAAGTAATTTTTGATATAACTTTTGCATGCTGAATGCACTCGGCCCACCGTACTTTTTTAAGTTAACGTATAAATAAACTCTCACGCTTTTACGTCCTTGAAAGGTTCGTTATCCCTCAAAAAAGATACGAGCTGCTCTGCTAGTGCAACGAACGTGTGCCAGGTAAATTGAACCAAACGTACCGTATTTACGATGTCATTGACAAGTTCAGCTTAGTTTTTCTTTGTATATTAACACCGAATTACTGTAAGCCTGAAGTTGCTACGCATTTTATTTTTCATTTATGTTTTTGCGAAATTGCTCGCCTTTTCGTATTTCAATACAACAGTACGTGATGTCACTATGATTCATCGTAACATCGAAAGTGCAACCGCTGTTGAGAAACTGCATCAGAAAAATATATTGTCAAGGACTTTGTGTGAAAAAAGCTCAACGTTGAGGTGGATAGGTTTGCAATAGTTTTTAATGAAAAAGCATCAAACATGTCGTTCATACTGTATGATCGAAAAACAAAGCAGAAAGCGAAGAACACTTAATTCACTATACCAGAAATTTGTAACCTGGGGTCCATCTTTGTACGAAATGCATGTCTATTTGTACGACTGATCGACATTGGTCATTACATGTTTCCTATGAGATGTTCCACAGCATTAAAAAGGTTACAAAACGTTGTTATTCTGTTAATACTCTCAAATTCAATTTCGTCCAGTCGATCCAAAACCACCTTCTCCTCTTTCCGTTACATTCAATGTCTACAAATGTATGAATTAAAATTGCGTGTTGTTGTTCGTATTGTTTAGTTTTTAAGGAAAGTCGAAATGAATAAAAAATAAGGCCAAGTAATCCACGTTGTAAATTCTGACATTATGACCGGCTGGTTAGCGTAGTACTGTAGTTCCAAGCATCACCATCGGCACGGAGGGTTATGGGTTCGATTTCTGGGCCGGTCAAATCGGACCCAGTATTACCGCAACAGTGTTCACTGTCAGCAGTTATGTCACATGCTTGCGCTTTTGCATTTGTAATAAACAAATTCTCATTTTTGTAGCAGATGCATTGGAACATTGCTCTGTTGGCCAGGCGCAAGTCGCAGAGATTGGGCCCACTACTCGTTGCTTGTTTCGACGCGATACTGCATCAACATATCGCTCTTGGCCAGGTGAAAGAAAGCCTAAGAAAAAAGAATGAAAAAAAAAAGTTGGAAAAGAGCATCTTCTCTTTTCTAGCAAAACTGTGTTTTCTAATCCTATGTGTTATGACGCCAGAAATATGACAAAGCGTTTACAAAATGTGTTTTGATTAATGCAATAATTTTTTACTGTACCTCTTTTTCTTGCAATGCAGGTAAATATATTTTTTCGCAAATCAGTTGAGCTATGCGATCTCCTTTGTTGACTGAAAAACATAATTGATATATTCCATCTATTGTAAACATCTTGTAATTTCTGAAGCTTACCTTTAAACTCAGTATCTCCAAAATTAAATAATATCACCCCAACATTTCCTCTGTAGTCTTGATCTATCACGCCTGCACCAACATCAATAAAATGTTTATGAGCCAAGCCAGATCTTGGCGCCACTCTACCGTAACATCCATCAGGTAATTCAATTTGAATGTCAGTTTTTACTAAAACCTTGCCACGTGAAGGAATTACATATTCATATGCACTGTAAGAGAAAAGTTACATCGAAATATTCATATAGAAATGTATGAATTTCATTTTCTACAGTTTCTTACTGCAGTGACAATAATTTCTTTATACAGGTTAGCATTAGTTTATGACAGAAACCAGCGTGTTGATCCATAAATTCAGCTGTCATTATGAGCAGTGTTTGCCATGCAGTACAATACTTTCACATTTGCATTGCATAACATACATTTGGTGATGACGATAACAGCTCAATCTACAATATAATATTACTGCCAAAACATCTAGTTTTATTTTCTACAGTACCAATTTAACAGTGTCAACAAATTTTTATTTAAGTGTGCAGCAGTTTGTGAAATACAAACTCGATTCAAAAGTATGTGCACCAAAAAAGTTGAATCACAATAACAATGGGAGCACGAATCCATTGTTTAAAAAAAGCATTACTGGCAACTGGACGTTTTGACAATATATATTTAGCTGTCTCAACAGCAAAATTTATACAATCACTGATTGCTTTTCTTGATAAAGCGCGTCACAGAAACTCTTAGCCGGGTAAATCAGTGAACTTGCAGCACTATTCCCTGTAAGTTTTTAACAAGTGCAAGTTTGCCCAAATATAATAAACATTTTAGTAAAAGATTCGCTTAAAGTTTAGGGGGTTTAAAGAAAGTTCGATGCGATTTCGAACAAAGTTGAGTTTTCAGAGTATGAAACTTGTTTTGCACCAAAATACTGAACACTTTGATTCAAATCAAGCCCAAATCAATCGAAAAAATTTCCCCAAAACTTCTCATTTTTCTCAAAATTTGCACCTTAGAGGGAACAGTGCAGGGCAGGACTATTCGGCGTGACCGACTCGTCGTTGGACGACCTGACGTTGTGGACGTTTCGGCAGAGACGATTCGGCGTGGAAAGGTGTGATTTGTGAGCGTACGTAATTATCACGTTTTAGAAGTGCTAAAAGTAAACAATAAACGACTTTAAAAGTAAACAATAATTGAAAGGGCGTGAAAGAGACAAAAAAGCTTAACAGTCCCCGCTTCAAAGGCAGGCGAAGTGAAAAATTAATTTTTAAGTAAAAATGTCAAAAAATAATATACTTCGTTTCTTGCTGTAAAACTTTTAAAATCAACTTAGCTGAGAAAACTGATTGAAGTTTGACTACAATGACGTCATCGTGGTGTTGTTTCATATACCCTTTCAAACTTTTTAAGAGGCTTTTTAAAAATTCTATGGCTATTTGAAAACAAATCAACCATTATTAAAATTAGGCATTACGTCTGACGTCGCCATCAATACAAAAGCGAACCGAGCTATGCACTGACTAATTTAAAATATTTGAACCATTTATTTAAAAATGTCGAGCGTGCTTCATTTTTTTTTTTTGGAATTTCTTCTCAATTTTTTACTTTACTCCTCATTGATAAAAATTGTGGTTATAGCTGAAACAGAAAAAACATTTTCATCATTTGTTAAATCGTAATTGCACATTGTATTTTGCTCGAAAAGTCACAGCAGGAGGCGTATTTGAGAGAAGTAAGGTAAAGTTTATTCACTTGCATCTACGTAACACATCTCAGCGGGAGTCTGTTATTTGGAGGTGAGTTGATTGCAAGTTTTTACCAGCCGGTTAGCTCAGTTGCTAAGCGCACGCTATCGGTGCGGAGGTCTGGGGTTCGATTCCCGGGCCGGTTAAATCGGCACAGTATCATCAACGGCTTGCCACCGTTGCGATGTTTCTTCGGAGCTGTGTAGCCCAGGTGTTAAGCCGCGGAGATGGGCCCCGCCACTCGTTACACGCTTCGACGTAATACCGCGAGTATAATGAAGATTTGATTTTTTTTATTGCAAGTTTTTATCACGTTCAATTATCTTTGAAAAAAATTTAGAACCTTGGTATGTCGAAATAGGCCTACCAAAATAGTAAATCAGCTGTTTCAGATTGCAATTAGTTTTATTAGTACACAGTTTCGGTGAAAGAGTTAAGGGTACCAGCGGAAGATATGGCAGTAAGTAACATTTTGACAAAACAAGGAAAATTAAAATACGAATTGGCGGTAAAATTAAATGCCGTGTAGGGCTGCTCGCATAAAAGTTAAGCATTTTGCTTCTGCTTTAATTCACTTCAGTAAGCCACAGCCGACTAAGCCAAGGCCTTGACCTTTACGAGGGTATATTTTTTGTCAACAAAAATCTCTTGTGTTAATTTACTCTTTTTTACGTTCAGTTAATACACATTTTTTGCTGCATATTGGTCAAAGAATGAAAAGCAAAGTGCATTCGTAGCACCTATTATTTCTTGTTACTCTCGCAATTGTATTTCATGCTATACAACATAATCAAAAAATAATAGTTGTAATACAGTTTTCGCCTCATTAAAATAATATCTAGCGAAACTTTTATAAAGCCATAGATATCATATAATGTTGTTTATTGTTTACTTTTAGCACTTCTAAAACGTGAAGATTACGTCCCTCTGCACATTCTAGCGCGAAACGCAATAATTACGTCCGCTCACAAATGACACCTTCCCACGCTGAATCGTCTAAACGCCAAAACGTCCCAACGTTTAGTCGGTCACACCGAATCCTCTCACGCCGAATAGTCACGTACTGGAACAGTGCTTCTAAGCGAGTCTAGATATGTTCAACACTCAGTCACTTACTCTTTACAATGGTGTACTCAAGTGCTGATATACAAATTGTCTTTGGACTAATGCCAAATACAGTATGCACAAACAGAAAAAAAAGAATTAGAGCAATACTTTTTTGTCATACAAAGACCCACCTGTATAAATCAAAACCAGCAGCTAACTTTGATCCTCTTGAAGGGGGAGTGGCATTTTCAGATAGCTTTGCAAATTTCAATACCGACGTTTCCAAAAGCTTTTGACTATATTTTGGCTTCTTCGGAGAAACTTGTTCCAATTGCATTTCTTTCAAAGGACTTCTTTCTACTGCTTCCATTCTTGAAAATCTAACAGCTTCGACAAATACAGACAACAAAAAAATATAATGCACCCACAGTACCTGAAAGTGACATTACAAAACAATATTTATGTAAATTTGCAAGGGACAAATTAATGTTTCGACTATAACCAAAGTCTCGTCAGCCTTGCTACGCACAGCCAATCCAGTCTGGAATAAGTTTAGCCTGGATTGGCTGTGCGTAGCAAGGCTGACGAGACTTTGGTTATAGTCGAAATATTTATGTACAAATACAGCACTGCTACAGTGCTAATTACAAAATAATAAATTTTTTGAACTGCAGAGTCAGAAAATAACAAGTTCTATAGTTATCAGTCTGAAGTGCAGTGGCACCATACTTCATGAATTGGGAGATGCTTTGAGCTTTTCGTCTCCTTCAAAAACCCTCAAGTTTTTCATTACAAAATCAAAAAAAAATTAAACTGTTACACCCAGTATGCCTATTAACAAGTACCTATAATAGCTAAGTGTGTAAAATTAGCTTGAATAATCATTTTGTCAACCTTTACAACAGTAACAAATTATATAGGCTACAATTGCTCAAGGCATTATATACCTGAGGAATTTTTTGCTTGAGGTTTGTAATAGGGATGTGCCTCAAGGAAAATTACTCGGACTCGCCGAGTAACAAGTATTTACGGCATTACTCGGCGAGTCCGAGTATCTATGACGTCACGCGCGATGGGTAGTACGCTTTTGCCTTTTTGGTTTTCTCGCAGTTAACTGCTTCAGAATCATTGGGTAAATCAGTAACAATGGTATTTGGTTTTGGTATAGTGAGCTTACAGTCAAATGGCAACATCTGGGCATTACAATGCAATAATGACAATGTACCCCGTAGGTACCTTATCAAGCAAAAAAGACAGTAATGTTCATGAATTAACAGTCGTGTTTTGCTAAATTACTACTGTTGAGTTGGTAACTTGGGTTTAAGTAAAAAAAAAACGTTAATTGTTTACAAATTACTACTCGGTCGAGTATCAAATAATACTAGGCCGAGTCCGAGTAATGAAAATGCCTTAATACTCGGACTCGACTCGGCACATCCCTAGTTTGTAACTATACCAGATACCAAAACCAGCAAAAAACCTTTTTGGTAGGCCTAACTGGTACAGTTACAAACCACAAGCAAAAATTCCTTCTCAGGCATTTAATGCCTTGAGCAAATGTTGGTCTCACCAACTGCACTAATGAGACCTGATAGGTTGAAACAGTGTTCACTGTCTACATACTATTAATTATAGATGATTCAATCGATCAACGAAAACATTTGCTTTGCTTTGTCAGCAATGAGTTTGTGCTCATTCCTCAGCTATGACATTTCTCATGTCTGTGACCTCAACAAGACAAAAAGCTTGAACAGCAAATGGGAAATAATGCCTTAACTGATCAGTATGTGTAAGGCAGTGGCTATTTGTACAAGCCCGTACAAATAAACGCTTGGTTTATTCTATTGTCGCTTCACGCTAACCCCGATCCAGAGAGCGTGACGAAATACCGGTACGGTATAATAATAAAGTAAACAAAGTCCTTATTTGTATGGGTCCATGAAAATAGCCACTTCATATGTAAAAACTTATTTAATGTATCTACTACATCCAGACTAGCTCAGTACCGGTAGCTTGTAGAGAAACTACTGGTACCAGTACCATATAGCATATGCCAGCTATTAGTATTATTTGACGTTAGACATGCCACTGGTGTCTAGTCCATAACAAAAATTTAATCTCCATGATAGCCAAAACATCGTACAGAAAAAATGTTCTAAGTTGATTACTTATGAATTAGGCTGTCTGGGGTGTGGGGATAGGGCTTACAAAGAGATGGAGATTAAATAAGCCACTAGCTGTAGAAAACATTAACTGACACACCACTACCTACCACCAACAGACCAATGTAGTGTACAAACACTATGCCATGCAACCTATCCTCACTTTTAACATGAACACTACGGTACCTTACATAAAACATACAGCACCTCCATCATTCTCTGAACAAGTCTTAACAGCTTGAGGCAAAAATGTATGTATTGCAGGATTTATGCTCTGTTCAATATTGCAGGATTTATGCTCTAACTATTCAATATGTAGAAATTCTAGCTGTACTTTCCGCAATACCATTCTTGAAAATAAAAGAACTTACAGCTTACCGGTATATGCACTGATGCAATATGTCTAAAGCATTTGGATGGTTTATCTGAATTTTCTATGCTGCACCACTGACCAAAACAATGACACCGGTATCAGTATTGGTGGCTAGCAAGTTGGCTAAAATATCGTTCTGTCACTTTATTCTGTTTTTCGTCAAGTTTATCCGCAAATCAAGCATTGCATTGCAATGCACTGATCTTCTTGATACAAACAAAAATGTTAATAAGCTGTGATCATAGTCCACTATAAACTACGCTCTATGCTATGCAGGGGTCTCACTTTTTTTTTCAATTTCCTTAGATTGAAGAAAAAATTTCCTCAGATTTTCTTAAATTTCCTTAAAACTAGCCTGGATTAGATTTACATGCTATTGACCACTTTTTCAGACATAGAATTGTTTTTCCTGAGTTTTTAGGTAGGCAATTATCTAAAATAATGCTCAGTGGCGTAGCGAGAAATTTCAAAAAGAGGGCCTATAATTTCTACATTCTTTTTAGGCTTATTTTTTTTGGCAGAACAAATTAAAAGGTGATTGAAAAATAAGATAAGCTCCAGGGGGGTCTGGGGGCATGCTCCCCCGGAAAAATTTTGAAAATTTACATGCTGTAATGGCTAGGCTACCGGTATTTTAGTGCTTTTTCAATAATTTTCACGAAAATTTTGTTTAAATTTTCTGACCCTATTTCTGAGTGCTTTGCCAAATATACATAATCCAATTTGTTCGCACATTTTCGATTACGCATGCTAAGCGAAAGACTTATCAGCTTATTGCTATGAAAGAGGTTCAAAATTATGGAAAAATTGCACAGGCTACATCAAAAACAGTTTTGAAAATGGCTGGTGGGAGGATGAATACTCCTTAAGTTCCTCAACCTACCCCCTGGATCCTCCCCTGGCCATCAGCTACAAAAACCATCAAAATAGTCTGGCATATTTTAGTCACCTGGCACCATTAATTTTGTTGTTTTTTGCTAAAAGACAGATCGAGTCAAAAGGGGGGGAGGCATGGTCCAATGCCCCCCCCCCCTACCCTAAATCTGTAAATACCGGTATCTAAATACTTCTAATGCTACATATACATGCAATGCAAGTCATATCTAACACGATGTTACCGGTACCTCTTACCGTATTCTAATTACAATAAAGAAATCTGAAAAATCCATGGCAGTGGGGTGATAGCTCAAAACAACATGCCTACCTCTACAGTTGGCTTGTGTAACAGATCATCCTCTTGTCTTGACATCGAGGCTTTTTGCATTGTGCAGTTGGAGATTTTAACCACGATTTAAATGTCTCGTTTTGTAACCAAGCATATCTGCATATCTGAAGGATTGTCAATAACGAGTTTTTTTTCTGGTTACACATTCTTTTTTTTTTTTTTTTTTGAAACTTATACATGAATTTATATATATATATATTTGAAACTTCCTGTGAAGAATCATGGCTAGACTCGGTTTCATTGTTGCTTAGTTGTGCTTAACAATAACTGTTCAGGCTAAGCACTATTATGTTTCAGGTACGATACTCTGCTACCACAAAAGTCAGATTAAAAATCCGGCAGCAAAAATTTCCTTAAACGTCCTTAAATCAAAGGTATTTCATTAAACACCTACCTTAACAGTGAGAGCCCTGATGCTGTTACCGATGCTCCTTTTGGCGCTTTTGATTTCGCGCCATCAGACATTCGCAGAGCCTGTTCACACTTTCTCGTTCCATTCCAACAATCCGTTATGAAACCATGCCTAATACTGAAACTGCAGTATTCATGGCCTACTGTACGCATCTAACTAGTTAGACTAACGTTTTAAAAGTCCCCCCTCACCCCTTTAATCCTTTTCGTCGAAACGCCCATTGTCAATTTATTGCTAGATAGATAGATGAAGTTAACAGTAGAGACAACTTATACAGTACTTCCTCGATTATCCGGCCTAGTTGGGACACCATTTCTTAGAAACCTGACCGGCTAAGCGAAAAAACCGGATAATTGAATTCCTTTATTTAAAACAAAATAACGCAGCAAGAAACATATTTGAATGCACCAAAACTCACAGGAGAGCCAGCATCAATTGCTGTATAACGTTGAGGGATCACAGTAAAGTACTTTACCTTTTATTAAAAGCAAAACGGTTGGCAGGACAGTTAAAATTACGTTTCTGTACGTCTATTAATTCGCTCTTTCCATTTTGAACTTATTTAAGCTTTCTTCTTTCTTAATAATGTCGCTGAGAGTCGACTTTCCTATACTGTACTTTAACATGATGTCAGTTTTAGGAAGTTTGCTTCGAAACATCTCACACACATTCAGTTTTCCTTTAATTGATAAAACAATTCTATTGCGTTAAGCCATACTGTACTGTCTACTAAGAACATGCAAATGGTCATTGCACTTGTCTCATTCGAATGGTTTTGTACCGGTACAAAGGAGCTTTGTGAAGTTACAATGACAATTGACAAGCATTAAGTAAAAATGAAAATAACATTTTATTGCAGGGATTACCAAAATTTTTGGGCCACGGACCCCCATTTGTAAATCTTTTTTTCTCGGACCCCTACCGGTATCTTATGTTGCATCAATTTTCCTTCCTAAACGAAATCGTTAAGCTTTCATTTAGAATCATTCGCCATTTTCTTTTATTTCAGAAATCTAGTTAAGCTTTCATTTAGAATTCATTTATAAGCTTTCATTTAATTCATTTATAAGCTTTCATTCGTTAAGCTTTCATTTAGAATCATTCGTAGATATGATAAAGAAAAAAATGAGAGCTGCTCTTGGTGCTGTTATGCGCATTCGTGTGTATTTATCTTCTAAAGCTATGCTTTGTCTTTACCACTCATTGCTACTTAGCCATGTTCGCTATTGTATAACCAACTGGTGTTTTGGCAATGAAACCAGAATTCATCAATTACAACGCATCTGTAATAAATTTATCAGATTAGTTTTTGGCTTAAAGAAACGTGACAGTGTAAAAAATGTCATGAAACAAAATGGATTATTGACTATTAAACAAGTATATCATGTTGAGCCAGCTATTTTCATGTATAAAACCGTTAAAAAACTTCACCCAGTCGCAATACTAAACTTATTTCAATTAAAATCAAGTCTTGCATCAACTAGAAGTAATAGTCTTTATATCTCCCCATCATATAGATTAACTATGTGCCAACAGTCTATAAAATTTTCAGGACCTAAAATATGGAGTAAATTGCCAACTGCGATTAAGGAAAGCAAGAGTTTAAAATCTTTTTCAGACAAAGTTAAAGCACATTTTTTGAGCACAGACTAATTATTATGTCGTTAACAAGCTCTGTCGATTACCGCTACCTCTGTTGGGTCATTGTATATTTACAGTAATTGATTTATGAATTGATCTGTTCTGGTGCTGCTGTTGATTTTTATTTGCAGATGCTCAAAGAACGAATGGAATCATGAAGTTGGAAATCCAAAAAGATGTCGGCTAGCAACTCCATCTAATACTAAATCAAGAACCACAATGCAGAAGCAATATTTCACTTTGATTGATGAACAGTGCCTATTTATGAAAAGATGGTTAATTATTATTATCACAACTCGGTTTTTAAAAAATACCTTTTTGTGATTACATATATAAATTATACACAAAACTGCAGTCATTCGTAGGCTACTGTTAAATACCCTATCAAAAAACTGGCATATATTTCTAATCTATCGTTAATCTGATACCAATACACTCCTGGACATGAGTAAAAACTGTACCCGGTTGTGAACTTGTCTTTTAAACAAGTGCGGATGAATGAGGGTACCCATTCACAACTCCCTCCAGGTAACCCTTGGGCAAGGTTTAGAACCTGTTAGCCCCCCAATAGCTAGTGTCACAGGCTGAAATCTTAGTGCTAATACAGTTTATTTGCAAAATTGATCTTGTTTGCTATGGCATGTTGCTTAATTAATTAATTAATTTTGTTTCTGCGTTGGTTCGTTTTGTGCGTGTGTTTTTGTTGTTAAATCCATTTGTTTTTTTGTTGTTTTTATTTATTTATGTTTGTTAGGGTCACGCAGCCATGCCTAGTCTTTTTGACGGGCATGCTTCAACGATTACCCGTTTTGCTGCGTGTGCCCTTTTCCACGCTTTTCCAATACTTATTATGAACGTGTGTTTATAACGTAATGGAGTGCGGAAATAAAAAAGAATTGATTGATTGATTCTATCTATAGTAAGCTTTGAATGTATCATTAGGCTCACAGACAGATTTATTAAACTGCAGTTTACATTGTCAAGCCAAAAGCAACTCAACTCTAAAGCTTGTGGGCAATCCTTTAACCTAGACGGGTGTCTGTCACGTAACAATCCAACAAGGACTGCACCACGAGTAGAAATCGAGGCAAATCGCTTGTAGGTTCAATTAATGCGTGTTCAAAAACAAAGCGGTGATCAGATGCGATTTTGGGCTCAGATGAACGGTAACATGAACGTATGTAGTTAGTTAGTTAGTTGCATATTTATCCTCCTGTCACGAGAAAGCGGTCAATGCGCTATACAAGCTCGCTTAGGAGTTGCCTGCCATCTGTCTACCACACCAAGATGGGGGAATCCCGCTAAGTGCCTTTCCCAACGGCACAACAAGCAAACTTGCCGGCTTGTTCTCCACACTGTCCCTTTAATGCTGAGCGTCAAGCAGGGAAGCTGTGAATACCAATTTTCAAGTCATTGGTTTGACCCGACTCGGAATCAAACCCGAGTCTACAGCTCAAGAGACAGACGCTCCATACCACTCGGCCATCTGAGCTGTTAACCTGTAACATATCACTGCGTACCCCCTGTGTAGTCAACACGGACCCCCAGTAGTCCGTGGACCCCAGTTTAGGAAACCCTGCTTTATTGTTATGCCATAAATTATTGTCTGACCCAATGGACGGATAATCGAATGCCGGATAAACGAGGTACGGATAATCGAGGAAGCACTGTAGTCTGTAATAAAAATCAAATCTTCGTTATACTCGCGGTATTACGCCGTATAACGAGTTGCGGGGCCCATCTCCACGGCTTAGCGCCTGGGCTACACACAGGGCCGGATTAAGGCGGGGGCTGATTGGGCTGCAGCCCCAGGCCCACCGACCAAAATAGGCCTCTCGATTACAACTTATTATGAACAACTAAGTGATTTTTTCATCAATCAACTATTTTATTTTAAAGTTGAATACGAATTACCAATCTTTATAGGCCTAATCTATCCAGTTTAGGTCAGGGCTAAGTGAGTGATTCAAGATTGTATCAACGCCAAAAGTTTCAACGATTTTACTCTTGAATTTAAATCACAAGATCTGCGGCAAGTAAACGAAATCCAAGAAGACTGATTACGAGTTTGTGAGATTTGGACATACTTTACGTTGCGAGATTCGGACCAGTATTGCGTTACCAGCCCAACGGCTGAGGCATTTATCGGAGCAGGAAACAGGGTCCAGAAGCTAGCTTTGAAATTATTCCAGCCCTTCCTAACAAATCAAATGTCTCTATGTTTTGGGTCAAAATTGCAGGAAGCAAAAAAATGCCAAACAATGTATATAAAAACATTCCGACGCAATATGATTGTTCTGCAGCATATTGTGCAACGAATTTAACGGTTTTCGAAACAGAATTCAAACTGAATAAATAAAATGATGATCGATATGAATGTTCATTGCTGTGTAAATTTTGAAACAAATCACAATCAAATACTATCAATAGCCCAGCGTCGGTTACAGTGTGTGATGTAGGCTAACGTTCTATCCTGTAACTAGAAGGAAATCAATCTAAATCAGGGGTGCAGAACCGGTAAAGCACAGCGGGCCACATTGATTGCATAATAATTTCAGCGGGCCACATTTACTTTTAATTGTTAAATTTCGCTTTAAAAAGGCACAATATTTCGTCGCAAATTTAACAACATTCATGCTGAGCTGTTTTTTTTTTCGTAAAATCAGAGACTTTTGCGCGTTTTTTATGTTACAAATATATAGCATGTAGTTGAATGTGACGCAGTTTTTAAGAAATCTTAATGTTTTATATTCCACCATTTTGTTGTACACTTAACGATTAAAGTTCTGACGCGGGCCACATTCAAAACTTAAGCGGGCCGCAGGTTCCCCTCCCCTGATCTAAATCTTAATTAATTCAAGATTACACGGAAGGGTGATACATGTAGCGGGGGTCCATCTACGTGACATAGAGCCTGCAGGGCAACGCAGCTCCGAAGAAATGTCGTCGTTTTAGCGAGTCATTAATTTATGATTATTTCGTTGCATAATTCATAGACAGCAGCATAAATTAAAGATGGTTTCACCATAGACTTATGGTTTCACACAAAATGCCGTACGAATTTTCGTAAAAGGACGTTAGGATACGAAATAGAGCAGGGATGGCAAACCTTTTTAATTGGTGGATCAAATTTAAGATCGTTGACCGAAACAAGAAAAAACGTGGGTTGTGGATGTAATCATATTAACGAAGGGCTTGAACCCAAGTTCTTCCGAAATCTGTGCAAAGAACAAAAAAAAAAGGATCTTCACCTCAAAAATACCCAGCTTCCCGTCTTCAATGCCGCAGTATGGAAAGATAAGCTTTTCTTCACTACGTTAATGTTCGTTACCGTTTTCTTCGCAATATTTTTGAAACTACAAGTGGGTCACTAGGTGATCCGCGGGTCAGTGGTTTACCATCCCTGAAATAGAGGCTGTGAAGGAGGTTGACGCAAACTTTGCATGGCTTGGGGAAAACTAATCGTAGAATCACTTACAAAACAACAAATAGAAAGCGTATTTGCGGAAATTGGGGCTCTGCGGTATGACATCTTCTAAAGCTTTGTACGTGCAAAATAGGTTCAGAAAATTTGTTTTTTGAATGTGTTTAATACTGGTATGTAGGTTACATATTTCAGCAGGTCTAGGACTGACGGGGACAAAACAGGCCCCTGACTACCAAATAGCCCCAGGCCTCAGAAACCCTTAATCCGGTCCTGGCTACACAGCTCCTGAGGAACGTCGCAGAGGTGGCGAGCCGTAGGCGACACTGCGCCGATTTGACCGACCCGGGATTTTAACCCTAGACCTCCGCACCGGTAGCGTTTGCGCCAAGCAACAGAACTAACGGCTATATTATAGCAATAAAAATACGAAGTGGCCATTCCTACGGACCCGTACAAATAAGAAATTTGTTTATTTTATTATTATACGTCGTCACGCTCTCTGGATCGGGATTAGCGTGAAGCGATAGAACAGATAAAGATAATAGAATAAATCAAGTGTTTATTTGTACGGGCCCGTACAAATAGCCACTGCCATAAAAATAATAGACCACCAGTGAGCAACTTTACCATTAACAGATTAAGAAGACAACATGATACCGTAATTTTTGCAAAGTTAGCTGCACAAAAACAGGGTGTAGCACCTACGTGCTCCACTAGCCTGGAATTAACCTCAGGATAAAATGAAAATAATGCACCGATCGATGTGAAGTTAACGTTACTAGCGGTTGCATTATTGTTTACGCGTCTTCTGGTTTGGGTTACTGAAAATTAACCATGTGCTTTTCGTTGGCTCTTGCAGGGATCAGTTTAAGCATTGTTTACTGTTTCTAACGATTATTTTGAACTGCAAGAAGTTGGAACAAGTCTACAATTCCATACCAGATGAATTCCACTGAAGTTGATTGCCGAACAGTACGAGCTAAAGCCTAAAGGTTCCACTAGACTAGTTCCCCATTTGAAGTCATAGGATAAATCAACATCTGGTCACACTACTCAGTCGCGAGTGTCAGTCTTCGTTCGAAGTTGGTAAGTCATTTCAACGCATTTGGACTGTCTCAACTGAACTTTGTGAATGCTAGTGGCTGTTTGGCTTATACATTCTACGGTGTATATGTTCAACCCAGCGTTGCAGGGCCTATACCCGCCAGCAGCTGCAAGAGCACTGCTGGTAGTCTATCTTCATCTCTTGTTATATGTTTGTATTGGCTGCTGGAACGCAGTAAAAAGAACATAATCGGTGTAGCTGAGAGAAAAAACAAAAGCCACAGTCAGAAGCGGATCCAGAAAGTTTTGGTGTAGGGGGGGGGGGGGGGGGTAATTTTGAATTAGGTTGAATGTTAATTAAATACAAAGACGTTTGGTCCTGGAAACCGGCGTAAACAAGCTCTTTGAAAATGTTTCATGTCATACCCCTCATCCTACCCCCCTAGCCATAAACTACAGACACCATCAATAGAGTCTGGCATATTTCAGTCATTGGCACCATTAATTTTGTTCTTTTTTACTAAAAGGCAGAGTCAGAAGGGGGACCATGGCACAATAACCCCCCTCCCCTAAATATCCTCCTGCAAACCGATTAAGATGTGCGTTGTGTCGTACCATTTTTCTGATGTACGATTAACGGACGAATTATATCAGACGAGGCTGTGTATTCTTTGATTTTGCCGTTCTTAAACTATTACTCTAACTGTACTGTTACACATGGTAACACCGTCACAGCTGCTGCTCGCCTGCTGGAAACAGCGGGTGAGAAGCGATGAAAAGAAAAAGCTCGAAAAGTTACGTTTCTTTGTTACTACCTAGCAGACTTGGACAACTAGATAATTCTAGTTTTCTAATTACACTAATTAGAGCGAAATGCCGCTAATCTAATTCTAATCTAATTTGCGAAATGTTTCTATGCTCTAATTCTAATCTAATTTGGAAAAACTGTGTAGTTCTAATTCTAATCTAATTTGGAAAAACTGTGTAGCTCTAATTCTAATCTAATTTGGAAAAGCCGAAATTTTTCTAGTTGTCCAAGTCTGCCTACTAATACTGAGTTTCATTGCTTCATTTTTTATCCTCCTGTCACGAGAAAGCGACGGAGGCGCTGTACATAGAACGAATCCAGACTGGATTTGGAGTTGCCCTTGTTTCCGAGTTT